>JADQAV010000001.1:0-494969 GCA_019775845.1 Myrmaecium sp. VS I D KN 1 | reverse complement strand
GTGTCGCGCCGGGCGCAGGCGCGGCGGGCCCCGGCGGCGTCGCGGGAGGAGGGCCCGGACCGTCCGGGGTGGCCTACACGACCGCGCAGCAGCAGGCGGCGGCCAAGTTCGAGCGGGAACGGGCGGAGCGGGCGGAGCGGGAGCGGCTGGAGCGGCAGGGCCAGCTTGAGCTTGGGCAGCTGACGGAGGAGCAGAGGGAGGAGGTGAATGAGGCGGTATGTTTTCTTCTTTTTTCTGTATCTTTCTTTTGAGGAGGGGAAGCGGGAGTCGTATGAGGAAGCAAGCATGTGTGAGGAAAAAGGGAAAAAGAAACAAGGGCTGACGTTTGACGTGCTAGTTCGCCCTCTTCGACCTCGACAAGGACAACCACATCGACTACCACGAGCTGAAGGTGGCCCTCAAAGCCCTCGGCTTCGACCTCCCCAAACAAGAGATCCTCTCCATCCTCCAAACGCACGGGTAAGCCAAAGCCACTCCTCCCCCTCTCCCCCCAAACACCCTCCACAACACATCAAACTAACCCACCACCACCACCACAACCAGCGTCCACCGCCAACCCCCCAACCAAGCACCATCATCCAGCACCGCCACCACCCCAGCGTCACCACCCCGCCTCCTCCTCCCCCTCCCGGCCTTCCAATCCCTCTGCGCGTCCCGGATCCTAGCGCGGGACCCGCGGGAGGAGATCCTGCGCGCCTTCGCGCTCTTCGACGAAGGCGCCAAGGGCGGCATCAGCCTCGACGACCTCCGCCGCGTCGCCCGCGAGCTCGGCGAGGCCCTCCAGGAGGACGAGCTCCGGGCCATGATCGACGAGTTCGACTTGGACGGCGACGGCCTCGTGGGTCGGGATGAGTTTCTTGCGATCTGCCTTGGTTGAGATGGATGGGGGTTCGAGGGATTGTTGCTGTGGTTTTTCCTTTTTCTTTTCCCCCCATTTTTTCTGCGGATTTCTTCTTGTTTCTTCTCCCTCTGTGTGCGGCCCAACCTCCTTCTGTTCTTGTGTTTGACCGGCCCAGAAAAAGCTGGGGCAGATTCCCTTTTCGATGTTGACGGTTTGCTTCCGGATGTGAGGGGTGTGGGCGGCCATGACAATTGAGCTTTTGTGTTTTCCTTTTCGAGGGTGTTTCTCATCTTTCACTTCCAGGGATGAGCGATATTGGTATTGGTGGTATTGATATCTACTCTTGGACCAACAGTGGTGTGCAAAGCGTAATTCTGTTTGTCGTGCATAATGATATGTATCTAATTTTTTCCTCATCGGACCCGGAGAAGAAAGGGCTATGTGTAGCAAGAAAGTCATCAATCATAAGAACGACTCTTTTTCTCTCTCCCACTTCGACGCAACCGACAAACATGCAATATGTAGGATTATATAGAGGGAAGGAAGGTAAACGCCCACCCTCCCTCACCCCCCAAAAACATCCCTCCAAAACTCCCTTAACCCATACCTCTTCCCCCGATCCTCATCGCGGACGCGGGCCCGATGTCCCTCACCCCGCCCAGGCAAACCCAGCCCACGAAACGCGCTCGCGACGCCGGACGCCGCGGCCGCAGCCGGGCCGGAGGACGGTGCCTTCGTGGGCCCCGTAGCCCGCTGATGGATCTCCTCGGCGAGCAAGGGGGCGACGTCGGCGTAGGCGGCGGCGAGCTCGCGCTCGAGCCGGAAGTACGGCTTCTTGGCCAGGTCGGGCGCCTGCAGGTTGTAGGTGCGCGTGAGCGCGTTGAGGTGCGCGATCGCGTGCGTCAGGTAGGCGGACTCGGTCGCGAGCCAGGTTGGGTCGCGGAAGGGACGGGTGGGGGGTTCTCTTGCGGCGGATGGGGCGTGGACGGCTGCGGCGTCGTCTTCCCTCGCCCCCGAGCCGGGCTCGTCCTGCTGGTCCCGAACGTGCGGCTCTCCCGCACGGCTGATCTCGCTCATATGCTCCGGCCCATCCGCCGTCGGGGCCCGTACGCCCGACGTGGACTTCGGATTGACCCGCTCCTCCGCCCGCGCATACCGCCTCGCGCGCTCCAACTGCTCCTGCAGGGTGCCGCCGCGACTCGCGATGACCCTCGCCGCATGCCTCTTCCAGTCCGCCCGGAGGCGGGTGCGGAACTTGTTCGCCGCCGCCGTCAGCTCCTGCTGCTTCTCGATCCACGGCGGCACGATCTCCTGCTTCTGGATCATCTTGTTCAGGAAGTACTCCGTCGTGTCCAGGAACGGGTTGCTCGCGTTGTAGTCCCGCTCCAGCGCCCGGCCCCGGGGCAGGTTCTTGAACTGGCCCCGCGCGATCGCGTCCTCGATCCGCTCGTTCGCCAGGCTGGCCAGCCCCTGGATCGTCCCCGGCACCGCTCGCGCGTGCGGCTCGAATCGCGCCTGCATCTCCGCGAACAGCTTCTCCCGCTCCTCCGGGCTGAGGTGCTGATCCTTCGCCGAGGCGTACATGGAGGTCCGGTCGCGCGCACTTCCCAACCGCATCGCCGCAGGCGCTTTGTTTCGATTATGTCCCGTATCGATCCTCTCCGGCACACGCACGCCCGGATGCGGCGGCGACGACGGCCGGACCCGAACGGGTCGATGGGCATCGTTGAGCATCCGCAAACTCGCATCCTCCACGCTCTCACTCCCCGTCCACGGCGCGGCCCCGGCCAGGTCGCGGGTGTGCTTGCTGGCGCTGGAGGCCAGGCCGACCATCGCGAACGCGCTCGCGTGCTCGCTCCGGAACGTCGCGTTGGCGATGCGCTCCTCCAGCTGCTTCTTCAGGTCCTCGCTGAATCCGGCCTCGGCAACAGCAGCTCGGGCGCCGCGTCCGCCGGTTTCGAGCGCCTCCTCGCTCATCTGGGCAAGACGGCGCGAGAGTGCGCCTTGCTCCACCTCCTTTCCCTCAACCTTCCCCTCCCCGGACCCTCCATCTGATGTCTCGTGCTCTGCAGCATGATTCTTCTGGTCCTTGGACGCACTCGGCGAGCCTGCGCGGAGAGGGTCATGGCGAGGTGGCGAATGACACAGTGAGCGCCACTGGAGCGGGCGATTTCGTGCTGTACTGCTTCGCTTCTGGGTGGAGAGACAGCTGGAGCGGATATGAGCGGCAGAGATCCTTGCGCCGGGCATGGATTGAGCTGATGTGGAGAGCAGAAAAGCCGGGAGTGAGGAGGGAAGGGTTGTGATGGGTGTGCTTGTCTACCTATGACGTCCGGTAGGTCAAGTCCGAGTCCTTGGCATCACTTCACAGGACCGATTGGTTGACCAACTCGCCAGCCTTGCAGCAACCGCTAAGCAATCAATCGTCATGTGCAAACAGAACATCAATTCTAACATGCAACGCGTAAGCTGATTGAAAGCCTATTCATCCGATATCATCTGCTGAGCCGGTCCAGCATATAACATCACTCCCGCCATCCGATCCCACACATACCCATACTCGCCATAGCCATGATCGTGATAAAGTAGAACAGAAAAGGTCAAAGTTATCCTTGCCTTCACCCTCGCCCATGAAGAATATCAAGCAATCAAGTGTCCCCCTCCATAGCAGCATTCCCGCGAGAATATTCAATCCATCCCACCCATTGAAGCGTAGTAGGAAAAATGCGTGGCAACCTCTAGAAGTACACAGCCCACCCAGTTCGTTGAGATAGTCAGAGGCGAACTGGAGCGCCCTTCGATTACCATCAGGTCCCTTGGGATTACGTTCGTTGTCGATACCTGACGGATGGCGAGGCAGCCTCGCCACAGGTGCACCAGCGTGAGACAGCAAACCCCCGGGTCGTAAAGCAAAGAGACAAACCATGTAAGCCTGAGGTGGCAACTGCCGAGGCAACGCCGGAGGCTTACACTTCGATCGCAGTCGTCGCACTCATCATCCGAGCGTGCTGATTATGACGATGCGACAGAAGGGTCATCCCCTAGAAACGAAAGAGTGTTAAAGGGGCAATCCATCAACAGCGAAGAAGAAAAGATAAGCAGAACTTTTGGGGCGAGTTGGGTGGAAGGGTAGCCAGAGCCAAACAGAAACCATAAGCGCCTGTTACGCCAGGGGGAGGAAGGGTCATAACAGTGAAAAAAAGACAAGGGGTTCGTCAAGAGGAAGAGGGAGGGTCAAGGGAAGGGCAAAAAAGGGTTGAAGGAACTGGGATCGGGCAATTAAGCCTTCTCCTCGGTGGCCTCGCCCTCCTTAGCCGGGGTGTTCTCCTTGCCGCTCACCTCGTCACCCTTGCTGCCCTTGGTCTTGACATATTCGTCATACACACTCATAGCCTCCTCGACCTTCGCGCGAAGAGCAGCCTCGTCGGTAGTGCTGTGATTACAAGTGTTAGCAACCCGGCTAAGATGAAAGAGAAGTGATAGTCAAAACTTACAGGTTCAGAAGCTCAGCGTTGTCCATCTCCAAAAGCATGCCGGTGATCTTGCCGGCCAACTCGGGCTGCTGTTCAGCGATCTTGGGGTACAGAGCCTCACCGAGCATCTGCTTGGCCTGCTGAGGGGGAACAGCGTTCAAGGTGGCAAGGTCAAGAGGGGCACCGGGGATAGGGGCGCCCTGAGGAGCACCACGGCCCGGGGCACCAGGCGCACCACCCCTCATGTTAGGAGCACCGCCACGGCCAGCGCCCTGCTGGAACTGCGGGTTTCCGCGACCGTTAGGGCCGGCAGCGGGGATCTGAGGCATGCCGGGCATGCCAGGGACGGGAGCGCCGCGACCGCCAGCGCCGCGACCGCCCATGGCAGCAGCCTGAGCAGCCTGAGCAAGCTGGATGTACTGGGGGTTCATGTACGGAGGGAAGGCACCAGGGGGCATGTTCGGGGGCATGCCGTACATGGGAGGGACCTGCTGGGCGTTGGGAGCGCCACGGCCACCCTGGGGCTGACCAGGGAAACCAGCTCCACGACCGCCCTGCGCACCAGGGATGACCTGGGGGAAGGGAACCTGACCACGACCGCCGGGCAGGAAGGGAGGCTGCTGGCCGGGACCGAAGAACATTTGCGGGTGCATGAAGGGCTGCTGGGGCATGGAGCCGAGAGCAGCGGCCTGCTGCTTCCGGAGGTTGTTGCGAGCCTGAATGGTAGCCTCGAGCTGGCTCTTACGGACATCCTTGCGCTGGGCAAGGGCGACGTACAGCGGCTTGCCGTCAACCATCTTCTGGTTCATCTCGGTGACAGCCTTGGTAGCCTCATCGGGGTTGCTGAAGCAGACGAAGCCGAAACCCTTGGACTTGCCGAGCAGCTTCTTCTCGCCCTTGATGGTGACCTTGTCCTTCTCCTTCTCGTCACCGGACTCCTTCTTCTCACCGTCCTCCTTCTTCTCTTCCTCCTTCTTGGCATCCTCCTTCTTCTCGCCATCGAGAGGGATGGTGTCACGCATGACCTTCGCAGAGGTGATGGTGCCGAAGGGAGAGAACATCTCACGGAGCTTGTCATCATCAACGTCATCGCCCAAGTTCTTGACGTAGAGGTTGACGCCCTGGTACTTGGACTGCTTCTCGAGGCGCGCGGCCTCGTACTGCTTGCGAAGCTCCTCTTCACGCTCGTGCTTCTTCTGCGCACGGCCGACGTACAGCTTCTGACCCTTGAACTCGGTGTCGTTGAGCTCCTCGACAGCCTTGGCAGCAGCCTCGTGCTTGACGAAGTTGACGAAACCGAAGCCACGGTTCTTGCCGGTCTCGTTGTCACGGGCAAGGGAAGCGGAGGTGATGTCACCGTACTTCTCAAAGAGCTGACGGAATTCCTCGTCGGAAGTGTCCTGGTCAATGTTCTTGACGTAGACGTTGGTGAAGTTGGCCTTCATCTCCTCAAACTTGCTGAGACGGTCCTTCTTCGGGATGTGGTGGCCGACGAAGACCTTCTTCTCGTTGAGCAACATGCCGTTCACGTGCTTGATGGCGTTGTTGGCGGCCTCGGCGCTCTCGTAGTGGACGAATCCGTAACCCTTGGAGTTGCCCATCTCGTCCTGGGCGACCTTGCAGGAGAGGATGTTGCCGAAGGCGGCGAACGTGTCGTGAAGAGCCTTGTTGTCGATGGCGACGTCGAGATTCTTGATGAAGACGTTGCCCTGGCCGGTCTTACGAAGAGCGGGGTCGCGCTGCGACCACATGATGCGGCAGGGCCTGCCCTTGATGACGGTGTAGTTGAGCTCCTCGAGGGCCTTCTCACCATCCTCAGAGCTGTTGTAGTTCACGTAGGCGTAGCCGAGCGAGCGACGGGTGACGGCGTCACGGCAGACACGGATCGAGGCGACCTGACCGATCGAGGAGAAGAGCTCGAAGAGCATGGCCTCGGTGACGGAAGGATCCAGCTCACCGACGTAGAGGGAAGCGGAGTTGGGGTGCGCGGTGGAAGGCGCGGCGGAGGTGGGGGTAGGAGCATCGCCGGCAGCCTGGGACCCAGCGACAGCAGTGTCGACGGCGGTGCCGTTGACGGCCTCGTTGGCAACGGGGGAAGTGGCAGTTTCAGCAGACATGATGGGATATCTGAGCGACCCTTCGTGTTAGCTTGTTCGCGGGAAACGAAGAGGGCACGACGGATGTCCACGCTTTTGGTTCGCCGTTCGGGCACGCAAACGCGAAACGTGCAACGCTCGGCGCAGACCCAAATAAGCGTACATCGTACTCGCACACACGACGGCACACGCACCTGTGTTCGGACAACGAAAAGCGGAGTCCGGGGGCAAATATGAGATGTACGACGGACGGAAGTCGGTCTTCAAGCAGCGAATGCAAAGAGACTGACGCGGAGCGGTCGAATAGAAAAGTGTCGCAACGTGTGTGTATACGTGCGAGACGGACCGTGGGTCAGAGGGATCGAAGCTGCGGTCAGGAAAACACGGACGGCTGCTCGGATCGTTTGCTGAAAGCGAACACGAGGGAAGAGAACAGAAGGGAAGAGGTTGTAGGTTGGAGTAGGTTGGAGGATGAAGTCGGTCGGTTGCGGGGGGGATCCACGAAAAGAGGATTTTTGTAGGGTTTTTTTGAAATTTTTTTTCGACGGTTTTTTTTATCCGGGGAAACGGGGGGAGGTGTGAATCACAGAGTTCACTTCGAGAGAAGCTGGCTCTGTCGTTGCGGTTGGGCAGACGTGTGAGGATGGGGGGGTTTTTGAAGGTGGCGGTGGACAAAGAGCGAACGAAATCTTTTTGCTTGAAATCTTCGTCGCTTCACAAACGGCAGGTGCCAGCCACGTGACTACCTTATCCCTCCACACAGCGAAAAAGTGACGTTTATGCCTTAATGCCTCAGCTTCTTTCTTATAAGGCAACGAACGATCAAGGCATCCACGCATCCTCAGACTAGTGCCTCAGGCCACAATACTTCCTCCTCACATCGTCTCTCGTCAACTCGTATATCTACGTAAATATCTGGCAACGAAAGTGGGAATGAAAATAAAAAGAGAAAAAGGAAAAGAAGAAATAAACAGAGACAGAGGATCAGCCATCCTCACTCCAACAAACTCTCATCCCACCCCCCCGACTCCTTCAACCAACCCTCCACCGCCGCCGTCACCGCGCCGATCCCCTCCCCCAAGCCCTCCCACCACTGCTTCTCCGCCTCGCCCACACGCTCCTGCAGCTCCGCCGTCAGACGCCGCTCCTCCATCGCACGCACATCCTCCATCTCCGCCTCGACGGCAGCACGGTCCTCGCCGCCGGCGCCCACCCGCTGACTCGCCAGCACCCGGCTGCCCGCCACCATGACCGCCGTCTTGACCTCATGCAGCAAGCACAGCAAGTTGACCTGGCTCTCGGTGAACTGGCGCGCGCTCGCGCGGGCGTGCGTCAGGAGCGCGTGGAGGTACTGCAGCGGGTGGGCCGCGTAGCTCGGGTTCTCCGCCAGCTCCGCGGGCGGGATGGCGACGGCGAAGTCGTCCCGCAGTCGGGCTCGCGCCGTCGGCACCTTCTGCACCACCGCCCGCAGCCCCGGCGCGATGTCCCAGAACGCGCTCAGCTGGGCCTCCACCCCGCGCGTCACCGCGCCCTCCACCGTCCCGAGCAGCTGCTCGAACCGCTGCTGGCTCTCGCGCTCGAACGTCAGCGTCCGCTCGCGCGCGTCCGCGAGGAAGAACGCCTCCGTCTCCCGGAGCTTGTCTTCATTCTTGGCCAGGAGGTAGGGGGTAATAACCACCGCCTTGAACAGGTCGTTCCGCTCGTTCGTCAGCTCGAAGATCTCCCGGTGCAGCTGCTCCCGCGTCTCGAACAGCCACTTCAACAGCGTCAGCTTCTCCAGCAGCTCCGGCTGCTCGTCGCCTTCCTCCTGCGTCTGATTCGGATTCGACTCCTGCGCGTCGTTGCACAGGCCGCTGCGAAGCTCTTCGATCGCCGCCGTCGCCCGGCTGACCCGGTCAGAAAACTTCGCATGCAGCGGCGCCATGACATCCTTCTCGAACGTGTCAAACTCGGACTGGACCTGCTCGCGGCTGCGCTGCGCCTCCCGCGCCTCGAACTCCGCTTCTTCCTCCGCCGCATCCGCGAACGACGCCGTGCCCGCTCGTATCCGGTCCTGCATCGTCATTCGGAGGGCCTGGCGACGTTCGTGCGTCTCACGGCGCACCTGCTCGCCCATGGCACTGATCTTGGTACGGAAGCTCTTCTTGGTGTTGGTCGCCTCCGAGAGATCCCCCAACTGACGCCAGGTGGCCCTGATCGCCGCCAATTCTGGGTGGTTGTTCTCGACCGCGGGGTGGTGGCGTGGATACGGCGGAGGCAGCGTGACCAGTCTCGACACGTCCAACTTCCGCGGATCCGGCGTGGCGGGCGCGGATTGTTGCAAGAATCCATACGAATGCGCCGATGTCGGTACGGGTCCGTTCTGCTGGCCGCTGCCATCGACCTTCTCAGGCGGGTATTCATTAGGTCCGTACTGGCTGTAATCAAGACTGGGTCCCGGCGTGCCGCTGTACGCCGAATGTTGGTCCATCTCCCACTGGGCGTATTCTTCCTTGGGCAAGCCCATATACTTCGACTCCCTCTTGCTCCGTTCGAGCTTCCTCCCGCCCCGACCCGACGAACCCTCCGCGCTGCTTTCCCACCACCGACTTGCCGATCGGCCCCGAGAGTCCTCGTCGTCCGGGATGGTGCTCATGGCCATGCTCGGGATGGGCGAAAGGCACGGCTGCCACAGTTGGCTCTCCCGCTGTGGCTTCGTCTGACCTGCGCTGGCTGGTGAATCGGGCTCAGTAAAGCTTGATGCCGGACTCTGAGCGGTCCGACTAGCGCCCTCAAAAGATCTTCTACCCGCGTCATACGCGGATCCTCCTGCTGTGGAGGACTGAGGCGTCCAGCTGCCCTGCGCCGGCGCGGTTGTCGGTCCGCTCGGGGTGGTCGAGCGTCTTCCCGTCGTGGGAACGAACGAGCGCCACATATCCCTGGTCAAGTCAAGGATATCACTAGCCATAGCATCAAAAGCAATCGAGTACCGGTCTCTCCGTATCCGAGACTCATAAACGATGTATTCCGCAAACAGCTCGAGCCTCTCTTGATCCGACTGCGCAGCGGCCTCCTTCTCAACGAAAGTATTGTGCCGACTGATTGCAGCCCGAGCGAAAGCATCTTGCTCGGACTCTTCCGGTGGAGCTTTCTCAACGGTGTTAGGCAATGGAGATACTGCCCTACCAACTCCTGGTGGACGAAACGGAGACAACGGAGCATGCATCGAGACATCCTCGTGCGGGATATGTAGGATATGAGAAATCGGTCTATCCTTAGAACCGCTCGCAGGTCCAACAGAGGGCGCGAGACCACCATCATCCATTCGCTGAGGCGGCGGTGTAGGAAGAGTCTTCGGAGGTACCATCGGCGAGGGGCCTTTGCTCCGGTGATGTTCATTCAATGTGGGCGAAAAGGGTGGCGTCGGCGCAAAGGCACGTCCAGGCATTCCTTGGTCCGAAGTATGCAAGGAAGGAGACGACCGGATGGGATCCGAGACCTGCCGGTCTCCAAGTGGTTGTCTCGCTGCTGGAGCCTCACTCGGGGAAGGCAAGGACTTCCCGCTCCGCGGCGTCCCCCGTGTGATGGTCCTGCGGCGGCTGATGGCCCCGCCGCTGGCGTTGAGTACCAGGTCCGGCGGTTTCGCGGTGGCAGCTGCTTCCATGTCCTTAGCCCATGGGTTGTTGCTCGGTTCAACCGCCGATTGCGCCTCGCCTCGCCGCTCACGCGCTGCGCGACTCTCGCTCCTCCTCTCGCGGATTCCTCGGGCACTGGGGTCGCGACGCGCCGGTGTGCGGCTCAAACCACCGTAAAGCGTTGACGTCGACGACGGATGTGCTGTTTGGGCTTCTCCGACGCCTCGGCGACCGGATGTACCAATATCGCCGTAGCGAGAGCCGCCGTGGTGGTCATCGTTCCCTACCGATGTCGTGTCGACATGAAGCCCACGCATGGCGGGCGATCGAGCGTGAGTTCGCACATCTTCATCAATCCAGTCGGCGGGGGTGGGCGGAACAGGTCCAAGAGCAGTACCATGTTGAGGCGGCGGTCGCCTCGTCGGAGGCGCCGCAATGCCATGTCTGTCCGATGACGCAGAACGGACATGGTCTGTAGTTCTGCTGGCGCTGGCGGATCGGGAACCGTTGGGTGGCGGGCCAGGGGGCGGCGGAGGCAGTGGCATCGCCGGGTTCCACGCGACACTGGATCGCACATCTTCTCGCGATCGCATCGCGGTCCCCGAGGCGCTGATCGCACCCGTGGACACCGCTCTTCGCGCGGCCGGGGGCCTCGGTTGGGGCTCCATCTGCCAGTCATACCCAGCTTCAGCAGGAGCGCCTGGTTGTCTGTACGAGAGGTCAGCAGCGTCGCCATGGCCGACGAGGCTATACGTACGCTCTAAGCTGCGCGTGATTCTGGAGATGGGCCGTTGGCGCTCGTGCTATAGCCTCAGCGGTACCGAGGTGCAAAGCCTCAATGGCGGAGGGTTCGATCTGCTGAGACTGCCGATTTCGTGTGAGGGCGGAGAGGCCAAAGATCGACCGCTCCCCTCGCGTTCTGGACTGCGATCGATCTCGACCGTTCGGTGGAGGTGGCGGGAACTGGGGGGCAGGAGCGCTGCTCGTTGTGCAATCGGACGGACTGGTCGTCGTTGGTCGGCCATATTCATAGGAGACCGCAGGAAGATGTGATGTCGTCCCGCCTGAAGCGCTCCGATTAGGGAACTCGGAGCATGCTGCGACCTGCGGAGAAGACGAGCTTCCCACGGCACGGGGTCCTTGTGCGCTTGGTACAGGAATGCCGGCTGCCTGTGACAGGCTCTGCGATGGGGAAGGCGAATACGGTGGGGGTGGAGTTGGCATTGCGGCTGTAGATCCATGACAGTTCAGCGACTGATCACAGTTGGAGAAAGAACCCCAAGAATTTTTAATAGAAAAGAAAGAAATAAAGACATCGTAAAGCGTTTCACGTCACAGAGGGGGCGGGGCGTTGAAGCAGCAGGAGGCAAGTCCACACTGCTTCCAGAAGAAGAAGAAAGTGAAGCGAAAGAAATCAGTCGATTTACCCTCCATTCCCGTCAAATTCCTCGTCCTGCTCGGATCCATCGGCGGCGGGGCATTCGGCGACGGGACGTACGCTCCTCCTCCTCCTCCTCCTCCTCCGCCGCCGGGGGTGCTGCGCGGACCCCCAGCCCACTCCTGCGGGTTGTAGGCGGAGGGGATGCCGGACGCGCTGCGCAGCGGCATGGGGGACGAGCCGGCGGAGGGTGCGGACGAGAGTAGGGTGGACATGGTCGACGACGAGGCATACGGGGAGAACGGCGTGTTCACTGTGGTCGCGGAGGCGGGCGTGTACGGCCAACCGTATGCTGCTCCTCCATGCGGCGGTGGAGTGGCCAGCGCGGTAGATATCGTCGGACGTTGGTGGTCGGCGAGGCGCCGGAGCGGCAAAGGCCCTCCGAGCGGTTGTGAGGCGGGAGGCGGCGGCGGTGGGGGAGGAGGAGGAGGGAGATGTTGGAGAGGCACGGAAGGAGAGGGAGAGGGATATGGGGAGGAGGGATTGGAGGGAGAGGGTTGAAAGAGAGGCGAAGAAGCGGAAGCAGAAGCAGAAGCAGAAGCAGAAGCAGAAGCAGAAGCAGAAGCAGAAGCAGAAGCAGAAGCCGCACGTTCTGAAGCCATGATGTTGGGCATGGACATGGCCATGGACATGGGAATCACATCGGCGGCGTGAACGAGGAGGCTTGGGGCAAAGCACTCAGCGGCTGCTGCGACAAGAGGCCAGCCGGGGCCACTGTTGATATCTCAATCACAGCCTGCAGGAGGGACGGGATGGACGAAATAGAATGTGTGCTCAGGGCAGTTCCATGTGCGGGAAGCAGCCCGAGTGACAGTGACTATGGTAGACACTTGTGCTTTAGGCCCCATCGGTGCGGTCAGGAGTTGGTTGGTAGGACCAGGACCAGGACCAGGACCTCCTCCATCGTATCGTACCTTAAAAACCGTCTGTGTGACGGGGACGATCTGGTGGGGAGACACGCTGATTGGGGAGAAGTGGGCGGGAGGGAGAAGGTCAGGGGATAGAGGGAGAGGGCAGGCATGCGTGCAGCTGGATCGTGCCACCCTCGGTGCTCCATGCGATTGGGCCTTTCGATTGGATATGTATGGGGGGAAGAGAGGGGATTAGGTAGTCTTCTGTCCTGTCAAAGAGAGCCAATGCCAGTCTGTGCCGAACCCCACGGAGTGATGCATAATCGTGGAAGCAAAGGAAAAAGTGAACGGTGATGGTGATGGTGATGGAGGAGCAGAGGGTCAGCGCTGCTATTTCTGGCCCTGCGCTACCGCCGTAAATCGAGAAGCGAGCGAGTGAGCGCGCTTCCCGCCGCAGGGGAGGAACCTAGAACCCAACCACCCACCCCTCATCACCCGGGCGCTTAAAAAGAGAGAGAAAAGGGAAGAAGAAGAAAAAAAAGGGGGGGGAAATGGTGTGGTGGTGTTGCACATGATGGGGAGGAACTGACCAGGGGCTGTCCCGTTCATGGGCAAGGGCTTTAACTCTTTTTCTTTTCTTTCTGGAGGGAAGAAAGAATAGAAATGTGATGCCCTTTGAACAGCCGGCATGAATCACACTCCATGAGCCGGTATCGAGCCCGATGTTGCTGCAGCACGCGAGGTACAAGGATTGTGCAGGAACCCCTACTATTCAGCGTCCAGAGAACATAAGGATGAAGAAGAAGCGGAAAGAAAAATCAGAAAGAGTGATTCAAAGGCCCCCGCAGCCGTAAACGAACAATCGTCCGAAGTGAAAGTGTCTGTCTGCATGGTGGGCCGAGGCAGCCAGCCAGCCTTGCCCGTCGCCGAAGAAAGCACAAGTACATACAGCACCCGGCAGGACAGCTCCTATATCAACCTCATCTTATTACGGTTTATGCAGTTCGTATCACAGTTCACACTTCATCCGGGTCCAGGCAAGGAAAATAATATTTTGTCTATATCTAATGTGATAAAGATATTGGTTGAGCGAGTGAGTGGTCACGGAAGAGGGGAACGGAAGGGGAAAAAGCGCGGGGAGAGATGTGATCGGCAATTGTTCCATTGGTTTGCTTCTTTTGATCTATTTCCGTTTCAATTTTGGATATCATTCCTGAATGACAACAAAAAGTATGTACGCATCGACCTCGACAGGAGGTCTTCCTTTATACAAAGCTTACGACTTGTATAGACATCATCATCCTCTTTCCTTCCGAGAGGATCCACATGTCATAATAGATCCTTCCGAAAAACATCATGTCCCTCAAGCTTTAGGAAAATCCTCGCGGGTGATTTCATCGAGAAATGGTCGCATTTAGTTGGGGTGGTGCTTCTTGTAGATGTCAATCACCTTCTGCACCTCGTCATAGCTGCCCAGGAAGATGCCCGACCGGTCGTGGATGTGCTCCGGCACCACCGTGAGCATCCGTTCCATTTTGCTGTTGACCGCTTGACCGCCAGCTATTGATTTCGTTAGCAACGCGTTTCTCTTTCTCCCTCTTCGCAGAATGCACATAGGTTCTCGGAACTTACCATTCTCAAACACTTGTGCCATCGGCGCACACTCGTACAGGATCCGCAGCTTGCCCTTCGAGCTCTTCTTGTCCGCCGGATAGGCGAAGATGCCGCCATACAGCAGGGTCCGGTAGGCATCGGCGACCATAGAGCCGATGTACCGGGCACTGTAAGGCTTGCTACCATCGCTCGGGAACTTGATCGAGTTGATGTACTCCTTCACGTGCTCGTCCCAGTACATCATGTTCCCCTCGTTGACCGAGTAGATGGACCGCTTCTTGGGGATCCGCATGTTCGGGTGCGTCATGATGAACTCGCCCAAGGCGTTGTCCATCGTGAAGCCGTTGACCGTGCCGCCCTTCATCGTCATCACCAGCTGCGCGGAGGCGCCGTACATGGTGAACCCGCTCGCGATCAACTCGGTGCCGGGCACGAGCAGATCTTCCTTGCCGCCCTTGGCACCCTCCGGCAGCCTGAAGATGCCGAAGATCGTGCCGACCGACACACCGGCGTCCAGGTTGGAGGATCCGTCGATGGGGTCGCAGGCGACGACGTATCTCGCCTCCGGGTGCTCGTCGAAGATGATGAGATCCTCCACCTCCTCGGAAACGAGCATTCGCACTTTGCCACAGCTCCGCATCGCGCTGACGAAGATGTCGTTGCCGATCACGTCGAGCTTCTTCTGGTCATCTCCTGTCGTATTCGACGATCCCGCCAGGCCGGTGAGCTTGCAGACAAGGTCAGTAATTAGCCCATAATAAGGCAAAAAAGGCTGTGGCTTACGTTGATTAGGCTCGCTCTTCGGATGTAGTACGCAATGCTCTTGAAAGCAAATTGGAGGGCGTGGCAAAGGAGCGTGAAGTCTCCGGTGGCCTCCTTGTGCTTGGCCTGTTCCTCGGTGAGGAAGCGGGTAAGGGTGATGATATCGGTGTTGATCTTCTCTTGGCCAACGGGCCCGGCTTCGTTTGCTTGCGATGCCATTGTGTTTGGGTGTGAGTGGAAGTGAGTGAGGTCGGGTTGTAGAGTGGAGGTAGGCTGGATATTTGCAGCAAAAGGTTGCTGTCGGACGCACGGAAGTGGCTGCTCGGGTAAGGTTGTTTGTTGGATTCGGAGCTCGATCCTCGGCACGTATGGAGGTCAGGGAGCTCGATGGAGGGGCGCGGGGTTTTCTTGGGGATGGGGATGGAGTATGGAGTATGGAGTATGGAGACGGAAGAGAGTGAGAGGAATTGGAGAGGGGACTACTGGGTATTTATTGGATCTGAAGGGAGATGGGAGGGAAGAGTTATCAGTCCCATGTGAACGCATCCATTCGCCCCAACTTCCGCAGCTCGTCCCCATCGCGGATGACGATATGGAGAGGGGCAGCGGTATTGCGGGGCAGCAGGGCAGCTTTGCGGGCAGGGCTGCGTTTCTCCGAGAATGCCCGCCCGCTCAACTTCCACCTGCGGGTGCCTCCGTACAAAATGGACGATCGGATGAATCAGGGGGAATGAGGCTACCGCGATAGATCAATGAGGGATCACATGGCTGCTGCTGTAAGATTGTCCTCTCGTGCTTGTCCCGCAGCTGCCCCTGATTCTCTACTGAATATTCGGCCATGGGAACAGTCTCTATACTCCGTACAGACAGTACATCCCCTTGGGGTGAGGCGGGCTGATGCCTCGTAACTCTCCATTGTCGCCGCTTGATGCAGCAATGACGTGTCTGGGGCAAAGGGAACAGATGGAGTGGGCAGGAAAGCGGCGAAGAGGAAGGCTTTGGGGGCGAATTGACGTATGAGGGCAGCCGTGCAAGAGCGATCCATCGAAACCCCCCAGAAGTGGAGAGTGCCAGGTGGGTTCCCTTGCCCTTGGCTGATGATATCAATGGGAAGGAAGCTGGGGCAACTCTGAAGGCAACAAAGGCAACAACCTACTCCGTTTGGGCGGAAAGATATCAACTCGCGTACAGGAACACCAAGGTTCTACAGCGAAATAATAATTTTTTTTATACGCCCGAAAGCGCCAGTTTTGAGCCTATATATAACAGAGGCCTCCAAATCTTTTAGAATCTATATTTTAGAAGATTTCTTGAAGTATTTTGCGTGTAGTAGAATAAAGAGAAATAACGCTTTGACCACTGCCAAGTCTTAGCACACTGTTCCAACTGATATCTTATCGCCCAGACGGAGTACTGAAGGCGGGCGGGCGGGCGGTCAGGGCAGCCCTCGGCTGAACTCCGCGAGAACCCGTACGTCGCTTATGTAACGAACGCGTCCGTCCGTGCCCTCGGTAAGGGCCAAGTGCTCCACTCGCAAGCTCCATAACCTGCAAAAGAGAAATCTTTCTTCTCTTCCTGCTTCATCCTTCATCACCGCACTTCACCGCGCACCGCGGCCACTGTAGCAGCATTTCACCACCATGTCCTGAAATGCTGCTACCAGTCATCTATGGTATGTTCTTTTCCCTCTCTCACTTCCCTTCCCGTCCTCTAGGATGATTTGTCATACCGCATAAACTAGAGTCTTTGATCTCTACGGAGACATGAAACTCCGAATGCAAGCACGTCAGTCTGAAATTATCACCACAAAGGGCACTTTGCAAACTACAAAACTGCTCCTGGGATCTTTGCTGACGTTTTCAAAAGTTTTAGTACCCATGTAACTGTCCTGGGCCCCTCAGCAGAGGCGCCGCGCGACTTCTTACTACTCCGCGTCCGCCGAGCGGTTCTCCCGTAATTCACGGCAGGCCCTCGGTGCGACGCGTCTCTCACTTCTGCGTAAGTTGCTCTTCCCCTACTGCTTTACCACCCCCAACATTACATGATGATCCTTTGTACTTTTGTACGCTGGAAATTACCGACCGAGACCTTCGGGTCGCTGGCGATACCAATAGGCTGTTGTCTGATAGCAATCCTTCTGAATTACATCTCAAGACATCTTGTGTAGACGGATGTGCTAATGGAACACAGCATTTCGGCAGAAGGGCACACTCAATGGTACGAAGGCCTCTCTACACCCCCCCATCCGGCTGTTGAGAGGATGAATGGCACTGGGCTCCGACTCGAATGAAGGATATGCCCTTTTGTGGCAGGCCTAGAAAACCTCGCCCACTGATCACCATACCTACCATATCATTTGGCGTGGATATCATGGAGCCCAACGCTAAGAGTGTAGCCAACAGGTTTGTACCCACAGTGGCCACACGATCCACTTGCGCGGTCAAGTATGTCTTTCTCTTGAACTCAGCACACTTGCACCGATATGATGATCCCTTTAGATGACGAGTCTGATTCGAGTTTTCGATGCAGATAACATCTTTTTTTTTACCATTCATGCAACACTGACCTGCCCCATCTTGCTATTTCTCAAACATCAAAATTTCTAAGGTTATCTTACTAACCATGAATAGTATCCGTTGCCTAGAATCAAGCACCTCGCAGTTGTTCATGATTACCGTAAGCATCAAATTGTATGTCTTCGGCACGAACCACTCTTCGCTCCGCATGATGATCCGACTTTACCAAAGACAAGCATATGTCCAAGCTTCTTGACCGTTGCAAAGACGAGACTGTCCCTACTGAACCCGAACATCATCTCATGAGTTCATGAGCCTATTGAAATGGCAAAGGCTAATTCCTGTAAAGAATCACAGCCAATATGCAATATCAATTTCGCCATGGCAGCCCATTAATGGTATGTTAGTCCACCTGCTCTTTCCTTTTCCCTCGTTTATCTTTCAATGATGAACAAATTTTTCAATCTCACGACGGTCGACATAGCCACAAGTTGGCATTGATGAGATGGCCCTTGACCGGGCCTTTGTACTGATATTCTTCACTTGTTCCATTCTTGTTCGTTTTATTGCTTCGAAGGCTCAAAAGCTAACAAGCTCAGGCTTTACAGGGTCATAGTCCGCTTGTCATCCACACATGACACTTGCAGCGTTCTCTTGAATGAATAAGGTAAGTCATAGCATTGAGGTCATGTAAAACAAGCCTTAGCTTCCATTCAAAATCATCATAATATCATGGCTCAGCCTTCAATTTGGAATCCAACTTCGCTTCTTCGTTTTCTGATTGTGTCAAAATTCGCCCCCACGCAATGTCCAATCATCCTCAATCGCCAGTTCATTCTGCGCCTAGTAAAGGCCGATGGTGATGTCACCCCTGACACGTGCAGTCAAGTGGACCTCCGCTTCGAGGTCAAGCTTGATGCCAAGCAGCAAGGCTGCGTCCTTGGCCTTGCCGTCCTCATCAACGGCGCCGCGCAGCAATTGACCGGCAGGCTGGTTCAGGCCCGTCGACGACGCCGGGTGGGGGAGAGTGCTGAGCGGCATGGAAGCGACCGCGTTGGGCTTGCGAGAGCCGCGCGCCTGGGCATCAGAATCGGAGGACGACGAAGCGTAGGCGGGCTTGGACGTGGAGACGGCAGGCTGACTGGATGAAGAAGGACGTTAACATGAGGATCTCGGCATGACAGCAAGCAGGGAGGGCTGGGTTTCTCACGGGGAAGACATGATGGACTGCTTTGAAAGGGTCTTGGGACGAGCGGATTGAGGAGCGGCTGGTGAGTCTGAAATTCTTCTGTCTTTTGCGAGGTGGTGGCCTTGTTTGCGTGGATCTGATCGATGCTGAAGGAGATGGAGCTCGTTCCAGAGCGAGCCTTTAAATATTCATTTCTCGACCCGACGATGGACAACTTGCTCTCCTTGGGACGCGCTCCTTGGTATCCTGCTCCGCCGGCTTGGATCCTCCTTTCCCCCGAGCGTACCATACATGGGCTTGGGAAGGATAGAGGGAAAGGGAGTGAGTGGAGTTTGTGCACGACCTCGGACATGCATCCGGGAAGCATGGCTGCTCTCCTGTGTCCGTAGATTTTGGACGCCAACGGGAGGTGTACGGAAATAAAAATCTTTCCCTGAAACAGCAACGGATTCCTGTCCGGCGAGGTATCGTTCCATCGGAGCTGTGGCGTGCGAGTCGAGCAGATGCAAAAGGTACGTCGGCGAGAAAGGACAGCCACAGTGTTTGGGGGAGAGTGTATAGTACCGAATATGCTTGCTGGGCGCAGGTTTCGGGGAGTACAGAGGCTGTCTGTCCCCTGAACGCGCCTCCTCCCCACGCCGGTACAGACACAACTCCCGTTCGATCCTGGGCACTTGGCCTCGTCGTGTTGCACACCCGTCGTCCTCCACTCTCCTCCACTCTTCTCCTCTCTCCGCCTTTCCTCCCACCACCACCCCCATACCCGGTGACACAACCTGGACGACCGGTGTCCCGACAGCGACCAGCTCACACGTCCTCGTCCTCCATTCCCGCCGATGGCGTGAGCCTCACCTCACTTTTTTCTTCTCCTTTCACCTCTGCTTCTGTTTCCTCCCCATCGCACGCATCGCAACATGTCCGCATCATGCTCCTCCTCTTCCCTTGGAATGGCTTGACAGCATACGAACCTCGATCCCGGAACACGCCGTGATTGCGTGGCCAAGATCGCACACGGAGGAGTCAGAGAGGAAGAGAAGACAGATTGCAAGACTGGAGCATGACGAGTTCACACCCAGCAGGTTTTGTTTGATCTTCTGCAAGGTCATTCTGCTTCTTCCCCCCACTCTTCTCCGCGAACCGTCCCCATGCTCACCGGATGCTATATTGGCCGGTCGTCCCCACTCCGTCTGGTCTCTGTGTCGCCTTGAACAGTTAGCACCGCGCAGAGCAGCAGCGCATCGCATCGCATCCTCAATGTCTCTCCATCCTTCCATTCATCCGCTCATTCATCCCAAACCCTGTTCCGTTGCGTCCTTTCCCTCCTCATCTGTTCCCGAGCCCTCCCCACGTGCCCCCCATCAGTTTCACGTCGAACCGCCGCCTTCCCATCGTCCCAGTCCATTTTCCAAGCCAGCTGTGCGAATGCTGCGCTCTCGTCCTCGTCCTCGTCCTCGTCCTCGTCTCCACCATGGTGCTCTCTCTCCTGGTCGCCTTGACCGCCACCCCCGCCCTCCTCGGCACGCAGGAGTCGATCCGGCAAGGCCAGGCGAAAGAGAAACGCGAGGAGCACCGCGCCCGTCGCTGCAGTCTCGTCGCCACCTGCGTGAAACCGTCCGTCCACCGCGCCGAGCTCGACGGCCGTCCGATCGTGTTGCGGGATGGGAAGGTTCGCTGCCCCCTCTCTTCCCCCCTTCCCCTTCACTTCCATCCTCCTCCCTCTCCCTCCTTCCCATGCGCCGTCACCGGTACACAGCGCATCCTTAGCTCATGCCCTCCTCACTCTAGCTTTACATCGACACCAGCACCGCAAGCAACGGGGAGCCCTCCGGCCACCCGTACGCCGGCTACTACCTCCCCTACCCCGACGCCGCCTACGAAGGCCTCGTCTCGACCATCACGCCCCTCGCCCCGATCCTAAACTGGATCTACATCGACGCGACGACGCACGAGGCGCGGTACGGCGTGCGCGCGGCCGCCGACGCCCACCTGACGGGCCCCTTCGACTGCACCCGCCAGGACCGTCGGCTCACCTTCGAGGGCTGGGAGGGCTGGGTGGCCGTCCAGGAGGCCGCGGGCGTCTGGGCCCTCCGCTTCGACCGCGACGACGACGGCCTCGCCGGCAAGGTGCCCCCCGGCACCCGCGTCCTCGAGGTCGAGCTCTGGCGCCGGGAGATTCGGTGGAAGAAGGAGGCGACCGCCCGGCAGGACGATCAGACGACGGTTAGGACGACGACGGCGGCGGCGGCGGAGACGGAAGGGTCCGGGACGATGGCAAATGGCGAGGACAAGACGGCCTCGGTCGCATCGCTCAGCTCGGGAGAGAAGGAAGTAGAACAAGACCCGGTGCAGAGTGGAGATCTTCAGCATCCTTCTGTCAGCGTAGGCGACGACGCAGGTGTCGAACCAGATGCCGAGCCGGATAATCCAGTCTCAGAGAGCGAAGCCCAGCACCCGGTCCATCAGTGGGGAAGCCTGCCCATCCGAAGCGGCACAGACGATAAGACGCCAAGCTCAGATCCCGCGCGGCAGGAGCCATCACGAACGCAGTCGGACGCCGGGTCCGAAGTGGAAACATGTGTGGACTCGACGAGAGCGCGGTCGGACGGCGCCGCATCAGACGCACCGTCCGGGGACGATGCGTCGTCTCCATTAGAGGGAAGTGGACTGGTGCTCGAGATGGTGGACTTGGATGGGAAGCGGTGATGTGATGGTTGGTCACGCGGTAAAGATCTCGAGCGCCTAGGATGATATAAGGGAAGTGCGTACCCAGGTCTTTTCCCACGTTGCGGAGTGTATCTCCTTTACCCTGATCCTGCACGAGGACCAGAGGAAGCATAGGATGAAATTCAGTCGCGATAGAATGTAATAGATAGAACAGTGGAAGAAAAAAGAACCAGGCGACGCCGAGCGGTCAATCGAGGACGGGACGTTGAGGTCAGAAATCCGAGGAGCGTTATATAGTAGTATAGTCAGTATCAAAACGATGCGTCTGCGTCTGCGTATGTGTGTGTATGTGTGAGAATGGACTCGGATCCCAAGGGGACAACAAGGGAAACAGCAGAGCGCGCGAGAGAGAAGAAGAAAGATGTAAACAACACTCCACCATAACATTTGAATAACAAAAAAAGAAAAGAAATAAAAAACAAACCCCCTACCCATCCCATTTCCAAAACAGGAAAACAAAAGAACAAATGAAGAACCAGTGCCAGCCCAGCGAAAACAGATCGGATTTGTTCACCCCCACCCACACACCCCCACCCTATCCCCCTTCCCCTACACCCTACCCTACACGGGAAAAGCTACAAGTCAACGGAACGAGCTTGGTATACCAAGGTGATGAGAAAAAAACAAAGAAAAGGAAAAAGCAAGGAAAGATGAAAAGAGTATAAATGGAGACGATGAACGATGAAGAGAAGGATCCATAGTTCCAAAAAAAGCAGGCGATCAAGCATACTGCCATGCGAGACCTTCACTTCCACTTGCTGCGAAGAAGAGAAAGGGTGGAAGGTAAAAATAAGAACGAACGAAAGACAATCAGAGATCTATCAAGCTTCCTTGCCCGGCATTTTGCTGCTGTTGTTGCTGCTGTTGCTGTTGTTGGTGCATTCCCCCGAATGGGTTGCTGCCTCCTCCGTACGGGTTGGCGAAGGCACCCCCGGTCTGCGCCGCCATCATCCGGTTCTGCTGCTGCCCGAAGCCGGTCTGCTGCGGCACGCCGGTGAACTGCGAGTTCAGGAAGGGGTTGTTGCCCGTTGCGGACGCATTCAACCGGCCCAGACCCGCGCCGGCCGAGTTGACGAAGGTGCCCGGCGCCGTGTGCTGGGCGGGGATGCGGAGATTGCCGACGTTGCCGAACGTGTCCTGGCCTTCGCCATTCGCGAGCAGGGCATTGAGGTGGGCGTGATGGGGGTTCTGCTCCTTCTGAGGCGTGGTCGGTTGGGAGGAGAAACTGACGGACGGGGTAAAAGATGATTGGTTGTTGAATTGAGTCTGCGTCTTCTGTTCCTGGAGCGTACTCAGTGTCGGGGTACGACCGAACGTCGGCTGCGCGCTAGAAGGCCGGTTGGACGCGAAAGGGTTGTTCGAGCCCGTGGGCTGCGGCATCAGGGACTCTTGCGTTTGCTGGTTATTGGAAGCCCAGGGGTTGTGACTGCCAGGCTGCAGGGTGTTCTGCTCTGCGATTTGCGGTTGTTGCTGCTGCTGTAATTGCCCGAAATCCCCAAAGCCGTTCATCGGTTGCTGTGGTTGGCTGTATGGGTTGTTCATGTTGAAAGCGGTCAGTTGCGGCTGCAGATATTGCTGTTGTTGCCCATACTGGTCGAAGCCGGTCTGCTGCGGTTGCTGTTGGTAGCCATAACCCCCATAACCGTTCTGAAAACCGGTCGGCTGCTGCTGCAGCATCCCAGTAGGCTGAGCATACGCATTGTTGAGGAAGCCAGTCGTCTGCTGCTGCTGAGGGTCCACGATATTTCCAAAGAAGTCAACTGTTGCTTGTTGCTGGTATCCCTGGTTGAAGCCAGTAGGCTGCTGGATGGCAGGCTGTGCCGGGGTATCATCAAATAATGCGGCCGCGTTGGTTTCTTCCAGCTCTTTACGACGGAGTTCCTCCTCCTCTTTGCTAAGCTTGATCGCTTTAGCCAAGTCGTCATCGTCTTCAGGACGGCTGGCGTTCCTCTCCCGTCTCTTGCGTTCCTCCTCCGCTTCGTTCCGGCTAGCTTCCAGCGCAAGCTTGAACTCCAAATCATCATCCTCCTGTCGTCTGCTGCGTTCCCTCTGGCGCGGTCGGGTCGATTGCTCGCCGATGGGCCCGTGATGTCCGAACTCTTCGATGCCAGTGACTCGCGACTTCCAGGATTTCCGGTCGGCTCTCTCGGCACGCAACCTTTCCTCGTCCATAATGAGCGATGTGAGTTCTTTTGCCGAAACCCGTACTGCGATGTCAGGTCAGCGGATATGCGCCGGGTCGCAACAGGGGGGCGTTGCATCATTACCATTCTGCCCCACGTCCCGACCGTCCTCGTCGATATACTGGAACTCTCGCAGGGTCTTGATGATGTATATGTTCTTGCGCGCCCACGTTACGACGAGCTCGGAGCCCTCGTGGAGGCAGTAGTCGAGCACCTTCAGGGACTTCAGGACGTGGCGCCAATTCTTGCCCTTATCGTTGAGCCGTTTATCCAGCATGTCCATGATCTGGTAGAAATCCGTTGAGCTGCGGCATCGTCAGCGAGGATGAACGCGTAACCTGCGAGGGCGGAAAGGAGCGGTGGCCTTCCACCAGCCTCACCCCTGGAAGGGACTTGCCTGTTGAAAGTCATCTGAGCGATCTCGGCCATGTCGGAACCCACAGGGCCCCAAGGATCGTTGCTGGTTGCTGGTTCGGTGAGCGGAGGGACCACGGGAGACTGCGCCGGTTGCACATACCATTGCGCACCTTGATCTCGACGGCCGAATAACCTTTGGTGACATTCTTGACGCTGCGGACGACTTTGGACATGGTGAGCTAGCTGTGCTGCGGAGGGTGCAGCGAACGAAGTTGACGACGAAGAAAGCGAGCGTAGCGGTGGCGGAGGTGAAGGATAAGATGATGTTGGAGAGGTCGGGATAGGAGTGGAAGTTGCAAGCTGTACGTGTGCAGCTCGTGTCGTTGGTTGGACCGAGTTGGCCGTGAGATTGGGAGCCGGCGGGCGATGATGCAAAGCTCCACCGAAGGCGTCGCTTGGCGAGTTGGAAAAGGGAAAGGGCAAGGGTGTCGGGGCTCGTCGAAGGCCGGTGTGAGTGCAGCGAAGGTTCAGGTTCATGGACGCCGCGCGCAGCAGGCTCAAGATCTGCAAGGAACACGGATCACACCCGGAGGGGGGTTAACTTAGTGAAGGAAGAGGAGACTGGAAGGGTGAGGGAAGGGAACGTGGAAGTGAACTGGAGCTGAGAGAGAGAGAGAGGGGGGGGAGTGGTGGGCGCGGCGCGGAGGGGGGCGGAGCTGGGCTGGGGCGACCGGTCGCTCGTTCTCGAGTGGTTGGTAGTGGTGGTGGTGGTGGTGATGGTGGGGGGTTTGTCAGGCCGAGTAAATACTACTGTAGTAGTTAAGAATAGCAGCACTTTCAGGTACATATTACATACATATTTACTGGATCGTCCTCGTCTTCTTTTTCTTCTTCAGAGTGCCAGTACGCCATAGGTACTAGTTACAGCAGGTCAAGTACCTTCAGCTGCGGAACCAGGGACTACCTTATTGCCCATAACACCACTGACATATGAATATAGTACCTGCCTTCTATAACTAAGTTACCTTACCTTATAAGATCCCTTCTTCCGTCCACACCTCCATATCATCCGTTCCTCTATTTACCTGCAGTGGTGTCTGTTCGGGAGTCGTTCACAGCTGCTGCACTCCGGGATCAGCCTCGTGCATAAGCACACCTCATGCATGATGATGATAATACCCGCATGTGTACCAGAGTACATACTTAGGTAAGGTAACTATCTAGGTACCTACTACTACCAGGTACTGCCCACCACTCTCTCAAGCGCCTGTCACTCTGCTGGCTCCCGATCCGGTATTTATCGCGTGGGGCACAACCCAACAGGAAACCGTAACCTGAACCCCGTCCCGAAACGGCACTCCGGGGCCTGCTTAGGTACTCAGACAAAAAAAAAAAAAAGAAGAAAAGGAACGTCGTGTTGAGGCCAAATTAATTTGTATTCGAATCTATTAGTTTTGATAGAAATGTGCAATGAACCCAGGACCCGGAAGAACCAAAATCGGTACCGGTGGTAAAGGAGAGAGAAGCACAAACAGCACGATTCCTCCGGACGCCCTTCGCACACTTCTGATCAGGACGCCGCACAAGTAAAAGAGGAAAGAAAAAGGAGACCCCAGCCCAAAGCAAGGAAAATAACACAAATGAAAAGTCCTTCGACCGATCCACCTCAGTATGACAAGCCTACGATTTTGCAAAGTGAGAGAGAGAGATAGAGAGAGAGGTAAAGGGAGAGGGAGAGAGAGATAACCAGAGCAGAAACACCAAATAGCGAACCCAGAAGCGACATCCACACCCAACCGCCGAAACCTCCCGGAAACAATGCACGCGACTTCATGTAAGAGATCCCCTCAGACTGCCCACAGGAAAGATTGGGAACGGCGGTGCTTTTTCAAAGGGCGGAAATTGAAAGGGTATAGCCTCTGCCACACCAACACCAAAGCGATTTGCGCGCTGAACTATGCATACAGTTACAGGTAAGATCGAAGAGTTTGATGGCGTCACTGCACAGGAGGCGCCCACATGTCCCCAGGCATCCTCTGCCTAGGGTCATACTGATCAGGCTCCGTGCTGTTGGGGCGACGCATGTTCGAGTTGGGATAGTACATGTTGGGCGGAGGCGCTCCGTATTGCGGCTCAGGATAGACGTAGCTCTCGGTCGTGCCCGGCGAAGGCATCGCCTGCTGCGAAGGCGACTGCCAACCCATGCTGCCCATGTGCGGGCTCCCAGTGGTGCTCCCAGCTTGACTGTGATTAGCAGTCGCAGGAGGCTCGAGGATTGGTGGGGGGCCATATCCGCTGGGGTGGGATGTGAGGGAGGGCCTCTGGTTAGACATGGAGGACGCGTAAGATTGCGAAGTCAGCGACGGCGACGCGCGTGGGCTCGGTTGAGGAATCTCGCTGCGGAGATGGGGCGGCACGCCCAGACCCCCATGCATATACTGATACTCCGAAGCTTGGCGGTGCATGTTTGGAGGAACTACAGGCATCCCAGCGGCCGGGGACATTGAGATTGGACGTTCATTGGGAGAGGGGGTAGGCAAAGGAGACGCCGTCTCCGAGTACTCATCGGCTTCGGAGCGACCCGAGCGAGGAGCAGCCGCAGCACGAGATGCCAAAGCGGCAGCAGTTGCCGCGGCAGCTTCTTCCACAGTGCCGGTGTGATGGTTTTGGTGTCTTGTAAGAGTGGTTCGCCGAGTGAAGGTCTTCTGACAATCAGCGTACGGGCATTTGTACGGACGCTTTCCGGAATGGATGCGCCGGTGTCTAGCAAGAGAGCTGGAATCGCTGAACGGCTATCGGAAGGGTTCATGTCAGCAACAAGCCTGAACTGATCTGGAAAAGAAGTCCTTACCTTGCCACACCGCTCGCACATATGCGGTTTCTCGCCGGTATGCACACGCTGATGGACAGTGAGTGCAGAGCGCTGAATGAACTGCTTTCCACAGCCCGGGTAATCGCACACATGTGGGCGGACTCCGCTATGGATACGCTCTGGGTTTTGTCAGCAAGCGGTCAACATAGTTATTCAGAAATTATCATACCATGTCTTGCAAGGTCGCTACGACGAGCAAATCCCTTGGCACAAGTAGAACACGCGAAGGCCTTGGGAGGGCCGTTCTCTCCAGGGGCTCTCCCCGACGACTGGTTCTGCTGCTGCTGTTGCTGCTGTTGCTGCTGTTGCTGCTGCTCAGACTGCACCGGATGCGGGGGATACGCGTGGTCAGGGGGGTTAGGGATATAGCTGTTGTTCAGCATGGGCATCGGCTGCTGCATGTGCGAAGGAGACGGATAACGCATGCCGTTCGTCATGGCGCTCTGCAAGGGGGGATAGGAAGGCAACGGCTGTGGCGCTTGCGAAGAATAACGCGAGGAGTGTTCCGAAGGATGAGGCGACACGCCACGGTCAGAGCCGGTCTCTGACTTGATCCGGCCGTTCAGATAATTCTGCGGTGCGAAGTGTTGTTGCTGCAGGTCATGTTGCAGGCCGTGCTGCTGCATGTCGTACTGCATTGGTTTTCCTGCTAAAGCTCCGACAGATCTCTTAGTATTGAGTATGTTCCCAAGTTCCATCCTCTGCGTCTGAGAACCTTTGTCCGCCAGAAACAGGGTGTGGGCAGGAAGGCTCAAGACACGGTGGAAATCCGGGACGTGAAAGGAGAAGTGCGCACCACTGGAGGTATTGGCTACAAAGGGCCCGGTGGGTTGAGTAGTCTGCATACGCCGTCCAAATCAGCCGTGAGGGCGGAGGATGTACAGTGGAAGACGACGGCGGGAGCTGGACAGGCACGATCCAAGCTTGGGTCGCCGGATCACGCAGGGGTCAATGCTGTTGCGACAACTACAGGAGGTTCGGTCAGCGTGCTGTGCGTGAAGGAGGATGTGTGTAGGACTCGAGAGGAAAGATGCTGACGCGCTGTGCGGATGCCCAGCCCAGGAGGGAACAGGGCGAAAAAGGGGACGGGCCAGGATGCGTTGGCAGCGCCCGGCGCGCCACACTCAGCGGACAGGGGCGAGGGAGAAGGGAAGGGTGAGGGAGGTACGTACCGAACGTGAAGCACGACTGCCGCTGGAGTAGGAGGTCGAGGGAGAGTGAGGAGGGAGGACGGACGGGGATGGAGGAGAGGAAAAAAGATGAAGCAGTAGGTTGTGTTCCTGGTGTTGGTGTACTTTCTTTGCTGATGCAGGTGCTGGGCGTGTCGGTCGGGTCCCGCTAGTGCGCGAATCGGGTCTAGGGGTTTCCGAATTCTCTCAGGCCGGGATCCGCACGATGGAATATTATTTGCCTTGCAAGCCTTGCAAGCCTTGCTGCTGCTGCGCCCGCCCAACCGTCGTCTGGCGTCTGGGTCTTTGCTGCCCTGTCCGCCCGCTGTCACCGCTACACTCGCTTTCCTTTCCTTTGCAGTAGTGAGCTGTCAGCTACCGGCGTTTCTCCTCTCCCTGCGTGTGCTGAGAGGGTGACGGCTTGAAGTAGGTAGATCTTCAATAACCTCTCCACTACGCGACACGGTAGTTAACAAAGGTCGACTTGGTTTTCTTTCCTTTTCTTTTCCTTTCCAGTCGTCGTCTTGTGTTGTTGTCTACAGTACACCAGGCAACTGTGAAGACCCGGAGTTTTCGCTTGCCAGTAGTAGTGGCACCGTTGTTTTGCGGCTTTGCTCCCTCTTCCACGAGCGGTAGCTTTTTTTTCGACGGCTGTTCCCTTGAGCGGAGCCCCCTTCAGGATTAGGATAGCCCCAACCTTACGTGTAGATGACAGGAGCAGACTTGTAACCGTCAGCCCTGTGCACGTCTCCCTCGCTCGTTAAAAGATGCCAGCGATGCTGTTAAAAGCGCGGTTCGTCGTGACAAGTCGACCGACCGACCAGTTGCTTCTAATGGTAAGATCTCGGGGGGGGAGGTCGCGGGGTAGGTCTGATGGCAAGCTGTTTCCGTGCAGAGAATGGCAGCGAGGATGGAAATTGATCTTCGGAACAGATGTGCGCAACCTAAAACAAGTCCTGTTCCATGTACGACGTCAATTGCCAGATCCGGCCCGAATTTTGATGCGGATGAATTTACCAAGGCGCAATGTCTGGGATGCTGTGGCGGAATTGTAATGATGGTCGACCACGAACGGAGAAGCCCAGGCTGTTGACAACGCAGTCAGAGATACATGAAGTGCTCCGAATGCGAATGGAAGGCAATGGAGCATACGGCAAGGCTAGGTCAGAAGGATTTCGGCAACACTTGGAAGCGAATCTCGGATGGGCGTGTCAAACGTTCAATCACAACAGAGTGTCCAGGCTCTCGGCCCGGGTGCGAGCAAAGCGTATTATGTATGTACCAGGTACTAGATCAGCAAGCAGCCGTTGCAAGAGAGGAATTGGCAACCAGAGAGCGAAGAGGTGCCGATCCCAAGAAGTCTCAAGGTGAACGGAGCGTTCTCGCCGCCGTTGACGGCATCTCACTCAAAACATCGCTGCCACTGGGTTATTGACCGCGGGCAGACCGTCCAAGCTCGAACACCCATGTATGCGGAGAAGGGTGCTGGCTCAAGCTTGCATCCGCGCACATTCATCATCTTTCGCTCATGGTTGTGGCGGCGAGCTGGGAACACAGTCCGGCAAAAGGGGAAGCGGACTCTCCATCATATGTATATATTTCACTGCGCAATCCCAAGATCTTCCAGATCCCGTCCCAATTGCACGCCTTCCTCAGTCAAAGGCGCGCCGACTGATCTATGCAGCAAAAGGTATAAGGAAAGGTAGCATGTACGAAGTATGGGAAGGAAGAGCCCTCCCGGGCGCGGGCGGGCGGGCGGGCGGGCAATTCTGCATGAACGCCAGCCCAGCCAGCCCAGCAGCCAGCCCGCCCACCCGCGCCCGCACCGCCCACGCTGGGACGAGCCTCGCGGAAACGAGCGAGGGAAGCACTGGCCACTGCAGGCCAGCTCGGTGTGGTGAGGGCTTCTAGCGGACTTCTAGAGGATGCCCAAAGCGTCACTCCTCGACGGAGGCTGCTCTGAGCGGCCGCGCAGGGATTCCCTTCCTCACCCCCTTCACCGGCGTGGAGCCGCGTGCAACGCTCCGACCGGTAGTTTTTTTGACAGGAAAAAGGGGCTGACTTGGACCGATCATAGGGCCGAGCATCTTGTGTGTGTGTGTGCCAGGGGCTGGTTTGCTGGCTGGCACCTCCTCCCCCGTCTCCCGTACCTGGCCAGGGGAGAGGGACGTTTCGACGTGCAACGCCCGTCCGTCCACGTCCCGATAACAACCCCTCCAGATCCAAGCCAAGTCAAGCAAAAAGATGCGATCTCAATTGCATTCCAACAAATAGGATCTGTAAAGAGATGATCTACGGCAAAAGGCGGCTGTTACGTGCGAGACATAAGGGCTTCGGCCGGCAGGGTGCCGGAGAGTAATTTTCCCTTCCGCCAACACCTCACCTTCTCCCAACCTCCCCCTTTTACAACACCCCACCAGAATCACACGCTAAAGGACCTGATTCAGCACTGCAGTGGCATCCCTCGCTTTGGAGGGGGACTCCATAACCCGGCGTATCACGAGGCCGGCGGAAATCATGACATCAAGTAACAGGTAGTACTCCCCGTACCGAGGGTCGTTGCGATGTTCGACATCTTTTTCCGCCCTGCGATGCTAAGCCCGTTCGAGGGTTGGCCTGAAACGTGCGGTGCGGTCGTTCGTCGGAGCCAAAGGGGGGCTGCTGCGTACTACAAAACACACATACGGGAATAACATAAAGAGATAATGGATCCTACCCTGCCGGTGAAAGAGAAAAAGAAAGAGATCAAGCATAAAAGAGAAGTGGTGGAACGGAGTGGCATGGTAAAACCAGCGGACGAAACGGGAGCCTGCATTTCTTCATCGATCTGAATCCAACCCGGTCGTTGTAAGGTGAGGTAGTCCAGCAGAGGTAGCAACAAGAAGGCCCCCATCCTTTCATCTTTTCCAATTGCATCAGCAACATTCAATTACCTACTCGAATCAAAGTACTACAGACAATAACAATCCCGCAGTTCATCCGACCTCGACCAGGCGGTGTATGTCCAAACATACAGTATGTACGATGCGCGCCACACACCGTCACCTTTCTTCTCCATCTATCCATCTCACTCTCTCTTGCTCTCACGCACGCACGGCGCAACGTCGTCCGAGCTTGCCGCGCGCGGACTGCGTCAAGGATGGATCCCAAGGGTGAGAGCCGCAATCTCCGTCGGAGCTTTTTTCCCTTGGGGCGCCTAACGGACCCCTGCCTGCCCTGCTTCCCTCCCCCCTGAGGGCTTCCACCCCTTCGAGAAGGTTGCCGAAAGGGAACATGGCAGGTAGGAGGCAGACCAGACGTCGGCCCTCCCCCTTCCCCTCCTCTCCTCCTTCCAACCCCCTTGTCTCCTCCTCCATCCATCCCCTCCATCCGTCCCTCCCCATGGTGACTAAGCGGTACGTTGACTGAGGTGCCAGGTGTGGTGCCTTAGAGCTATCATGTACGTCTTCACCGCCATCTCCCTCCAAAACGTCTCGACAGCATACTAGTCGTAGCAGTCGTAGCAGCAGCCGTAGCGACTACACTTTGATGCAGCATGACACCTTTCCCTCTGTATCTACAGGCCATTACTAGTACACGCATTGGCCCTCCCCTCTTCCCCATCCCCCTCCTCCTCTCTTAGGTAAACTAAGGCAAGGTGAGGTAGGGTAGATCGGCTCCTCTTCGCAGGAAATGGTGCGTTGGTTCTCCCCATGCCGGCTGCCGAAGGTCCTGTCGTGGCCAACCGAGCGTGCATGCGCCGGGTGTCGGGCCGTTGTAAGCTGTCGTTGTCGCTGTCGTTGTAGCCGTCACCATCTATCCACATTATAAGGTGGTGGAGTTAAGGTAGTGGGGTAGGTAAGGTGAGCTGCCCAGGCGGTTGACTACGGTACGGATACTACTGTACCTACTACAGTACCTAACTGACCGATAGAGTTGGAGGTGTGAGATGGCAACCGCAGACCAGGAACAACACCTCCCCCACGGCCGTTTTTTTCTGTTGGCTGGTGGTCTGCAAGGACTGTAACGTGGCATGTACAGGACAGCATGTACAGCAGGACAGCCCACGCTTTCTACCGACCCTGCATCCGCAAGGTACATACTGTACCAGCCACCCCGAGTGTCATCGACAACATCGACGACATCGACGACCACGACCACGACGCCAATGTCGATGGTGACGGAAGGTCCCGCGGAGGTGGGTGGGATCGGATACCGTAGGACGTTGACGGATCGCCGCACGCACACCGGCTTCGAACTTCAACTCAGCTTCTAGTCAAGACACCCTCCAAAGAAAAATAAGAAAGAGGTCACTCGGCTTCGCGGACCGGATCCGTCGAACTTCAATAAGGAATCCACTGCACTCCACAATGGAAAAGAAGAGAGGAGGGAAAAAAACCTGCACACTACCTCACTGTATGTACGAGCCGACAACAAAAAGCGTTGCGGTGTGTGTGTGCCTGCCTCCCGATTCCCCATTCCCCATCTCACCGTCCCCATCACCGTCACCGTCACCGTCACCACCCACATTCACCGCCACTGCCGGCCACCGCCTCCGAGGCAGCGCAGCGCAGCGCAGCAATGGCATGGCATGGCATGGCATGGCACGATCTCGTCGCTGTCGACGATAGCCGAGCAAAAAATTAATGAATCAATGAATTCGCTGGATGGATGGAGTACATGTTAGCCGCCGCCGCCATCGCCGCCATCCATCTCCACCCGCGGCTTCCGGCAACGTTCAGGAAGCCCGGGGACCTAAGGTAACCTAGGTCGGGGAGCTAGCTGCCCGTGGAAAACCTACGGATCAACGTCCTGCGATGACCCCACCTATTCACACACACACGCTCTCTCTCTCACCGAAGCAGAAGAAGGACGCCTAGGATCCCACCATTCACGGTGTGGAAAAAAACAAGGGATCGAGAGAGAGGATGCCCACCGCCGGGCGAGAAGGATAGCGCTCCCGAGCAGCACCGCTGAACGGTACAATGTACTACCCTTTGGATCCGAAATTCGGTCTTGTATGTGTGGGATGTAGATACTCCGTGGCTCCATCGCTCGACACCCATCCATCCATCCATCATCGCTCACCGCACCTCGCACATCCGGGCCGCGGAGGGCGAAAGGGAACTTGCCCGGCCGTGGGGAGCTGAAGCGACGCAAGACGAGCGCTTCTCAGACGATGCCGTACGCGGTGAGACCCAGTCGGTTACTGACAGCCGAATTTTCTACACGCGATACATGATCAATTTGAGACATCTATCGAAACCCGTAAACGCCTAGTTTAATCCCGCCTCACTCGAAAGCAAACGCTCAATCACGCAGAGGAAAAAAGGAGAAGGGATCACATCGCACGGTAAACCCAGGATCAAGCAGAAAAAAATGCAGCCGCAAGGTATATGTTCAACGCCAATCATGGCTTCACTGACCCGGCGCCACCAATTGGCCCTTCTTGCTGGCATCATGCGCCCAGCCACCAGCAAGCGCCTCCCCGCCATTCTTATCCGCGAAATCCTTGATGCGGGCCTCGAGCTCTGGTCGGAAGTGGCGAATGAGGCCCTGCAGTGGCCAGGCAAAAGCTTCGCCCAAGGCGCAGATGGTATGTCCCTCCACTTGTTTGGTGAGTTCCTGGAGCATATCGATTTCGCGCGCGCGAGCCTGTCCCTTCTCGAATCGCTGCATGATCTGATACGTCCACTTGGAGCCTTCACGGCAGGGAGTACACTGTCCGCACGACTCGTGCTTGTAGAATTTGGAGAGGCGTGAGATCGCACGCACGACATCGGTGCTCTTATCCATCACGATAACGGCAGCTGTTCCAAGACCCGACTGGGAATCTTTCAGTGCATCAAAATCCATGAGCTGATCATTGCAGAGATGAGCTGGAAGAATAGGCGTCGACGAGCCTCCAGGGATGACAGCCTTCAGGTTGTCCCAGCCACCGATAACGCCACCACAATGCTTGTCAATGAGTTCACGAAGGGGAATCGACATTTCCTCTTCTACGGTGCAAGGATTGTTGACGTGCCCAGAAATACAGAACAACTTCGTCCCCGAGTTCCTCTCGCGACCAAAGGAATTGAACCAGTCACCTCCGCGGCGGCAGATTGTGGGTGAAACCGCAACGGTTTCCACGTTTGTGACGGTAGAGGGGCAGCCGAAGAGACCGACTGCGGCAGGAAATGGAGGCTTTAGGCGAGGCTTTCCCGGCTTTCCCTCGAGAGATTCGATTAGAGAAGTCTCCTCGCCACAGACGTAGGCGCCCATTCCTCGGTGAATGTATATGTCGAAATCGTAACCCGAACCGCAAGCGTTCTTGCCGATGAGGCCGGCTTGGTAGGCTTCCTGGATGGCACGTTGAAGGACCGTAGCTTCGTGGTAGAATTCGCCACGGATGTAAATGTAGGCGGCGGTGCAGTTCATCGCGCGGCCTGCGATGAGACAGCCTTCGACGAGCTTGTGGGGATCCTTGCGCATGATCTCACGGTCTTTGCAGGTTCCCGGCTCACCCTCGTCTGCGTTAACCACGAGGTAACGCGGCTTGTTGTCTTTGTCCCAGTCCTTGAAGTTCATGAAAGACTGCAACTGTCAGCGGCGGCTGGTGCAATGGCGTCATGTATATCATACCCATTTCAGGCCAGAAGGAAACCCAGCACCACCACGACCACGAAGACCGGACTTCTTGATCTCTGAGATGATCTAGAACGAGGCTGCGTCAATATCTTGACCTAACGATTTGCAATTGACTTCCTTACCCATTCATGGCCCTTGAGGATAATCTCCTTCGTCTTGTACCAGTCGCCATACTTCTGCGCACTTTTGAGATCCGCACCATGATGGCTATACAGGTTCTGAAATATACGGTCCTGATCCTTCAGACCTCCATAATGTCTCACTGGGTTTCCATCCTGAAGGGAGGCGAGGTGTCGGCGTTGTTGGCGCGAGGTTGAGGGGGGCGTCACCAGGCGAGAAGCCCCAGCGGTGGCGGACGGAAGGATGCGCTGAGAAGCAGTACTGAGAGATTGAACACTGGGAGTCTGCCGTGATAGCATGTTGGCAGATATGGGATGTGGGATGGGAAGGTGAGGAGACGAAGCCGGCTTGACCAGCTCTCGGGCGCTATCGTAGGTCTTGGTGGAAGCGTGGGGAGACGTTGTGGAGTCGGACGGGCGATGTTGGAGATGCTGGAGTAAGGACTTGGCGGGCTGCCTCCCTATTGGCTGGGGCCTGCCGGACGGACATCAGCAGGCGTCCGATTGACCAACGCGGGTCCGGAGTACTCCACTCTGCCTGTCAAGCCACAATTACTAACTTCCGAGCGCACGGCTGTCTTCCCGTTATCCGAAGACCCTCATTTTGCTATGGTGAGAATCGTGAACTATAACCATGGCCACCTCCAGAATACTGTTCATTGCACGGTGCTGCAGCGCAAATATGACTGCGGCAATGCTGTATGTATCTTTCTGCACGCTTGATCGTTCCGTTGCACTTCCTATCATGGTGCTGTCGGTAGAAGTGAGAAGACAATAAAGAACGATGAAGCTCATTCTTCTACAATCACTGTAAGCATTCGGAGATTTTTAATAGAGCATCTGCTTTATGCATGGCTATAGCTATATCACGTTCCTTAGCATTCCTCTCTCTAGATTTTGATCAATCATGTGCTCCTGTCTTCTCTCATATTCAAATTGGCTTCTAGCTATCTTTCTTATTGCGTCTTTGACCAGCCAGAGTCTTCAATATCATTCGTTTGCTTTCGACAATTCTTTCTGCCTGTTCCTGACGCTAGCGTGCCGTGTCATATGAGCCTATTTTCGCACGCATAGAATCCAGCTGTAAGCAGTTCTCTCTTCTCACCGCAACGGTTTGTGCCTTTCTCCGTCTGTCAAGTCCACCATCATTCACCTAAGCTGCCCACGTGAGCTGCTTCGAACCGAGCAACACCTATTCACCGAGACCGACCTACCAGCCTCACCCTCACTCATTCCTTACATGACGTGGAGACAATGGCTGCCCCCAAGCGTCCGCTGAACACGATCGAGCAGCTGGAGAGACGGAAGGTCTGGGACGGCAGATGCATGCGACCGATCTGGCTTCCCGGCGACGGCGACGGCGACTCGGATCCCAAGACGGTCGAACGCACCCTCAACCAGAAGACCGGGCATCCGACTTGGAAGCTGTTCATGCACGACCCGTTCGAAGAGTTCGCGCAGAATCACCGCGGACCGCCGCGCGGCGTCTACCTGGACGACAAGGCCCTCTACGACATCTACCGCTCCGAGGCGTACGAGCCCTACGAGCTGCACCAGTACTGGCCGTACGACTTCTCCAACCGGGGCAAGGTGCGCGCGGGCCGCCCGACTCGGGGCCGGACGGCCCACGATGCCGCTTTCACCACGCAGGTGGCCATCATCCCCGGCGCGACACCTGAGCAGGACTATTTCCTGGCCGGAGGCCCTGCGTATCCGCCGACCTCGCCGGACGTGACGCCGCAATTCGAGCAGTATCGGACCAACCCCGTTCTACGTTCCCCTCGCACCATCTCGGAAGGGCTGACATCGCGTGACGCCTTCTTTCTGGAACCTCCCGACCACGTCTCACCGGCCGCTCAGTAGGTGACTCTTCTTAACCATCTTTGTTCATCATCTCTAATCATACTGAACTTTGCAAGACGAAAGCGGAGCGGCGAGCGACGCATCAAGCACAGATTTTCAGCGGGTGACGCAAGCATTCGAGACGATATCAACAAGCTCATCATCGGAGGTGATGCCTCTTCTTTCCGCTCCCCTTGGGGCTTGACCAAGCTCACGGTCTCACCGAAACGCAAGGCAGAGGTCGTCTCCACGACGGAACCCGCCGAGGACCTGCACTCGCCGAGAACGAAGCGCCAATACCTCAAAGACAGTGGTCATGCTCAGGACGCTCGTACCTTGATTTCCGTTCCACAGCTGGAAACGGACCGTGGTATTGAAGCCAAGCTTCGCGATACGATCGACCGCCAGCTCAGCGAACTCATCCAAGCAAAAGCCGACGCTACGAAGGCCACCGAGACCATCGCGGATCTGCGCGACAAGTACGAACGGTTATACGGCGAAATTGAACGGTTCAAGGCCGAGCGGGCAGCGAGCGATGCCGAACAACTCAAGATGCAGCCGGCGGACCAGCCCGAACCAGAAACGGAGCAACAAATTCAGACTACGGAGATATCCCACGAGGACCACCTCCTCGCGGAGAACCAACAGCTGAAGGATCGCATCAGCGCACTGGAGCAGGCGGTGGAGGCAGCAAAGACGTCAGACGCTCTCGAAGACGTGTACGGCAGCGCCCCGGCAGAGCTGGAGAACTCGCGGGACTTGTTCCGCGAACTGGCCGTAGCTCTCTGCGTGGACAATCAGCGTTACAGAGAGCGGGATCGAGCGGTAAGCCAGCGCATATCCCATGAGCAAGACTCGACGTTTGTATGTAAGGCCAATCATACTGACCATGGCGCAATATATAGACAGGAACTTCGATGCAGAGGTCAGATATTGTGGACAGACAGGTTGCTCGGCTGAGGGATCGCATGTCCAAGCCAGACTGGACGGGGTTCGTACAAGCGGTGAAGGAGTTGAAGGATATAACTGGATGAGAAAGATGCTTGGATTCCGCACCCGCTGGGAGAGATCTACATTTAGCTGCTTCTAAGTCATACCCTGGAACTCCTGTCGATCGATCGTCCACTTAACACTTCGAACTTCCTCCCATCCCGGCACTGCCGTGGCCGAAAACTTGTAAATCGGTTATGAAAACGATTATGAAAGCGACACACCTCCTCCTGGGTATAGAAGGCCATGCAGCTGGATATCGAGCAATGAAAGCTATTTTTGAGCGAACTATTGTCATCCAGTCCCCCTGAACTGGTCAGCCACCATCGCGCCGAACGTCCGCCGTCTGCCCTCTCTCCCCGTTCTCCCCTCGGTACCTGTGGCAGCCGCCTGTTCGGTTTCCAATCTCCTCCGCAGCCCCTCGAACCCTTCCCCATGCCTGCCGCTGTCCTTGACCCCGACCAGCCAACCGGGTACCCTCCAATCGCTCGGCACCGGCAACAAGTCATTCCGCCACGCATAGCCCACCGCCCACCCCACCAGCGCGGGCACCACGCTTCCCGGGAGCTGCGAGAGGGCGATCTGCGCCGGCAAGACGTACGTGATCGTCTTCGAGGTGAGTGTAAGGACAGTCGCGCCGGCGCTCGAAGAGGCGGCGGCCGAGGTGGCCAGGCGGTATTTGTAGGTGATCGGGATGGAGGCGTGGTACTGGGAGAGGATCGCAAAGACGAGGGCGGTCGGGCCGGCCGGGAGGTAGTTCAGGTGGTTGAATGTCAACGGTCGGAGGACGACGGCGATGAGGACGGGTGGGATGAAGGTTGTGTACGGGAGGACGGTGATCAGGAAGGACTGTCGAGAGGACAAACAAAACTCGAGTGTTAGCCGGCGCGGCTACGATGCGTCATTGGGGGAGAATATCCTACATACCGCGAACTTCCTCGAGCCCCAAAGCCGTTCAACCACGCGCATGTGGTACAAGGTCATGGCCGCGAAGAGCACCTCGGTAGAGTTCGTATACGCCGCCTGCCTCCTCCGCGACCACACACACACACGGGTCAAAAGTCAGCAAGTTCTGGTCTTTCCTTTCCTTTCCAAAAAGAGCAGAGCAATCTGCAATCAGGAATCACCGACCTGCCATGTCAACAGCCGCCAGAACTGTCGGTACACCCACAGGTGCGGCACCACGGCGACGGGGAGGTAGTATTTGGTGTCGGTGAAGGCGACGAGGAGCGCCGAGGCGACGACATAGTACACGAGCGATTTGGTGACGGGCGCATTCGTGAAACCAGAGGCCAGCATCGTGAGCGCCGCGGAACTGTTCGTGAGGTGAGCTCGATCGACGGGACGCGGACGAGGCCAACATGAGGACGGCGGGCGGGCCCGGGGGAGGTCATGATTCGTTGCCTGAGGCCTCCTGGGTTCCCAACGTCATCACGCCCGAGTACCTATACATTATTACACAAATTGTAGGAAGCAGACATATGTGTAGTGATATTTTTTCATTGATACTTTACTGACTTTTGAAAAGTACTGAATGCGCAGATATCACTAGATACCGTCCAAATTCAAGATCTACTCAACATTTCTATGAAATTCATGAAGCCTTCTGAATTGACCAACTCCCCTTTCCAAGGCAAGAAAAAATATATTGAAATAGTTCTTCTATCCTAGTAATAGGACTGACCTGAAGGGTGGAAGAAGAAGTCCCTACCGACGTCCCGCGCAGCCAGGTGACCGTATCGCTCCGAAGCGCTCGTGTCGCGGTAACCGGCATGGAGATAACTGTCCGCATCCGCACTGCTGCCCGTGCCAGTCGATCGCTCATCCGCGTAATCGGTGTCCCTCCGAAGCTTTCGAGGGCCCATCTGACCTGCCTGGTTGGGGCTATTTTCCCAGCTGGAACGGCTGTCCGGCGCAGAGGTTCGACCCTCGGTGGAGTGTTGCACGCTACGTCCACTCTTCGGGGACTCGCCGTCCAAAAACAGGCTGCGCAAGCTGGTGCCCGATGTCTTGCCGATTGAGGGCCGTGGTGCAAGCGCGGGTAGACCTGGAGGTGTAGCCTTGAGTCTCAGACGTTCACGGGGCACACCCGCCTGACGTTGCGACGACAGCCGTTCCGGGATCACAGGAGGCGCGGCTGCGGTCCCCTCGCTGACAATGAGCTTCGACATCCGTGCCCTGATGTTTTCGATCGAGCGCGGGCCCTGGGAGGTCATGCCGAGAAGTCTGCTGGCACGCTTGCTCTTGGGACCAACCTTGGCAGGAGATCCTGCAGACGAGCTGCCGCTGAAATAATCAGACAGATCGTCGCTACACATTGCATCGGCATTGGCGCCCGCATAGCAGAGACTAGAGTCCTGTATCTTTCGACTCTCTTTGATGCTGTCGTTATCAGAAAGTCCGCCAGGGCTGGTTTCGTGAGATTCGACGCGTATAGAGTCTTTCTCATAGGCCAGAAGCTTGTTCTCCAATTCGATGACCATCCCGGCAGCTTCTTTCAACGCATCGTCGCGCTTCTCTAGCTCAGCGAGCAGCTCGTCGTTGATCTGCTCCAGCTGTTCCTGGTCGGCGCGCCTCTCCTCGCATTCGAGGCGTAACTCCTCGTTGTCCTGCTTGAGCTCCGCATTTTCACCCTCTAGATCCTCATTCTCTTGCTCGATCTGGTCCATATCCTTGAGCTTCTCCAACGCTTCTGCAAGCTCGGTTTGCAGTTTTTTGGCCTTCTCCTCCTGCAAGCAGATGCGGAGTTTGAGATCGAAGTTGTCGTTCGAGAGCCTGTCAAGCCGAGCACCCATGTCCTTTGTGCTCGTGGCTAAGTTCTGTGGTGAACGGCTTGCATTATCTCGGGCCTCACTAGCTCTCCGTTGTTGGGCTTGGCTATGATGGCGCATTATCATAGGCCGAGCTGGGGATGACTCGTTGAGGTTCGGATTCCGGATCCGCCCATCCAACGATGTCCCAGCCGAAGTGCTTGCCGCCCTGCGGTCTCTAAGTGCTGCACGAAGAAGCTCTGAGTGAGGCTTGTTCTTCTTTCCCCCGCGGGTCGAGGTTACGGAGGCCGTGGGACTGGAAGCTCCAGAAGCGTAACATTCGTGACCAGCCATCCTGTCGATATCAGAAGTCGAAGTTGGAGTCCGGTCGATGAAGAAGGAGCGCGACATCTTGACTTGGGCCATTGGCGAGTTTTTATACATGACGATCAGTCTGGATATTGTAAGCAAGCAGTCGCGAAAGCCGAACAATGAGGCGCACCCACGAAAAGAATAACGAGAACAATGGCTACCAGAGCTCGACACGCAGACAAAGGATGCAACGCGTGATCATACGGGGTTAGGGCAGCGGACGATACGGACGCACCGTGAGTCTCCTCGGCAGTATGACGGGGAGATTCTCATCCATTCCAGTGCATACCCGCGGAGCAGAATCTCAGAAGGAAAGGAGCATAAAAAGAAGGTTATGTTTTCGCAGAGGCTGAAGCGGTAAGCGCGTGCCGGTACAAGACACTGCAGCGGGCAAGCGCAATCGGCGCGATGTTCAAAGGAGTGGAAATATCGAGTGACTGAACAGTGTACTTCCGAGGGCGAAAGAGGATGGGAGGGGACCAGCCCTTGTACATATAACAATGTAGGGAGGTTGAAGATTGATCAATGGCTTGCAGCATGCGAGCCCGAAATCATGTGCCCAGTGTGCAGATAGGACAAATGTTTTCCGGTGGTGACCAGGATTCTGGGCCTATCGCCAATTAGCATGGGCAGTAAGCGGTACAGTTCCTGGCCGAACAGACCAATGATAGAGCTGTGTACCCGACGCTCGGTAGCACCTCTGGTGTATCTATCCGATCGGCGGTGCGCTCGCTCAGGGACGGACGTGCATTCAGGAGGTGGCGAGTAAATGAAGAACGTAGTCCGATATATTATGGTGAGAAGCAGCGCTGGGATGCGGTTAAGTGGTCGGGCACGCACGCATCACCGAGTTCACTCGCGAGCGAGCCTTCGTGTCCATTCCTCTCTCAATGCCTCCATGGCTTGCCAGCACTTGCGCCCCGTTTCCTCGAAATCCTCTCTGTCCTGTTCCGTCAGCTGCTTGGCATGCCGCCATCTGCCTTTCTCCCTCACAGGCTCCCCCACGCGACCCGTCCAACCGAACCCCTCCACCTCAGTTCGCTCCACCCGTTCTCTTCCCCATCGATCCGTCGCACTCCCCCATTTACCCTTGCCTTCCTCTGATTCGATATGATCGAGCTCTTCCTGGGACGTCAATGCCAGCCACACCGGCGCGACTGCCCCCTTGTACACGTCAACCGGATGCCATTGGCTTCCCACCCAGCGGGCAAGGTAGAATGCCGCTTCCATGCACAGCAGCAAGATCCAGGGGAGCGGAAAGATGGCCGAGGCGCACACGCCTGGGTGGGCCAGATACATCTTCGGCCGCCTAGTCGAAGCATCCCCTTCGCTCGAACCGAGAAAGCGATCCGACCACGGTTTCACGGCTGGTGAATCGTACGTCAGGGCCAAGATGTCGGTCAGACGCTTCGAAGACTCGTAAGGCACACTCGTCCCGATGCCTTGGAGATCATCGAGCGAGAATGTTCTGGCATAGGCCTCCAAGCTTGACATCCAGATGATGCGGCCGCTCGCACCAGCAGCCCTCAGTAATGGACTGAGACTGTGGACCAGCACATAATGGCCAAATACATTGGCGCAGAAAACCTCCCCAATCGCTTGACTGGAGTCCATCTCGCCCTCAACTTTCCGCACCTTATTCTCCTTCGAACCTTGCTCTGTGACCCTCCCAGCTTCCGCGATCTTGAATGTCGGGAACGTAAGCGAATGCGGCATGTCCGTGATGACGGTCCAGATGGCGGTGGGCCACGACACGCCCGTAAAGGCGCCCATGCCCGCGTTCAGGAAGATCGCATCGAGCTTCGGGATCGCCTGCAGCAGTCTCTGCGCGCACGCCTGGACGGACGAGATGGACGTCAGGTCCAGCTGCTCCGGGTGGAAGCGCACGCGGCGTTCCAGCAGCGCATGCACGCCCGGCAGCGATGCTTCCGCTTTACGGCATTCTTTCTGGAGGTGTGCGCGAAGCCGCGAGAGCGTGTCGTCGCTTTTGCTTTTGCTGCGCGTGGTGATGACAAGGACGAGGTTCTCGGATTGAGGGCGTGTAAGGAGGAATTGGTCGATCAGACGGCAGCAGATCGCGTACCCGAGTCCACTGGGTACATAGCAGTTAGTGATTGTGAGGCGAGCGCGGGCGAGAACTGCCTCGAACTGTACCTGTTTGACCCGGTCACAAGGGCATAGAAGTCCGTGGTCTCGGATCCAGTAGAAGAGCTGTTCGACATCTTCACCGCGAGTAGGTAGAGGCGACAGGGCAGACAGGTACGCGTCGGGCGTACCTTGCGTTAGTTTAGGGGCTTCTCGGTACCTGAGGCACCAAAGTAGGTCAAGGCTGCAAGTCCGCAGGGTACCAAACAATAAATTATGGATCTCAACAATTTCATAGGTAGGTTACCTCTTCCCTAGAAGAAATGGAGGCTCTACTGCATGTAACATGATCGATACGAAATAGTACTCTAGCGTCTACCCTATATTATACCCATTAAATTCGCAACAGCCATGTATATTCAAACTGACTTTGAGAGGTCTCATAGGATATAACAACGCCAACGCCACCCATGCTATCGACTTGTCGTGCGCCACTGGGGCGTTCCAGAGAGATCCCCGTGTTAGTCCTGATTTCTTTGGTAGTCAACGTCGCCCGCACCAAATCTACGCTCTAGTGCTGCAACTACGCTCTCCCGTTGGGCTTCCTCGTAACCGGGGGGAGGATCTACCGGGGGTGCAAAGACTTCTGGCTGTAAAGATCCTGCCATGTATGGAGGGGTCACCGTCACAGGGTCGGCGCCATCTGGAGGCGGGTGAACGTTCGGATCCGAACCTGTGCCTGGTTCGGGCACCCTTGTTCCACGTGAGCTGAGATCGGAGCCTGACCGTAGATGTGTGGCTGAGGGAACGCTCCCTCCTGTGATCGCCTCTAAGCTGGCAGGCTGCAGGATTGGCAGGCCGCCAGCCTGTTCCTCGTAAGCCGGCAGCTCATCCAGGTGCACCGTTGTGAGATCCACGCCCTCGAGCGAGGCATCGCCATGAGCGTTACCAGCACCATCAACCCCGCCGCTACCTACAAGGTTACCAGCCTCTCGGGCCGCTTCCACGGCTTGCTGAAGACGCTCTTTGATGCGTTCAAAATGTGTATGGAAGTCGAAGGCGCCGCCGTCCTTGAAGGTCAATTTGATTTCGAGAGGGAGGGGTTGCAGGGAGGTTGATTGTGTGCCCGTGGGATATATGAGAGGCAGGCCGCCGCCTGGCACCGGTATTACAAGTGCTGTCCAGACGTTCGGTCCAAAGAAAGGCGCAGTGACGTGGGTATCTTGAAGGTTGAGGATCGGTGCAGCGAAGGACTCAAGAGTGGGTGAAGGATGGGTGGGGAGGTAGACAATCTGTTGGACACTGGTTAGCCCGGTGAAAGCGATCCCAGCAGTCATGGGACTTACCCGCCGGTTAGTGATATGCGCGCAGCCTCCATTACACTGTATTGTGAAGTTCTCCTTGCCGCCGTACTTATGACGGGTTTGAATCGTCAAAGTAGTGCGGGGAGGCGAGGTGTATATCCTTTGCTCGCCTGGTAGGGGGGTGAAACCCTCCGTGTCAGAGAGCATGACCCAGCTAGGGGGTTTTGTTAGCCTGGTCCCATAATCGTATCGCAGGGGAGACTGCCGGTGTGCGGCGCGCGTGGAACGTACTTTATCGACATGTTGAAGGCGATCCCAGGGCAGCTAGATGAGGAGGGAGATGACCAGAGTTTGGACTGCGACCAGGGCGGAGATGTGGGATACGTCTGTAGAGATAGGTAGACGGATCGGACTGCGCAACGGTCAGGCGTAAGGAATGTCGATACGTATGCGGTGGGCGTGAGGAGCCATACAGTGATGTGTTGACCGACGACGATGGATGCCCGTAGACACAGCACATGCCTGATGCGGGGCCATATGGAGCGGGCGCAAACGGAAGCGGGGCAGTGGCCTCGGGGAAGAGAGGGGCCTCATCCGAAACATGGACTACAGCACGCACTGGATAACGGATAACGAGTTCAACCATCATTTTCTATATTGATCAATTAGGATGCAATTACGATATCTATGGGGGTATATAAAAGGCCAACGACGACCACAAAGCAACTCGACAAATCCTCCCCACTAAATCCAAAGATCGCGGCCTGACCCTCAGCGCCACGAGAAAGTAACGACGAAGGCAAGATGGTCCGGCCAACTGCTATTCCTCCTTCAGTTTTCCTTCCGCGGCGCGCAATTATAGTCGGATCAGTCCTTGACGATAGCATCCACACTGCTGCCCAAGTACAGCTTCAACATGGGCTTCGTCACGTTCAGGACCTTGCAATCCACCATCTCAACGCCAGCCTTGTCGTATGCTTGGAGGCGATGACATCCGCCAAAGGCAAAGTAATAGTCCTGCCCCGTGCTTTTCGAATGGTAGTGTAGGACGTCCACTGGCGGCAGCTGCCCCGGCGAGATCTTCTCCGGAGCGGGGCTGGGGATGTAGTCGGGGTTTTCGTGCTTCAGCGTTTGCACCATCGATTCGATCTTGCGGTTATCGAGCACCGGAGGAATCGGACGGAGGATGGACTTCAGCGGGATCGGCTGTGGCGCGATGTGCTGCGACTGAATAGAACCGTTCAACATCTTGAAGAGGTGGAATCGAAGGCTGTCAAGGTTTGGTCGTGTGGATTCTCGGTTCGAAAGTGAGATTGATTAAGATCAGGCTGAGGAAAGCTGACTGTGCAGTTGATTAAGAGAGTACCAGTATACGGGGCCCGGCTGTTATATAGCCTTGCATTCGGGAAGGGTCTCGGAAGACGATCAAGGGCCACATCGATTAGCTTGGTGAGCAAGGTGGTTCTGGATTGCGACTGACGTAGGTGAAGGATCCACATGCTGCTGAGTAAACGCCCTCAAGGTGCGATGCTTCGAGACCCGGCGAGATTAGACGATCTCAAGATCCGAACTTTCAGCGAGCGGCGACCAAGATCGATCACTCACCTCTCAGGGACGACACTGCGAGTACGGACTAGCAGTGCTTTGACATCTGATTAATCAAAGCATTCACAGCCTGATAACGGCCCTTTTAGCAAGATTTCCCTCGAGTATAGTCAACTAAGCAACTCTAGGTACTTTTGTTATATGGTGCCTTTCCCGAACATTCTGGCCTTGGGAGAAGACTCATTATTCTCGCCGCAACGTAATGGCATGGTTAGTCCGAGCCTTGCGTTACAACAGACTCACAAAGTACACTCCATTCTAGAGCATCGAGGATTGATAATAGTAGTAAGAAATCATGATCAATGTCAAAAAGCTCAGTCACAAAAAAACTTGTACACGACCCCGTATGTTACTGTATACCCCGAGAACCTCATGCAAAAGCGAACTCCAGCCATGCCCCCTATGCTTAATATCTAGAATACAATAAACTATTACATTTAAAACAGCAAACTTTGACCGAATCTCCTAATCACGTCAATCCGGAGCCGAATCGTCCTATACTCTCCGCAGACTTCCAAGGATAAACATATCTTGGAGTAATTATCATTGCAAGTGCTACTGCGCTTGAGCATCGCTACTCCGTTTCTTCTTCGCGTCTCCGCCGTTCTGATCATCATCACGCTGGCGTTTCTGTCCGCTCTGCTGCTGGTTACCACCTCCACCTGCCGCGGCGTTTGGAGGTGCATTAGCAGGAGGTTGCTGCGCTCTGGGACCATCCGCGGTGAAGTTTTGATTCTGGTTACCACCGCGGCCGCGTCCGGCTCCCCGGCCTCCGCCGCGCGCGATGTTTGCATTGCCGCGAGGCAACTGGCTTTGCTGGAAAGGCTGTCGCTGCTGCTGTAGCCCTTGACCTTGCTGCATGCCTTGGCCAATGTTCGGTTGGTTCTGTTGGAAACCGCCGCGTCCAGCACGTCCCATGCCTTGTACACCAGGTGCTGGAATATGAGAGTTATTAGACATAGCACCCCGTCCCGCCCCAAGAGCGTTTCCGGTATGCTGTTGGTTCGGAGGACGCGCGATTCCAGGTCCTTGAGAGGGCTGCGGAATGTTTTGTTGGAGAGCATTGGCAGGTGAAATCGGACGTTGCGCTTGCTGCTGACCGAGCTGTTGACCGAAGGGGTTATTGCCTAGGCGAGGGAGATTGCTTTGGACATTGGCGAAGGGATTGATCTGTTGAGGTGCAGGGAGCCCACTCGGGCGACCGAATGAACTGATGGAGGACTGCCCCGAAGATGCGGTATTGGCAGTGGCGGGACCACCCTGAGGTTGTCTGGGCTGGGAGCCCTGCGGCCCTTCCTGCTGTTTGTTCTGTACCACTTGATTGGCGTCTCCGGGTTGCTGTTGTGGCTGAAATCCAGCAGCGCCTTGAGCCTGCACGGGGTTTGGAGCCTGGACGGAGGGAGACTGTTGGGCATTGGAAGGGGCGGGTGTCGGAATGACCGGCTTCGCGTCTTTAGCAATTGCCCACACCTCTCCCACTGGCCTCTGCGGCGTAGTCTCTGCTGCACGCTTCACGACTTCAAGCTTGGCATTCTCTTTGCGGAACTTGTTCTCAGCAAGGTTAAGCTTGACGCTCTGGCGCTTGCTCTCCATCTCGACTGCAGCTTGCTTCTGCTTCTCGGATGCCTTGCGTAGTTCTTCCAACTTCTCCTCTGCGATCCTCTCTTGCTCCTCCTTAGTCTTAGCTATGAGCTCTTCTTTCTCCTTGTTGAGCTTCGTGCTAATGTTGCGAGCCACAATCGACTTCACCGTGGTGTTATTCTGGATGAAGTCCATCACTTCTCTATCGCTAGGCTCCCATCCCTCGAGTTTAGGATGTTCGGACTTCACGCTGGTTGGATCACTCGAAGATAAAGTCGCTGCTGCACTTCGCTGTTGAGACTCCTTGCGGACTTGCTCCAGCTCTTGCTCATGCTCTGCCTTGATACGTTGGATCTCCGCTTCATGTTCCGCCTTGAGCTTCCGGGTCGCTTCTTCATGCTGCGCTCGCATCTCTTCCAGGGCGACCTGGTTCTCTTGCTTGAGCCTTTCTCGGCTCTCGCCAAGCTTCTTGGACAGCTGGGCCCTCATAGCCTCTGCACGTCTATTGAATCTCTCTTCAGCCTCCTTGACCTTCTCTTCGTAACGTGCCTCGAGTTCAGCCTGCGCGACGGTAGGCTGGGTGGTGCTTGTCTCCGGAACAGTATTGCCATCAGGGTTGATGCTGTTGCTTACGCTTGCGGCGATCGCAGCATCTTGTCTCAGTTTCTCGATTTCGGACCGCGCTGCAGCAAGTTCCTGGGTGAGTGTTTCCATCGCCTCAGCGTCGGCAGGAGTACTCTGAGGCTGAGTCGAGTTGGCCATGTTGTTCTGCTGGTCCTGAAGGATAGCCTATGTGAAAGTCAGAAGAAGCACTTCAATGATGGATGGATCAACTTACGACTTGACTCTCGAGCTCCTGGACTCTCGCCTGCAAGGACTCAACTTGTAATTGTAAGGCTGCTGCCTTGCTCGACTCTTCGTTTGCACGTGCTTCAGCAGCGACGAGCTGCGATTTGAGCGTGGAGTTCTCCTCAGCCAAGGCGTTCGTGCCGCGTTCATCCACCTCACCTTGCTCATGATCGTCTTGCATCGTCGCGTCTTCCTGTGGTGTGGCCTTGGGCGTGAGCTTTTCGATTGTCGTCTTTGCCTCCTGGAGTTCTGCTTCACGTGTACCAAGTTGTGACAAGAGCTCATCCCGGGTAGACTCCACCTGCTTCAAATCGGCTTGGATCTGGTTGAGTTGACTGGATAGCTCGTTCTTTTCCTTCGAAAGCGCCTCGATCTGGGCAGACTTCTCGGCAATGATCGAGTTCTGCTTTCTGTTCTTCGAGATAGCCTGCTCCTTAATAGTATTGATGTTTTGAGTAAGCTTGGCCGTCTCTTCTTCCACGGCGGAACGTATTCTCTGCTCGAAGGAATTGACTTGTTCTTGCAAGGGTTGTTTCTCAGCAATCAGCTGGTCGCGCTCGGTTTGCAGCACCTCGATCTTGCCCTTGAGAGCTTCTAGTTCTTCCGGATCAATGCGATCATACTTTTGCAGTATGTTCTGAGCCCGTTGCTGCCACCGGTCCCGATCTTCTTGGAGCAACTTGATCTCGCCATTCTTCAGTTCGATGTCATTCTCGAGCTCATAAACGCGGGCCCGCAGTGGCTCAATCTGGGCACGGAGATCTTCCACTTCCATAACCTTGCGAGCAAGTTGTTCTTGAGACTTCGTGTTTTCGTTGCGTAGCGTCGCATTGCTTTCCCGATAGAGGTTGAGTTCGTTCAGCGTCTCCATCAGCTTGCTATGGCTCATGGCGTTTTGCTCCTTGTCGGCCTGGTTCTGACGCTCTTCGTTGAGCTTCTCTCGTGTCTGCTCTAGCTGACTCCGGGTCTGCTCAAGTTGTTGCTTCAGGCGTTTGGCCTCTTGGATACCCAGTTCATACTGCACGTCTACGATCTCTTTCTCGCGACGCAGATAACGTATCACCTCTTGTAGACTTTCCACTTTAGCAGAAGGTGAGGCTTCTGAGCTATCTTCCCCGGTCGTTGCACGATCTTGTTTGAGAGAGGCTATCTGCGAGGTGACCGTCTCGAGCTGCTCATGGAGGATCCGGTTTTGATTAAGGACGTCTTCCCTCCGAAGCCTCAGTTCGTTAAGCTCCCGCTCATAACGCTCCTTGGTCTCTGCCCAGGTTTCTTCATTTTGAGCCAACATCGTTCTGCTCGCTTCGGCTTCGGCTTTGGCACCTGCAACCTCCAGCTTCAGTTCGTTATACTCAGCGCGTACTTTTTGCAATGTCTGCGAGGCTTCAGCATGCTTGATGAGCTCGTTCTCATAATTCTGCTGCGCCTGCTGAGCAATTTCAGCCTGCACTTTCAGGTCGTCCTGGTGGAGTCTGGCAGTTTCCTTGAACCTCTCGTTGTCATCTTTCAAGCGCGCAATCTCGGATTCCAGCATGGCCTTCTGCTCCTCGAAACGGATGGTGCTGTCCTCCTGCTCTTTGCGAATGTTGTTGAGTTCAGTGTTGGTGTTCGAGATTTCCGCGGAGATCTCCTCCACGCGTTGTTCCAAGTCACGAATCCTAGCATCCTTCTCAGCGAGAGCTTTGTCGGTCTCCTCGCGGTACTGATCGCTGGTCTCAGTGAAGTTTTGCAGATCCTCTTCTGCAGCTTGCGCGATGGCCTGGTACTTCTCCGTCGTCTGCTTCGCGGACTCCAAGTCAGCACGAGCATACTCCAGATCGCGTTTGAGATCCGCGATCTCCACGGCCAGTTCTTGTTCCCGGTTCAATGCATCACTGTCCGCAGTCGTAGAGGCCTCGTCAGAGCGGGCAGTGGGACGCGGCTGCAGAGCCTGAGCCCGTTCTTCTGCGTTGCGTAGCTCGATCTTCATCTCTTCAACACGTGCTTGAAGTTGATCGCGCTGTGTCTTCACCGCAACGAGCTCCTCCTTTGTCGCCGTGACGCTCTTGACCAGGTCGTCGATCCTGGTCCTGTTCTGCTCCTGCTCATACTCACGACGAAGCATCGCCTTCTTGCTGTCCTCCATCTCCTCATCGAGCTTACGCTTGACTGTCGCTAACTCCGCTTCAAGCGCGTCCGCGCGATTTTGTAATCGTCGTCGAGTTTCGGCATCGGAGTGCTCCCGTTCGTTCTGCAAGTTTTGCAAGTCGGTAATCATCTTATTGAGTCTGGCCCGCTCGTCTAACAATGCACGATTGTCTTCGCTGAGTCTTGTCTCGACCTTCTTCCAGAGATCCTTCTCAGCCTTGAGACCAGCTGCCTCGTTGCGTAGCCCGTCAACCAATGCTTTAGCTTCGACTAGCTCCTCTGCAACCTGCTGAGTGCGCAGGTCCTGCTTAGCAGCTACTTCGGCCAGAGTCTGGGTCCGCTTCTGATATTCGCCGTTCTCTTGTTTGAGTAGATCGAAGTTGGACTTGAGCAACTCATATCGCTCCTGCGCAAGCTGAAGTTGGCTGCTAGCGCGAGCTATTTCTGCTTGGATCTCGCTCTTTTCCTTCGCTAGCCGGTCTACTTGCTGCTTCAGAGCCTGCCGGTCTTCCGTTGCTTCTTGACGAATGGCATCCATATGGCTCTGCATTTCCTTGATAAGTTTAGCATAGTCGGCAAGTTCCCGCCCGTTCGGTGACTGCTCAACGCCCTGCATCGAACCCGCAGGCGGAGGGGTGGAAACTCTGCCGTCAACAGACTGAGCAAACATAGATGCCATCTCAGAACCGGGAGGGAAGGGACCGCGATGAGAAAGCATCCTCCGGAACATATCGCGCTCCTTGATAAAGCTCTTCGAGCGGTCCTTGAGTATTTGAATCTCGTCTTCCAGTTGGGCGCAGTTCTCCCGAAGCCGCGCCAACTCTGCCCGATCCTCTTCTTGCTGTTTCTGTTTCGCGCGGGCCTCCTCCCCTTCCTTCTCTTCCCCAAGCTCCCGTATGATGCGGAGGTGCTTAGCGTTCTGCTCTTGCAGTTGAGCAACGTTTCTGTACACCACAAGGTGCTGCGAGATGTATTTGGCAACCTCAGACATGTCAGGGGGGATCTCTTCCGTCGATTTCCCGGATGCGGCACGCTCGAGCATGATGCGTTGTTGCTCGGTCAGCGCCTCGAGGCCCTGATCGCGCGCCTGGATGTCGGTGAGTAGAACCCTGACCTGAGCGCTGAGGTCGCGTAGCTGTTGACGGAGGAGCTCATTCTCACGTTGCGAGCCATTCAGTTGTCCTTCCCATTTCCTGGCATCTTTGTTCGCCTTATCCCGTGACTTAGTCGCTTCATCCAGTAGGTTAGACATGCCCAGGACTTCCTCCTTCAGTTGCTCATGTTCGGCGCGAAGCTCCTCCAACTCGGGCTGTTTGCTCTCCAATTCGTGTAGGACATCATCGAAAGCAGAGGATAACTTGGCGTTACGGCGCTTCTCCGCATCCAACTGCGCCCTAAGCTCGGTATGCTCCGACAACAGCTGTGACATGTTGACGGAGCTCTTGAGGCGAGACGAGCCCGGCGTGAATACTCGAGGCGATGCTACATTGCCAGGTGTTGCAAGTGCCGCTCCGTTCATGCTTCTCCTTGGTGTCGTCGGACCAGACCGCGCGTCCCGGCCAGCGACTTCCATCTCCAACCGTTCGATTTGAGCCTCGAGTTGAGCAGATCGCTCCTCCGCTGCTTCCTTTTGGGAGTGCTCTGTCTCGAGTTCAGCTTGAAGTCGGCCGACTTCCTCGGCGGCCCTCTCATTGAGTTGGTCTAATTCCGATTGGACTTCCTGCAGACGGGCTCGCGCGGTGTCCGCGCTCTGTTTCTGTAGATCTGCCAGACGTTGCACGCTATCCAGCTGGACCCGGAAAGTTTCCTCCGACTTGGCCGCAGCGTCTTGTAACTCTTGAACCTTGAGCGCGGACTGTTCGATCTTGTGGTTCATCTCTTCAACGCGATTCCGGAGATGGGATTCGGTCCGCTTGAGAGACTCAATCGTCTGGGTGGCATCTTCATTGATCCGCTGTAGCTCAGCAATCTTAGCGCCCTTCTCTTTGCGGAATTTCAGATACTCTGCGCTCTTTGTCTGAAGTTCGGTCTCGTGCCATTCGTTGCTCTTCTTTAGTAGATCGATTTCTTGCTCCAGGGCCTGCTCCCTGAACTTAGTGCTAGAAGCAGCATTTTGTAGGCTTTGGTTCTTCTCTTCGAGTTCGGAGATTTCCCGGCGAAGCGCGATGATCTTCTGCTGCTGCGCAGACAGCTCGTCCGCGAGACGGTCGTGAGCGGTGGACTTGGCTTCGAGCAGAGCGAGCGTTTCCCGGTTCGATGCCTCGAGCGAGGAGATTCGAGATTGGAGGCTCTGAATCTCCGCGCTGTGGTCAGAAGATGATGACCGTATGGTTTGTAGTTCGTTGCGCAGGGATGCGTTCGTCGTTTCTAAGACAATGCCACGTGAGACACTTTACATCGAGCTACGATCAGCGAAAGAATGCCTACCTTCGTCGTGTAATTTCTTCCGCAGCTCCTCTATCTCCTGAAGCCCTTTGTCGACCGATGCCTTGAGCGATCGGCTGCGGGCATCACCGTTTCGCACTGCGGTTTCCAGTTCGACGTCGGCCCTGAGCTTCTCAGCTTTCAGGTTGTCGAAATCGCGCGCCTTCGCCTCGACTTGCTGGAGAAGCGTGATGACGAGCTCCACGGTCGGCGCGACGAGCAGCGTCTCCAGCGTCGACTCCGGCAGCGTCAACGACGCGGCGAGGTAGGCCGTGTCAACAGTCGCGGTCGCCATGGTTTGGTAGATCGGTTTCAGTGAAACTGGTTGACCGGAGCTGCTTGAACCATTGTACAGCGCAGGTCGTCGAGTCTGTGGAGGAGACGCGGAGTACCAGGCCTACAATGAAAAGGCCGGTTATGGTTGAGGGGAGGATTCTTTGTGCAAGCTGTGGTGAAGCTCTTGGATGAGCGCCCAGGCGCTTGGCATTACAGGTTCCGCTTTCAATTACCCACCTCGGTACCGCATCGCCGCTAGCGCGCGATCTCCTACCTTAACGACGAGCAGCTACATATGCCACAGCTTCCAGGATCTCCGCAACTTCGGTGATTCCGCATGCATACAGCAAACGAAAGCAGTTCAACCCAGCCGTAATCGCGAAGTGCTGCTTGTGGATTCCATTGCTTCCGGCGGGAAGGCGTCCGTCCGTGGACCAGCGACGATAACTCCAAAAAGCTTCGCCTCTCCTTCCCTCCCCATCTGCTGGCTATCATTCACTCCCACATCATGTCGTTCACAGGCACCTCGAAAGCCAACACCGGGATAGGCCCCGCGTCCGCTCCGTCGCCAGCACCGTCCACCGCATCGAATGGCGCCATTAAGCGGAAGCGTCCCGAGACCCCATCGGCCGGCACCACCTTCTCGCAGCCGGTGCAGACGGGGATGGGCTCGACGTTCTACACGCAGACGCACTACGCGGTCGAGTACATGTCGAAGCCAGAGAACCAGCTGAAGAAGTTCACCTTCCAGGAGCTGCTCGACTACCTCTCGGTCAAGAACGCGCCCGAGCACAGCCGGCGGCTGTACAGCATCTTCAAGGCGCACGAGCAGATCCGGTACGAGCCCGAGGCCGCCGGCCGGAAGGAGACCTTCTCCTACAAGCCCAAGTATGACATCCGCTCCCCGGACGAGCTCAAGGGTTTCCTGCAGCGGCAGAAGTACTCCACCGGCCTCGCCGTCAAGGACCTGAAGGACGGCTGGCCCGACTGCGCCGACGCCATCGAGGCCCTCGAGCGCGAGGGCGTCATCCTCGTCACCCGCAACAGGAAGGACGGCGCCCCCAAGACGGTCTGGGAGAACGACCCCTCCCTCCGTCAGCACATCGACCCCGAGTTCCGCGCGGCCTGGCACCAGATCGCCCTGCCCGCGAACCCGGACGAGCTGCGCGCGAAGCTGGAGGCGGCCGGGCTCAAGCCGACGAGCGCGCCGCGGGAGGTCGCGAAGAAGATGGACGCGAAGCCGAAGAAGAAGAAGGTCAGCCGACGGGGCGGACGGCAGACGAACACGCACATGCTGGGCATCCTCAAGAATTACGATCACAAGCGCAAATAGGCGGGGGACATCTCTTTTCATTTTCGCGATGCAAGCACATTCGGAGTTCAGGTGGGCATACACGGCGGGATATTTGAACTTTTTTTTTTCTTCTCTCTTTCGACTTTTCCACGGGTATCATAGCGAGTGTGGGCCTGGTGCCCATCCGTTCTGCGAAAAACACTCGCCGCAACCATCATAACTAGTCTGGATATCCCCCGAGGCTGAAAAGGAGGAGCTAGTCGGCGTTTGGCATCTTTTGACATCCCATAGATAGCACACTCTCATTTTCTCCGTTGAATACCAAAAAAGTAATTCCCCCACCCTTCGCTGCCAGCCACCTTCTTCCACCCGAAGCCAGGGATGTACATGACGCCCAGCGTGCGCGCGCGGGCGCCCTCCCAGCCCGCCTGCCGCGCGAACCAGTCCCGCAGCTCGCGCTCGTGGATGTACTTGTCCCAGTCGTGCGTGCCGCGGGGCACGAGGCCGACCAGCTCCTCGGCCGCGACGATGGTCGTGAGCCAGGCCGTCCAGGTGCGCGAGATGGTGCTCAGGACGAGCCAGCCTCCGGGGCGGACGTGCGCCATCAGGTCGCGCAGGAAGGGCGCCGGCGCGCCGACGTGCTCGAGCACTTCGAAGCACGTCACCACGTCGTAACCCTCCTTCTCCTCCCGCGGCAGGTCCTCGAGCGCCGTGTGCAGGTACGTCAGCCGGCCGGGCGTCAGCAACGCCGGGTCCCGTCGCTTGTGCGCCTCGGCGATCGCCAGCACCTCGGCCGTCGGGTCGATGGCCGTCACGCTCGCCGTCGTGCGCAGCCGCGCCGCCGACTCCGCGAAGATCCCCCCGCCGCATCCGACGTCCAGGTAGCGCAGCGGCGGCGTCGGCGACGTCGGCGCGGAGGCGAGGCAGTCGCGGATGAATTCGTGTCGTAGCGGGTTCATCAGGTGGAGCAACCGGCTCGAGCCGTGCGGATCCCACCAGCTGGATGCGAGGGCGGCGAAGTGAGACACCTCGCTGGGATCCACCGAGCTCTGTGGGTGCGGATGCGGGTGAGGGTGCGAGGAAGCCGCGGCGGCGACGCTCGGGGAGGCAGACGGCGCTTTCGCATCGCGCGCGAGGTTCGATGAGCGGCGACAGGAAGTAGCCGGGCAACTTGACGGGTGTGGGAAATTCGGTCGTCGACCGCGGGCCACCGGGCGTGGCACGGCTCGAAGGGTGGAGGAACAGGTCCGCAGCAGAGCGCGCGGTAGAGCCATTGTTCTGGCGGCGGGAGCCAGGAGTGACGAGCGTCGGGGCGCGAGACGCTGAGGGCAAGCGGAAGTATTCGTACGTCGCGCGACGGAGGATAGGTGTATGTATGTGGGTAGTTACAAGATCGTAAGGTATAGGTACTCAGGTAGGTGGTGAGGTCAGGAAATATTGCGGGTGAACTTAACTCCGACCTCAATCGATCTGATACGTGCACGCATAGTAAATCATATCAAGATGTAATTATTCGACACTCTGTATAATCGTTTCCGGAGTATTATAACTACTGGAGTAAATCAACTATGTGAGACTACAGTACTGATACAATCTCACGCAGTCAAGCGCACTTCGCCCCTTCGAGTCCTTAAAAGCCTTACCAGCGCCATCCCGAATAAGATGTAAAGCCTACCTGAGCCTTGAAAAAAGTACTCCTTACGATGAATAATATACGATTATACGAATAAGAATCTGAGGAAAAAAAAGACGAGAAGAATAAAGAGTATACATATAAATATATATAAACGCCGAGATGCGGATGTATGAACACAACAATTCACTCCACACACCCTCCAACCTCCCTAACCCCCCATCCGAGAATGTCCAAAGAGTACGCGATTACAAAAAAATCGAGAAAAAGTAAGAGAGAAAGAGACGCACAAAACTCCATCCAATACTAGACTTAGGGAAAGTGGGAAAACGAGAAGAGAGTGAGTGAAAAAACCAAGATAAGAAGGGCGCCAGCAGGACGAGAAAACAAAAAGCGCAGCCGTCCATCTATTTCTCCCTTTTTCCCCCGGGAAGAAAAAGAGAAGAACAAAGATGAAGCAAGACAACGCCTCCCCAAATACTCCTTCCCATATCCATCCCTCGATTTCCCTACGCTGTAGAGGAAACAGCCAACCCACCACCTGCCTTCATGCGACGCCGAGAATCCAAAAAGCCAAAATGATGAGAGCGCCGAAAAGGAAATGGCGAGAGAAGGAGGTTGTCATACGAGGCAAGAATCCAAGGGCGACTTCGCACGACAAGACCTCTCTCTGCCTCCAGACGATTCATCAGCGATGATGCACATCCGACTCGCCCGCTCAAGAAGAATCCCCCGACGAAGAAGAAGTGATGGTGACGCGACGACCGCGCGCACCAAACATGAGCTCCATCACCTTCTCCTTCTGGCGCTGACGGACGGCGGACATGTAGTCGTGAGTGCGCTGGAGGCCGCGGATCTGCTCCTCGATCGTGATCGTGCTGGACGAGTTGCTGCGGACGAGCGGGGAGACGAGCTTCTTGCGGAGGAACTCGAGGTTCGACTTGAGCTGGAGCAGCTTGCTGTTGTGGTCCGACAGGATCAGCTTGTTGTTCACCGTCTTGTCCCGGAGCGTCTTCAGCAGGTCCTGGTTGCGGGAGAACTTGCGCAGCTTGCCGCTGTTCGCCCCCATCACCCGCGACCACAGGCTCGACAGCAGCTCGTCGCTCTCCCGGTTCTGGTTGTCCACCTCCCGGATCACCGTCCGCTGCAGGTTCAGGAAGAGCCGGTCGATGCTCTCGAACAGGGAGAAGATGCGCGTGCTGAACATGAGCTCCTCCGAGATGCTCTCCTCCAGCCGCCCGATGAACTCGTTGAAGGTCCGGTGGAGCGCTTCCTTGCTGCGCTGCTGCGTCGTCGGGCCGAACAGGTCTTTGACCAGCTGGCCCAGTTGCGTGGGCGATCCATCGGGCTTTTCGAGGATGCCGACGCGACATAACGCGCCGTGGAGGTTCTCCGCCGCGGCGGTGAGCCGACCGACCGGCATGGTCGATACTTGGGACAGTTCCCTCTTCGCCCATTCCATGACGACCAAGATGCTATGTGACGTTTGAAGTCAGGCACGGTGCTACAGCAACGCAGGCTCCGTCGCGTCGCACTCACCTATCGATATCGCCATCGACATTGGCAAAGAAGCGCGTCAGCTCCAGCGCCAGCGTCTTCAGCGTCTCGCTCAGCTCGTCGAGCTCTTGGTATATTATCGGCGCGGAGGTCATGTTCGTCGACCTCACGCTCTCACCCAGATCCCACACCGCCACGCTCGTCTCTTGCAGGTCCTCGAAATGCATCTGGCCATTCTCCGAGTAGTAGATCAGCGGTTCCAGGTTCCGGGCGAAGCCGGCGACGGTGACCAAGTCGGGCACCGGTCCGACGGTGGGAGGCGAAAACAGGACGCGCAGGAAAGTGGCTGCGCTCAGGAGGACGAGGACGGAGAAGAACATGGAGGTGCGCGTGCCCGCCACCAGATCCAGCTTGTCGCGACACCACGTCAAGCTGGACTCGAAAGGATCATTGCGATGTCGGTACTCTGCAAGGACTCGCACGCGAAAAGCTACACGCGCGCAAGATCGCGAAGCGGTTAGTTACTAGTAGCCAACGGAGGAACGACGTCAGAGAGGGGGTGATGATGATCTCGTTTTCCCCACGCACCCGAATTCTCAGGAGCCTGCGCAGGCTCGTGTATGGTCCCGTTCATGTGGTGGTGGTGGTCGGTCGCGCCCGCGAGATCGCGCTCGGGGCTGTTGCGCGGCGTCAGCTTCTGCGGCGATTCCGGCAGCGGGATGCGCATCGGCAAGGTCAGGTCGCCTTCGACGGCGCTTTCGTAGAGCGGACTCGGTTCGCGCGACCGACACGGGGGGCTTTCGCTGCGGAGCGGATCGAGGAGGTGGCTGTGGGTTCTGCTGTACCACTTCGCGCCGGGGGGATCCCAGCGACTGGCCGCTTCGGATTCGTAGTCGGAATCCTCCGAGCGGAAGGCGGAATTGGTGGAGGCGATGCCGAAGAAGGCGGGCCGTCGCGGGTCGCCGGGGTCGAAGTCCTCGAGGGAGGCGGAGAGGGAGGGCGCGTTATCGAAGAGGTTGTCGCGGTCTATGTCGTCCATTGCGAAGGGAGGAGGGGAGGGGCAGCGCGTCACTGTGGTGGTGGAGGTGGTCAACGAGGACGGGCGACGGGTGAGCTGCATGTAAAGCGCGACGGGAATGGTGACGTTGGAGTTTGCGAAGCAAGAGACACGAGGACGGGCGCGCGGGGGATGATCTGGTACATGAGGGCAGGCCCGGTGATGTCTACGGTGGAGGATGCGGCAGCCCTATGAGACCATGCGGTTCGCGACGTGGGGATGCCTGGCGCGTCGGAGGGCGGGCGGGTGGCTTCGCGGGGTCGCACGTCCGATGACGATCGATCAAGAGGCGGAGGGAGACAAGGCGAAGGCGACGGCAACGGTGACGGTGACGGCGACGGCGGAGACGACGACAACGACAGCGACAACGATGAAGACGGAGAGGGTTGGGATCTGGATGGAGGTGGAGGTGGAGGTGGAGAGGATCGTGGAGGGCGAGGGCGAGGGTGGGCGGGTTTACGGAGCGGGTGAGATGCAGCAGCAGCAGCAAGGTATTTAGTAAGTACTACTAAGGTAATAGTACCACATACATGCGGTAAATAGTAAGGTAGTAGATCACTACTAACTCCCTACCTCCATCCTACTACCTTACCTACCCTACCCTACCTTACCTTACCTTCCTTACTTACGGTACGACGGGCTGAAGGGGACCGGACCGGGAGGAACCTCGTCTTCCCACCATTTCCCACCATTCCCAGTTTTCCTTCCCACGGGCGGGAAAGCCAACAAGACAACTCGCGATCGGGACGGGAGGGGAGGGGAGGGGAGGGGAGGGGAGGGGGAGGAGGGCGACGAGGAGGACGAGCTCGAGAGAGAGAGAGTGCGGGAGTGGCCCAGAGAGAGAGAGAGAGCGAGCGAGCGCAAGCCGGCGCAGGCCGGGTGGGTGGGTGGCTGGTTGGACCGTCGCAACGGGCAGGAAATCGAAATCGACCGGGGAGGGGGGACACGAAAGGCAAGTATCCCTGTTCCTTGCATGCATGCGTGCGATGGTCCCCCCTCCTCCCTCCCGAGTTGTTGCTGCTCTTGCTTGCGCGCCCGCCTATCCCCGCCCTCCGTGCCATCTCTGTCCTATCGCGCGCTGTTATCGCGCGTCCGCCAATCAGGAACTTGTACCCTCCTCCCCACTTCACTTCACCTCCCCCCTCCAATTACAGCTACGAGGTACTACTCCTCGTACTGTACTCCGTAGGTAGGACCTACCTACTCCGTACATATCCCTCCCCTAGAGACACCGAGATAGAAGTAAATACTACTGCGTTTGAGAACTGAACGGAAGCATGGCCCTGCTCCGAACAAAAGACTCACGCAACCAGTCGATCCCTACTAGTGAGTACACCCTCCAACCATCCATAAATACATTCACAGTACCGACCTACTACCCGCCGATCTCTACTAGTTATACCTAGGTACTACACCTAGGGAAAGCGACTCCCTGCGCTAAACTACTCCTACTGTATCTACTAATGTACGAAACCATCCTCGTTCGTCGCTAGGTACCTAGTGGCTAGTGCACCTCAGTTTAGCTGAGTGTGAGCAGAGTCCGAATCCGATTCCGTCTTCCCATCCACCTCGTCATCCAGGCCGTCGATCACTCGGCCCGGAGCGATGCAGCTGCCTATCTACTTACCGTGGGTACATACTGTACTCCGTAGGGTCCAAGCGTGCTCCTTGAAGCGTCACAGTACTTCTAGATGAAATTTATATATTGTTTTTGCAATCTCATACGACTACTAAGTAACTACCTGATGTACAGTACCTACGTCGAATCGCAGCTGCCTCATGATTCAATCTCGTTCTGGGGGCGTGAACCGCTCTTCGAAGCCAAGGTACGATAAGAAAGGAACATAGGAAACACCTGAGGGTGGACGACCCGCGGGTTCTCCTAGGACAACGCCCGGGAAACTGCGGGGTCAATTTGTTTCGGGCGGGTTGCGGGCGGACGGCCCACCAGCCAGCCAACCAGACGCCGTCTGATAGAGGCGCGGCCACCGATCCGTAACGCTCGGCCCCGAAAGGGTATGCTTCAGTGGCAACTAGATATTCGCAAGCACGTGTCTGCTTGCAAAAGAGAACCTAACCGTCCGTTCCCCTTTGCCGATGGGTGAAACTGTGCACTGTGCACTTCTCCTTTCTAGTACAGTGCACATCAACCGTACTCTGCTCAGCCTACAACCGGAAGAAGGCTCGAACGCCAGGTCCGAGGTCGCCGGAAGCGTCATCCGGATAAATGAAGAAAGCCAGCGCGATGATGATGTACCTTTAGCAAAGAGTCAGTCATAACGGCCCCAGAGAGATTAGAATGATCGGGATGAAGAAAAACTCACGTTCCAATGCACATGACGCCCTCCAAATAGTTGCTCTTGCCATCCTGGATGAGATAGTTGACGACGAGGACGGACAAGAAGAAAACGACGGTCTCAAAGCCTTGGAAGTGCAAGCTCATGTCCTCGTCGATGATCCAGCCCAGGATGACGAGGAAGGGGGTGACGAACAAGGCGATCTGAAGGGAGCTGCCAATGGCCACGTTGATCGCCAGATCCATCTTGTCCTTGTAAGCAACGATCACGGCGGTGACATGCTCGGCCGCGTTGCCGACGATCGGGAGAAGGACCAGACCGATGAAGGTCTTGGAGATATGAGCGGTCTCGACAATGCTGTCGATGCTGTCGACCAAGTACTCGGCGCACACGGCGACAAGGAGGGTGACAATGACAAGAGCGACACCGGCTGCCACCGGGGGCAGGATTTGCTCTTGCTCATGGCCCTCTTCGGCAGCCTCTCCGGAGACAGCGCGAACCTCCTCGTCGAAGAGTTGCGAGTGGCTTTTGAGCTGGAAGTAAAGGTACATGACGTACAGGATCAAGAGGATGATAGCAGTGCCGCGAGAGAGAGTCAAGATGTCGTGCCTGCTGCTGTCTTCCGAGGTCCTCAGTGAAGCGAACAGCGTCGCTGGGATGATCAGGGAAGCGCTGGCCACGGCCATCAAGGAGGACATGGTGGAGGCCGCCGTGCTGTTGAAACTCTGCTCGGAGTATCGCATACCACCGGCCACAAAGCAGCAGCCCAGAACGAGCAGGATGTTAGAAAGGATGCTTCCAAGCATGCTGGACTGCACAATCCGGATTTCGCCATTCTTCAGGGCCACGATGCTGACCTGCCAGAACCGCATCAATTAGCTACCTGTAGCCCGGCGCACCAATTGGGGGGTTCGTCAGGCGCAAGGCTTACGATAAGCTCCACCGCGTTGCCGAACGTCGCGTTCAACAGGCCACCCAAAGTCTGCCCGAGCTTAACGCTAAGTTCTTCCGTCGCAAAGCTCAACAAGGATGCCAGAGGAACGATGGCGAAGAAGTTCAGGACGAACGTAGCGGTGGGACTCCATCCGAGCGCGCCAGAGATGATTCCGAGGGGTACGAAGACCAAGAAGATGTTCACATAGCTGCTGCTCAGAGTTTGCCAGCATTTGTGCAAGAAGTACATCGGCCAGCGGACCCAAGGCCTTTCATCTTCCCAAGGTCTCGTGCGCCTGCGGCCGCCGCCGAGGAGAGGATCGCCTTCACTGCCGTATCCGTTCTCGCGCGGCATCGAGATGTTGCTGTCCGCGGTCCTGCGCCGCGAATGCTGGTGCAGCGCCGTACGTAGTTGATCTGGAAAAGAGGAAATGTGTCGCCCGAGGCGACGGTGCTGTCAGTCTTGGGATGGCCAGACGAAAACGCAGCGGTGCGGAACCTGACGCTCACGACGGGGAAGAAGATGGATGGAAAAAGATCAGAGAGCAACGGCGGATGACCGAGGGGAGCTGCTGCTTAATAGTATCGGACTGGGGCATGCCAAGCACAAGGTAGTGACAAAGGGACTTGAGGCTGGTGATGGTTTGGACTGGCGGCGCATCAAGCGCAGCTTGGAAAGGGGGTGTGAAAAACTTACTCATTATGCTAGACGACCGTATGGTAGGCTCGACGAAACGGGAGAGCAATGCTTATTCCGGTGGTGTATATGGAAACTCTGACCTTGCCGAGCCGACGCGGAGGGAGTATTTGAGTCAATTCCTGAACCCCAAAGACGACGAACGGGATGCGGTTGGGGTAAAGAGAAGGGGAGGCGGAGAGGTTGAAGGGCAGCTGCTCCGCTACACATCTGTGACGACAGGGCAGTAGCTAGCTTAGGAGCTGCACTGCCACCTTATCTCGCTTGATGGACTCCCACACCCCTGTCGCCCATCAAAACTGGAGACAAATGTCGCAGATTGTGTCCCCTTCGGACTTTGGATTCATGTGAATCAAAAGCCGTAAGTACGGAGGTTCGGTAGGAGTACATACTGTAAGGACATGCCGGTACGGATTACTCATGACAGCACACTCAAAAACACCGAAAACCAAATAATGTCGAATGAACAGCGATCGCGTTCCTGCGCAGAAAGCGATCCCTGGGCCATTACATCATCATCACCTTTTGCTCCGGTCGCGTAAAACTTCCCTGAGAACAAAAATCAGGCAGGGGCCACAGTGCTAGGTGCTAAGGCACGTCCCTGTACATGTATAGGTATACCTCGCTGAACGGCGCATCGAGCTCATAACGTCTCTTCAACCTCTGAAAATCTTCTATTTAACTTCAAATACAATTCTGCTGAGCCCTTTCAATCGCTCGCCGGGAAGTATATAATCTATCATTCAAGCACACATTCTTCGCGCCTTCTTCAACCTTTGCATCCCACGGTCGTTCAACGCACAATGGTAGCAGATGTTGCCATCTCACCAGCACAGATCAATGACCGCTCAAGCTGATCTTGCGCAATAGCGCGAACCGAAGCATACATACTACCTAGTACCTACGTACATACGAAAAGGCAAGAGAGCGATGCATATAAGCTGCCTATGTTAAAGAACAATACATCTTATGGAAAGCTCTACCGCCACCATACGTACTACAAGACCACGCGAATAGCGTGCAATCACTTCTCCAAGCCCCCAGGGAGGGCGAAAACATGTCGGCGGCTTTGATAATATGCGGTTTGGTATTGCTGTTCACTAGTATATCTGCCTTTTAATAACAGTGGCTTCTTTCTATTCTCTCCACTGCGTGGGTATCTATGCTTGCCCGTGTCTTTTCACAGCGCTCATTCATATTCGACTGCTAACCTCCCGTTAGAATTGCCCTTACTAGCAAGATGATACTTCCGATCTATGCTCTGCATGTTGACGAAAATCAATGCCTTCCGCGACTGAATACGACCATCATGCGTTGCCTCTATCGATTCTTTCTGTCGGTATATGGAACAGCCCGTGATATGGTCCGTAGCTACGCACCTGCCGCTGGAGAATTGCCCCAGTCTAGGGTACGTGATCATATGGAACATCAGACGTAGAACATCGAGTCCCGAAGTCGCTCATGGACACCGGCGGCCCACGGCGAGGTCTGGGAATTGAACTCTCCTATGTTGCCAGTGTAGGCATCGGCGAGGTAATCGCGAGCCCGCTCGGCCGCGAGGTCGGCGTAGTAGGCCCCCGGCGTGAGGCTTACCGCTTTGCCAGCCCGTCCGAAGGTGTAACTGAGGTTGATCAAGATTCTTTCAAGCTCGTCCGCAGTGAAGCCGATCTCATCCCTCAAGACGACATAATGCACAGGCCTCACTGTTCCCTGGAGGCCGCAGTGCGCTTGTACGTAAAGATCCCAGCCGCGTTCCATGCCAATACCTCGGTCAACAACAGTGCCAGGAGGACAGTTCTCACTTCTCCCGCTGGCGTTCGCTCGGCTCGTAGGGTAGAAACGTGTATGGTGACGCTTCCCGCAGACGATATAGGTAAGTTTCGGATGCGCTCCATTCCCATAGAGTTGCTGGAAAGCCATCCGGAAGGCCTTCACCTCACTGTCGAGCACGATCTGGTACTGACCATCAGACACACCATCCCGAAAGACGACAACCTTGTACGGAAGTGCTCCGCCTCGATATTTACTCCACGCCTGGATCCGGCGCATGGCCAATATCGTCAGGTTGGATATCACTTCCTCGCGAGGTCCTTGCGCTTGCAAGTCGCATGGCCACCGCGTAAATTGACCGTCAGTCGTAGCCGTGACCGCGACGACGCTCGGGCAGTTCTTAGCGCTGCCAGGGGAGGGATGGGTGACATCGAGACCGAACAAAATGGTGCGATCGTTGAGCGGGGAAAGATCAGGTGCATCGACAATGTGATTGGTGCCGCCCAACCTCAAATTGACCTTCAAGGCTACATTGGAGTCATAGTGAATGTCGCCGCTCTTTGTCATCAGGGTCGTCTCATTCAAGCATTGTGTTGCGATGCCGAATCGCACATCCCCAAAGTACTTGATCCGGGTCTTGAGATATTTACCCCCGTTCGGAAGGACAACAAACAGGAACTTCACCCCTTTGTGATGGACGATTCCAAAAATTTTCTCGACGGCTTCGTGGACGCGTCGTGGTCCTTGTTTCAGCGGGACGTCAAGCTTGAAAGCATACTTTTGATCCACCTTGCCCAATTTGATTCCCATGGCATTGAGATTCCTTACAAGTTCGTCAAGGCGCCCCCGAACGTTTTCGGAGGCCATGTTCACCAACAGGTAGCCCCATGGTGTCCAGGTGCTGCCTATCTCTGCGGGGTGTTGCAACTTCTTACCAGCCACGGTCCATGACGCGTCCTTGGGCGTCGCGAAGGACTTGTCAAAATATTTTACTAGCGGTGACCCATGGATCCTTGAGTTCACCGTCACCAGTTTTGGCGAGACACGTAACCCAAAGGTTTGGAGCCAGTTTGGCGCTTTGATGCCGATGACGTCCAAGCCATGCGTGACAATGGATGCCCGATTCTGCGCGGGTGCGCGAGCCGCGAACCTGAGCATCCGCGTGGTCTGTTCGCCTGAAAGCAGCACTCTTGTCGGTTGTCCTGGAAGGATGGTACATAGTTCAGAAGGAATCCATGCCGGCTGAGTTGCGGTACCTAGGTTGACCACCGGGTCTGAGGGGTGGTTGAGGACTACTCCATACTGTTTCCTGAAATAGTCCCCCACGGTTGTTTGGGACGTCGTGCCATTCTGCTGCAGGATAAACGTACAAGTCTCCGCGGATTGAGCTTTGCTTCCGGGGACAGGGGTTGAGAGAGCACGCCCGGAACAGATTGTCTTGACCATTCGCTTCGCCTTGAGGTTCATGTCTGGAAGATAGTTTATCTCGACGCGCAACCCTCGGATAAAAGCGTCCAGCTTTGACATGGAATCATATTCGTTATCGTTGGTGGCCAGGTACGCATGAATTGTGTCGCGCAAGTTGGCGGGTGTATAGAAAGCTGCAGCAGTTGGGTTGACATTCAGCAAGAGCCTCCCGTGGGAGGTTCGTAACGAAGAGAAATATCCACGGATAGCCTGAAGGCCACATCCAAGGTCCACCCACTGTACGAGGGGCCCCTTGCTCGGAAAGTACTTGTTGCCCCCAAGTCTTGTCATATTTTCCAGGCCGTTCACAACCCTATTGAGTACGACATTGAGTGCTTGCACGGTCTCTTCCTTGCCACCGTAGTGCGCTGTGCATTTATCAGAGCGGAGGTATTTGACCAAAGCACCAATGTCCAAAGTCGCGGTATAAGAGACTGATAAGCTGATCCTTCGGCGATCTCGACGCGCCGTTACCTCCGCCGGCTCCGACGGGCTTGGTAGTGGCGGAGGCTGCTCATCTGTGTCATAGTAAACAATGTCAAAAGTCTTCCTAGACTGCGGGCCAAGATTAACCTTGCTTAAGGTGACGATGAGCTTAGAGTTATCCGTCGCAACAAGATCAGAAACTTCTTTGAATGCCGGCTCTTGAAGTAGAAGCTGCATCACCCGCTTCTTCTTGCGCTTCGATGGTTCAGTTGTATAGCTTATTGTGTATGTATGATAAGCAAGGTCCGGTTTCGCTTCAACCTCGAAACTGTTGGCATAGACGATCGCCTCTCTTCCCTTACTTCCGTACGCAGGTCTTATTGGGAGTGGTTGCTCATCGAGGGACATAGACTTGAATCTGTCCAGGCCCAAACCTCCGTAATGAGCCACCACAGCATTTTCGTTTCGAGTGACACAGATGTTCGGAGCCGCAGGATTAGGTTCGTAAGGGGCTCTTTGGTTCCATTCCGGGTGCGAGTCCGCGTACGCTGCAGCTCGTCCACGCCCGCGAGGATAGCTGCCATTGAAGTCCCTTTCCTCATATCCAGCATTTCCACCATAGCCACGTCCCTCAGATCCATCATAGCCCCGGCCACGGCCCCGGCCACGGCCGCGTCCGCGGTCACGGTCACGGTCGCTGTAACGGTCACGGTCGCTGTAACGGTCACGGTCGCTGTAACGGTCACGATCGCTGTAACGGTCACGGTCGCTGTAACGGTCACGGTCGCTGTAACGGTCATAGGAACGGTTACGGCCACGACCAAGTCCACGATCTGCCATGATGCCGATTTTGTTCTCGACAAGTATAACAGTCAATCAAACTGTCGCAGATTAGAGTGTGGTTGAAGCGTCGCTATCGAGCTCGCCGATTCCTGCGTAAGTTAGCACACTTCCTGCTCTGGACTCGATGCGTGGCTTCGGGGGCTTCGAAAGATAGTCATTCCATTGAAAGATATACTTACCTGCGCTGAAAGGAGCGTGTTCTAGATGATGTCAATGGTCCTAGTAAAGTAACGAGTGACCGCAGTTGGTAAATGATAGCCTCGAAAGGGGAAGTAAAGGAGACCTTGTAGATATATGAGAGGAAAACGGTGGGGAGGAAGGATGGGAAGGGGCAATGCTTGGGTCAAAAGGAAGGTGCATCACAGCAAGACTATCGATATATCGCCTTCTGGAGGTCACATCCAACATTCAGTTAGCAGTCATTTGATCCTACAGATCGTCCCCAATGTCCCTTCCATCGTTGCAAGCGGCGACGCCAGACGAGGACACGCGAAGACGGAGTAGCTATACCGCTCTGCTCCATATCTACGCCAAGCGCAGAGTTCTGGGCAAAAACGCTGGCCGGGAGGCGGCACGTTTCAGCTCAGCAGCGACTGTTGATCTCTGCGACATCCTAAAGCGGGGTGTCATAGCCAAGTGAGGAAAGGGTGTGCAGCAGAACTCGTGAGAAGGGGTGAATAGGTCGGCAGGCACGCAGGTATATTGTGCAGTCGGGGAGCTGAAGAAGTGATGTAGAAAGAAAGAAGGGAGGACAGTCTTGGCACTTGCAAGGCTGAGACCCTGGTGGCGCTTATATTATCTAATCACAACCGCCGTAGCCCCTTGAGTCTGGCCGACCCTGACGCTTGGCCCGGACTCAGCCTCCCCCGTTCTACAACATCCGTCCCTTTACACTGCTGAAACACTCTCTGCAACAACGCCTAGACAACCTTCAATTTCCTCGCGCTGAAGGGACGCCATCAGGGAAAGCTCTCGCTTACTTTCTCGAAGTCCAGTACAACTGCTACGTCCTATCTCAAGGGACACCTTCCAACTCCACGAGGCAATCCAAAGCAACTCCATAGACCCCCAAACACCTGTCACTCCAGCAATACCGGACGACTTCCACTACTATGAAGAAATTCGGATTTAGCAAACGAGATAAGAGCGCCGAGGGGGGTGACGAGGACTCCAAGCGCTCCGCTCTCTTTGGCTCTCGTTCGAAGTCGAAGTCTACGGATACGAGCTCTAACCCCTATGCTCAACCACCCGCCAGCGACCCATACGCCTCTCAGTCCTCCCAACCCCCGCCACCGTACAATAGTAACGGCAACGATGCAGATCGTTTTCGCCAGGAAAAGTCGCCAGTTCCCCCGGGCGGTTACGGGGGCGGGGCCCCGCGCTACGGCGGACAAGGTTCATACGGCAACCAGGACGCATACGGGTCTAACAGATACGGCAACGGCGGAGAAACTTCCGAGCAAGGTAGCTCGAGATATGGTGCGGGTGGATATGGCGGATTTGGGAGAAGGAACAGCCAAGACACCATGACTACGGATGCGGGCCGGGAACAACTGTTCGGCAATGCTCCCCAGCGTCAGCAGGAGCGTGCTGCTCAGCCACCGACACAGGGCACTTACGGCAGTGCTGGTGGAGCTGACGGATCTAGCGGAGGGTACGGTGGTAGCAGTCAGGGCTACGGCGCGTATGGAGAGCGTCAGCTCACGGCCGAGGAGCAAGAAGAGGAAGAAGTCACCGCCACCAAGCAGGAAATCAAGTTCATCAAGCAGCAGGACGTCAGCTCGACGAGGAATGCTCTTCGTTTAGCTCAGCAAGCAGAGGAGACAGGAAGGGATACCCTCGTCAGGCTGGGAGCGCAAGGTGAACGCATTGTAGGTCTCCAGTCCCGCTTCCCTCCGATCCCTGCTAACGCAAGTCCATAGCACAACACGGAGCGTAACCTCGACCTGGCAGCAACGCAGAATCGCCTGGCGGAGGAGAAGGCTCGGGAGTTGAAGACGCTCAACAGGTCCATGTTCGCTGTCCATGTGAGCAACCCCTTCACGTCCAAGTCTCGCGCCGAGGCTCGTGATCAGGCCATCATGGAGACGCACCGAAGGGAGCGTGAGCAGCGCGACGCCACTCGCGCAGCTGCTTGGTCTACGCATGCTCGGCAACAGGATCACCAGCGGAACCTGCGTGGCGGGCCCGGAGGCAATGCCGCTGCCAAGAAAGCCAGCTTGGCGGACCGGGCCAAGTTCCAGTTCGAAGCAGTAAGTCTCCGTATCGCGCTTTCGGCTGGTGGTGACGAGGTCGGCTAACGAAGGTGCCAGGATTCGGAGGATGACGAGATGGAGAACGAAATCGAGGGTAACCTTGACCTGTTGCACGGTGCCGCCGGTCGTCTCAAGAATTTGTCGTTGGCCATGAACCAGGAGGTTACGGAGCAGAACACGCACATCGACCGGATCATTGGCAAGACGGACAAGGTCGACGACCAAATCGCCATGAACCGCGCCAGGCTGGATCGCTTCCACTAGAAGGTGTTCTCATGCGCGCGGTCCGTCTCTTTGGTTGTTGTTTTCTTCTTTCTTTCGGTGCTTGGGTATGACGAAAGAATTGGGATTCGCTCCTTTCTCTCCCCCGTCCTCAATCAGGATACAATCGCATTTCGGGGCGTTTTCTTAGGAGATACAGATCGTTCTTGAATAAGAAACGTATTTGTGGTTATCAGGAAGGCGACTCGTCTCCACTTGTTCATTTGCAGTTGTCGTTCGTTACTCGCTAATAACGCTGCCGGGTACCTCCACACTTTGCACTGCCCATGTATACACCCCTCCGCCAATCCAACCATCAACTCGCGCAAAACCGCCCGCGACGGGTTAGTCACTTATATATCACTCCAACCCAACGTACAAGCACATACGGCCACAGGAGGCTGAGAACACGGAACCCCGTCCGCTCTTCCAAAGTTAAGCAGCCTACCGGCAGATTAGTAGTTAAGTGGGTGACCATTAGCGAATCCCTGCTGCTGTATGTTTTTATTTTTGTTTCTTTCTTTTTGAGCATTCCTGCGTCTAGTCTTCCTTTTCTTCCTGATGGGGGGGGCTGGCACTTGAGTGGGCGTGTTTGTGTGTTGGTTTTGGTGGTACGAGCAACGTGTTGGCTCACAGAAGAGAAGATGGGAGGATGATCAACATGGAGAGATACCGCTTGGCCTCGACATTTCGTTTGGGTTGTGGTGAAAGGAGGGTTGTTTGGCTTTCTTTTTCATTCATTCGTCTTCTTCTTTTTTCATTTGATCTTTTGAAAGATTGCCATATTATTTGAATATCCTAACATGGGTTGTATACATCACATTGAAGCAGTCCAACCGCGAAAATTCTCTCCTCGCTTTTCTCGATCAGGTTCCTTTTCCCATCCTAATAAAACTCCGGCTCACTGGTTGGATTGTCTCGAAAGAGACAGCAATAACGCCCGACCCCAATTTGGTTGGGCAGAGAAAGATATAGAGTACTAGAAGTTAAAAAGTCCACTCCAGTGGAGTGGTACTTGAGGGGAGAAATGAAAAGGGGTAGAATCGTCGTGGCGATGATTCGAATAGATAACTACATAGCCTCATCAGGTAGGGATGTCTAATGAAACGCTCAGGACAGCCACGCTCTTTCCATGAGGGCAAATTGGAAATACCATTGCGCATAAGGTATCCAAGCGGCCGGGACCAGCCAGCCACGATGGCCATGTGGTACCAGGAACGTCGATTGTTGTGAAGGATGAATATCTGGGGAAACGAGCAGGATTTTCCAGTTGGTCCGCGGAAGCCGAGCGGAGATTTCACGAAGATCCTATATATATACTTAAGTACAGAGAGATCAGAGCCACCACTTCAGGTCCTGGTTGGTCTACTCGATACAGCTGTATTTCCAGGCTGATGAGTATCCTAGAATATCGAGATACCACCAGATGACACCAAGACAAAAGGCAAGCACCCAAAGCGCCTGGGCCCTCCAGTCCCCTAAATGAACTTGAAGCCCATCGGCGCCACGGAAAGGCACTCGGGTCCCCTTTGTCTGGTCCCGACCTGGACGATGGCCGAATGCGGACCGGCTGCGTGGTCGTCGGACGTTCGCCCTTTCACTCGCGCCGCTCCGTACGACCGGCTGCACCGCGTTTCTGTGAGAGCTGCGAGGGCTGCTCAGGTGCCCGATCGCGTCGGCTTCTATACTCGCCGCCGTGCCCCCAGCGCCGACCAGTGAGAGCGCCGGGATCGCTGGCGCGTGTCATTCCTGCCCGCTCCCTTTCCTGCCCTTTCCTCCCTTTCTTGACCTTCTTGGCCTCTTGGCCCGCTTGGCCTTGTCCACGGTCGTCATCGCCCTCCACCGGGCCTCCACCGACCGCTTGGGGTCGCTCGTCTATATATCGCGACGGGAGCTCGGTGGAGGTGCGGACGGAGTGCTTCCTGCCTTGTGTGATACACATCCAAATCCTCCAGCGTTCCGTCCGTTCTGCCACTCCCCGCCGCCCGGCCATCGCGCACCGTCCACCAATCAGCGCAGAAACCGAGCAGGCTGCTGAATTTCGCTCGGCCTCCGCGGAAGACTGAGGCTCCGTGGGACTTTTGTCTGGTTATGACGCCGACGGACACCCACTGCACATCCCCCACCTCCCCCACATCCCCCACCTTTCGTCGCTTACCCGGTCGCTCACCCGGTCGCTCCCACTCGCCCTCTCCATCGCCCGCCCGACCAACCCCGGGCGAGACTATCATCCTGCCGGCTTGAAACCGCAGCTGCTCGAAGCCTCAATATCCGCCGGCCATGGCTCTCTCCCCCAAAGCCTCCCAACCCCACCTGCCGTCGCTTTCCGCTCCCCCCGCTACGAGCGGGAGCGGGACGAGCGCGACCGCATCCGACTCCCAGCCGGAGACAGCATCAAACAGACCAGCTGTATGTTTCCTCCTTTCCTCCCGTGACTCTATACAGCTTTCCACGTTGATGCTCATCCGCATTTGTCATTGAGTCCTTTCGAAGTTGCTAACGTGCTTGCAGTGTGATCTCTGCCACGCTAGGAAGGTAAGTCCGCCCAGGTCAATCGGCTGGCCGTTCCTTCCCGTCTCGGTTCGGCATCTATCCCGGCGTCCATCATCTCAAGCCCGGGCCGGCTCGGAAGGATTCGGATGAAATGGCCGCACGCTAACTGCCGCCCCCGGAATGCGGAAATGTACAGATCAAGTGCAATCGGAACGACCCGTGCAGCAACTGCATCGACGCCAAAACTCAATGCGTCCGCACGCGGGTAAGGCATCGTGGCCGTCCACGTCTCTCCACCAAGTAGGTCATCCTTCCAACGGTCCAGTTCAATCATGGTTACTTCTCATCGCCCTGTGTCTTAACCAAACTCGCAGCGAGAACCGCAACAAGGCACTCCTTGAACGCATCTCCTTCCTCGAGACCGCCCTCCATCGCGTCATCCCTAACTCTGCCCAAGCCTCTCCACAAGAGAATGCAAGACCAACGCCAGCTAGGGTGTCTACTCCTGCAGGGCCCCCCGTCCCTAAGAAGCCGGCCTTGCTGCTTCAAGTACATGGCAACAGTCCGCGCGGCACTAAACGGATATGGGATGAGGATGGTGATTCTCCGTCCGTGGTCAAACATCCCAAGTCCGCCTCCGACTCGCCTGCATCCCATATGACCCAACCCGGGACCCCTCATACAGCTCACCCCGTCACCCAAGAGGCCCAAGCATGTTTGACGAACGTTTTGAAGCACAACACTCATCTTGCCAGTAACAGAAGGGACGTCCTCAAATCTGCCCTTTCCTTCGTCACGCAATTGTCTCGCACGTCCTTGGCCTCGTCTTATTCGGCTGAGGGCTGGATCGAATGTGACCAACCCCTGGAACTTTCAAGTCCTCCCAGCGCTGAGTTCCTCTTTATGATGCTAGATGGTAGCGCCCCCTTCTCCACCCTCGCCTCTTCAGCTCCACTTGATTTTGTTCTTGATCATTGACCACAAACTCCAGACTCCACCATCCATGGCGCCGCCAACTCCTATTGTTTCGAGTTCTCCAAGTTCATCTCAAATCGTACCCTCGAACGGATGGGAATTGCTCTCCTGGAGGAATCTGTCAGCGAGCCAATGCATTATCAATATGCGGTCTGCGTGAATGTCAAAGCATATCTCTATCTCACTTCGTTGATCACGACGGGAACCAACAAAGCTGTGGTAGAGCAACTGCGCAAGTCCAGAGAAACATACCGCAACAATGCCGTGGCCGCTCTCAGCCGAATCAGCGTCCTGGCGCCGCCCGGGTTGTCGCTTGTGCAAGCCTTTCTGGCAGGGGTAAGTTCGCATCATCCGTATCATGCGAATTGGTCCGTATCACGGAGAAAATACTAATTGGCAAAAACAGGCGGCTCTGATGCAATTGATGGGCCATGCGGCAAGGTGTCGAGATCTTGTTTCCCAAGCGTGCCAGCTGTGTGTATCCTTCGGCTGGCATACACCCAACAGTTTCCAGTTCGATCGTTCCGATGAGGCAGAGGCCGAAATATTGGCTACAGTGCATTGGTGCTTCGTTTTTGACCGAGCACTGTCCATGTTCATGTCTCGACCACCATCATTGCCGCCGATCCCTTTCATCTCAAGTGACTGTCTGCCTGCAGACATAGCCGGGCCCTACGCGGACATTATAAGGGCTTATATTGAGCTCGCCAAAGTCCAAGACCTTGCTCTTCGCGAATTGTACTCTCAGCAAGGTCCTGGTACGCCAAGTAAGTGGCAGGCTATAATAGATGCGTTGAAGGATGTAAAGCGACACTACGACAAGGTGCGTGAGGATCAATTGCCGTTCTCGGCGCTGCTAACAATAAGCAGATCCGCAGCCAACCACCTTACTCGCCCGAAGACTACCTTCCTCTGCACTGGGAGTCCATTGATTTTGGCTACTACTCGACCATGTGCACTGTCATTCGGTCAAATCCGGATATGTGCAAGGACAGGGCTATTCTGGTCGAATGCATCTCAAACGCCCGACAGGCCCTGCTGTCCCTTCTCAATCTCGAACGCTCCCTTGGACCCCTAGTAACAATGGATCTATATCCCTTGCTGCTTAGTTGGTAAATCATATCCTTTACATCCGAGGCAGTGAGTGTATGCTGACTGTTTCCTCAAGGACCCTCCTGATACAGCCTCTCTCCCCCTTTTTCGCCATCTTCTGTCACGTCACCGCCACCTCCAACCGCGAGGACTTTGATCTCCTTGAGCGTGTCGTCAACGGTCTCGAGACCTGTGCGAACCAAAACCAATCCTTCGCTCGGTTACACCACTTACTCACCACCTTCGTCAGTCTGTGCAGGCCGCTCGTTGAACTGCCCCCGGTCCCTTTAGAGGTGCTCTGTCCCACCTCTGCAACCAGTCAGCCTCTGTCACAACAACAACAGCAGCAGCAGCAACAGACGCATAACTCTCACAGCTTCAACGACGTCAACCAGCAGCCTATACCGCGCACACAGCCCCTACCGATGACGACTCAGTTCCTTAGCAGCAACGGGAACAACGTCAGCAGCCACACCCAATGGGCAAACGGTAGGCCTCAACAGCAACAACAGCCACCGCCACCACAGGCGGAGCCGCTGGTGTGGAACGACGAGCTGCTCTGGCAGCTATTCGACGTGCAACCTTCGCTCGACTGGTTCATGTCGGACATCCCCGCCCTCGAGGCCGACAACGCACCGCTCGCCAACGGGGTCGGCGTCGGCGGCGGCGGCGGCGGCGGCGGCGGCGGTGGTGCCCCTATGAACATGGGAACCAACAACACCGTCGCCACCCCTGTCGCCCCCATGAATCATTGATACAAGCGAAAGTCCGCTTGTCCAGACAATTCATCAAAATATACATTGATTTTCTTGCCGTCTTTGCTTCCTGTAATAGGGGCACGGGAACGGGAGACTGGAAACCGAGTGATCTCTTTTTCTTTCTCTCTTTTTTTGGATCGAGTTTTCGTGTCTTCTCTGCGTTTGTCTAATTATTTGGTGAGAGAAGGGTGTCTTTATATCCTCTTTTCTTGGTTTTGCTTCTTCTCTTTTGAGTAGTCGGGCGAAAGGAATATGTGGCGGGGGTTGGTTGAACGTTTTCTTTTTCGCTCGGTTTCATCTCTTGTTTTTTTTCTTTCCTTCCTGACATATTCTTCAAAGGTCTTCGTGTCTCCTATTCATCTACCCCCTCTGCTTCTGCTTTTTCTTCAGTTTTGATGAGATACCACTCTCGCTTTTCTTCCGGCTTCTTCAGGATCACTCTATTCTCCGTCGATCTCCAGTTCTTTCCTCGCTGTCTTATATTGTAAAATGCCCAATACGTTTCTGGGTGTGGGATCACGTGCGAAATCGGACGAGTTACATATTTCTTCGGATTAAGGAAGGCGACCATATTGGACGTTGGATTGTGTGTATATGTGCTATGTATGTAGAGCCTCTAAGCATTAGGGCTTCTTCAAATAGCGAGGACCAGCCTCCAGCTGGCCACCTCGAAAGCCCGCAGTTCGATGGCCACGCCCTTCTTCCCGCTTCCGTCGCCCGCCTCGGTGATCTCAACCGCCTCGGCATCGTCCTCCAACACGTTGCACCTCCGCACCTCCTTAACGGGGATGGCGCCCCACTCCAGTCGTGCCCGAGCCCGACCGCCGAGCGCGTCGTAGACCCTCACGACGATGCTCTTCCCCGGCCGCGAGGGCAGCTCGCCCCGCGACACGTCTTCATCGTCCTCGCCACGCTTGATGGTGTCGAGCACGAGGCGAGGCGATTCCGGACCGGTGACCTGGATGGACGAGAGGAGCGATGAGACGGACGACGGAGAAGGGTGAGAGTGTACCGCGAGCGGGTGGTTGAAGTTGAATGCCGTGCGGATGGTCGCGGGTCCCAACGGTCCGGAGTGCGGGAAGATGGCGTAGCGGATGTGGTGGCGGCCCATGTCCGCGTGCGCATCCGGCGCCTTCGGCGCGCGCAGCAAGCTCAAGCGCATCAGGTTGCCGCAGGTGGCGAAACCGTACTTCGAATCGTTGAGGATGGACACGCCGTATCCGGCCTCGCTCAAGTCGGCCCACTTGTGGCAGCATACTTCGAACTTCGCCATGTCCCAAGTCGTGTTGTAGTGCGTCGGCCTACGCACGATGCCGAACTGTGTCTCGTATGATGCCTCTATGTTGACGATATCCACCGGGAATTCAACCTTGAGGAACTTCATGTTTTCTCTCCACTCCACTTCGCTCTCCATCTCAACATACGAGGGGTGTGACTCCACAGCGGCCGCAAGGCTAATCGTCGTCTTCACCCAGGAGTCCTTAGAGATCTTGGTCTCAGTGACAACGCTGACGCGGTGCGGCCCTCGTTCGGCGATTGAGGTTTTATGTGGGCGGAGCTCTTGCCTCGATTCCAAATGGTAGACCTCGACGTCCCAAGCCTGCCAGTACAGGGGTTTGTCATCAAAAATGACAAGTTGGTTCGCCTTCTTGCCGTCTGGAATGATTTCTCTTTCAGCCACGATATCATAGAGGGACGTGATGACACCGTCCGCGACTTGCACTCTGTATTGGCTGTTCGATAGCTCGTAAACCCCCTTCTTGACCTCTTTTATCGAAGCAGTAGCGGCGGTGTCGGTGGAAGTCAAAGGCTGCACGGCCATGGCTCCGGTGGGCCCACGAGCCAGGCTAAGATGGCCAGAAGGTGCCAGCGGCGTCTGAACCACGTCGCTACGAGACCACGGAAGGCTGTTGAGTGCAACAAGCTCGTTTCTGGGGTTGACTTCATCATCGAATCCCAGAGCTGACATGGCATCCTTGACAAGCTTCTTGCCGGTGTCGAAGACCTTGGCATATAGCTTAAAGCCACAATCAGCATATTGCAACCCCGGAGCTACGGATTTGATTGACTTACCTCGTCAGAATCATCATAACACATCTCAATTGAGCTTCCCGGAAGGCAGTCGTGGAACTGACACAGCAGGACCGCTTCCCACATGTCGTCGATGTCCTTCTTGGGATATTGGTACTTCGACTTCGCGCTGGAACCCTTGACCAGGTCCTGGATACTAGCTAACGTAGCTAAGTATTCAATTTCATGAAGCAATATCTCAGCCTTGCGGTTGTTCCGCTTGTTGTTGGCCTGGGTGGTGTATGTACCACGGTGGAGCTCAAAGTACAGCTCACCATACCAGGTCACGTAGTCCGTGCCTTCAGCTGCCTTCTTCTCCAACCTCGCAAAGAAGTCGTCCACAGACTCACCCATCTTGACGCGGGGCAGCAGGCCAATCTTGTCGCTGAGACCACGGCACCTCCTTAATTTCTCGATGTGTCCAAAGGTCGGCCCACCGCCCCCGTCACCCTTTCCGAAGACAAGGAGCGAGGTGTGGTCCTGATCGAGAGACTTGTGCTGCGTCACACTACGCTTCACGTCTCCGAAATGTGCTTCCGCGGTGTACGTCTCCGATGGCGCCATATGGCAAATCACTTGGCTTCCATCCAATGCTACCCAGTTGAAGGTCGTATGCGGGAAGTTGTTGATGTTGTTCCAGCTGAGCTTCTGGGTAAAGAACCTACTCATGCCGGCCAGGCGGCAAATCTGAGGAAGTTGGGTGGAGTACCCGAAAGTGTCCGGAAGCCAAAAGGTCTTGCAACGCTGACCGAATCGGCTCTGGAAGTACCTTTGGCCATAAACAAACTGCCTGATCAGCGACTCGCCGCCAGGCATGTTCGTGTCATGCTCAACCCAGCTGCCGCCAATTGGTTGGAAGGTGCCTTTCTTGATCTTCTCCTTGACTCGGTCGAATAGAGAGGGGTAATATTGCTCCAACCACTTGTACTGTTGAGCCTGGGAGCAAGCGAAACGTAGCTCAGGGTACCTGTCCATCAGATCACACTGATTCGACCACGACCGAGCGACCTTTCGCTTCGTCTCCGCCCACGGCCATAGCCAGCACGTATCGATGTGACAGTGGCCAATCGCACTGACAATGGCTTGATTATCATTGTCATATACCTCGGCGGAATCGACCTTGTCGCCGATATATTTCTGTGCAATCTTGCGGGCGTCCTTGATCGACTGCTTGCTTCCGCCGCCGGCGATGAACGTGTTCATGATGTCGTTGCAGACCTCAAGTGCTTCGTGCGCCTGCCAGCCATCCTGCGGAAATTCTCTGGCGGCATCTGCAGATCGACCATGTCAGTTGCAATGGCGTTAGGAGCCGAATCAAAAGAAAAGGCCTACCTCCAATGATCCAATAATCATAGTAGAGTGCTCTAGCGTCAAGGTTGACGGCCACGATATCCGCCTTCGACAATTGATAATACTTGTTCGGATTCGGCGGTTGGATGGAGTCACCGCCGGGAGCATTCCCGAACATGCCGTTGCACGCCATCTCGATGTAGAACGTGTGCTCCTTGCCATCCCTGAAGCTGTCCGGCAAGATCCACTCTGTCCTCTCCCCGCCGCCGGTCAGGCCATGCACGGGATCCCCATGCTCCGTCCAGATCAGGCCTTCGTTGTTCGCGTCCCAGTGGAACTCGAGGTGTTCCTTGTCCGCGAGCGACGACGGCACCATGAGCTGGACTTTGAACCAGTGGGTGCTCCAGCTCGGTCCGAAGGACTTGCCGACCTCCGTCGGTTCGAACTTATGCGAAGTGGCCTCTTTGAACGAGGGACGCGAGAGGTCCGGAGGCGAGTAGACGGACAGTTTGACGTGAGGAGAGCCGGAAGCGCGGCCTTCGTAGAGTTTACTGTCGGCGTGTCTGGTCAGCCTTGCGCCCGCTTCATCTGATCTCGACTCAGATCCTTCCCCCATGGCATCCAGACAATGCCTCAGCAGACACGACCATATATAGCTCAATGCCACCAAAGCCTCACATCCGATCACCAAAAAGATCTGCAACTCACCCCATCAAACCCTGCGCCTCATACTGCCCGGTGCTCGTGAACTGCCGCAGCCGGTCCTTGTAGATGTTCGTGATCTTCTTGCCCACCGGCCCGGCCGCGAGCTGGGGGTAGGTCGAGAGGTCCGCCGGCATCGTCAGGTGCGTCTCACCGCCCATGGTACATCCAGCAGGGCTGAGGAAACGGAAGAAAGGAAGAGGTGGGAGGGGGTGGGGTCCAACGGATATATGTATATATATAAGTTCGACGGCAGAAAGGGGGGGTAGCCGAGGACGTTGGTTACGACAAGGGGTGGACTTGGTGAAGGATGGCTCGGTGATGCAAGAGGACGGGAGAAAGAGGGGAGGGAAGGCAGGCGATTGGAGATGAAGGGGGTGAATGCTGTCGTGTTCCTGTGGTTCGACGGGAGGGCCGGGGGGAGGGAGCTTGGGCCCCACCTTACCCCGCATTCCGCATGGAGCTATCCACGACCTTCGGTTTCAGGAGAGTCTCATGCAGCAACGGCCATCCTCGCCTTTCTTTTTGCTCAGGCGCCGCTCAATCTCGCTTGGATTGTCGGCCCTTGAAGATGCCAACTTTCACATCCAGAAGTGTTTGTTCTGCTATGAAATGACAGAAGGCTCACTGAACCCAAGCACTCGAGCTGATTAAGCTAAATCAGCCGATGACGTCGATAACTATCTCCGGAGCTCGAGCTTAAGCCCGCGGAAAGGCGACCGTTCACCCTTCAAGCTATAAAACGACTGAATGCCTCGAACCGATAGCCGCAGTGTGCATGATGCAACCGGCAATATGCAAGAATTTGTGAGATTTGAATGCGAGCCTCCAGTAGGCGTATAGATACACACACAAATTGCCGAACCTTTCGAGTACATGTACGTACTGACCACCAAACACGGCACCGAATATGCAGTTTCAGAAGCCCGTTCAATCCCTCCTCATCAATTTTTGCCTGACCTTACGAATGCGTCGGCATATTCACGCTGGCCTTGGTCGCAAGCGCGTCCTCGCTCCTCCACAAGCTGGTGACCGTCTTCTGCTGCGTGTAGAATTGCAGGCCGGGCTTGCCGTAAAACGTGTTGGCGCCACCGCCCGCAATGGACTTCTTGTTGCCGGTGAAGGAGAACATGGGGAGAGGGACCTTGGTGGCAGTGTCAGCTCATAAAGCTCATGAAATCGGGTGTGTTGGCAAGATCTTTAGATATGATGCACTTACCGGAATCGGCACGTTAATCCCAACCTGTCCAGCCTCGACCTCGCGTTGGAAGCGTCCAGCAGTAGCGCCGGACCGAGTAAAGATAGCAGTGCCATTGCCGTACTCATTCTTGTTGATCACTTCGATGGCCTCGTCGATGGTGTCCACGTTGATACAGACGAGCACCGGACCAAAGATCTCCTCAGTGTAGCACTTCATATGGGGCTTGACGTTGGCGATAAGCGTCGGCCCGACGAAGTTGCCATTAGGATACTTCTCGGGCTTGTATCCCCTACCGTCCAGGACGATGGTCGCACCCTCATCCTCCGCGCTCTGGATGAGGTCTTCAATCCTCTTCTTGGCTTGAGGAGAGATGACAGGCCCCAAGTCAGCGCCCTTTTCAAACCCACCGTTGACATTGAGCTGCTTCGCACGTTCTGCAATTTCAGGAATCCAATCCTTGGTTTCTCCGATCATGACGCATGTGCTCAACGCCATGCATCGCTGCCCGGCAGCGCCAAAAGCGGCGCCTGCGATGGCGTTGAGCGCATGGTTCTTGTTGCAATCCGGCATCACCGCCGCGTGATTCTTCGCGCCCAGGTTCGCCTGGCAACGCTTGCCATTGGCGGACGCACGCGAGTAGATGTATTCGCCAGCCTTGTTAGAGCCGACGAAGCTGATGGCCTTGATGCGAGGCTCATCGAGGAGGTAGTCGACCGTCTTGGCCGCGCCATGCACCACGTTGATGACACCAGGAGGGTATCCGGCTTTTTCAGCCAGCTCGGCAAGGATCATCATCGCCCCAGGGTCGCGCTCTGAGGGTTTGACAACGATGGTGTTCCCCGTGATCGTTGCGATGGGGATAGACCAGAGAGGGATCATGGCGGGAAAGTCTACAGGGCGTCAGCACCACACGTGGTCCTCCAATGGACAAGCAGATGACCTACTAAACGGGCAAATGGCAGCCACAACACCCAGCGGCTCTCGATAACTGCGAGTCTCCATATCCTTCGCCACCTCCAGCACCTCCCCGGTCATCTGCGTAGTGATCCCACACGCGGTCTCAGCAACCTGCAAACCGCGGAGCACATCGCCCCGGGCATCCGCGAAGGTCTTGCCCTGCTCCAAGGTGATGCTCGCTGCCAACCGGTCCCAGTTCTCTCGGATCAAGGCGACGAACTTGAACATGATCTGCTGGCGCGCCAGCAAGCTGGTGTCTTTCCACGTGGGGAACGCAGCCTCGGCGCTGTCCACGGCTGCCTTGAGTTCCTCGTCCGTGGCCTGGGGCACGCGAGTCACGAGGTTGTTCGTCGCAGGGTCGTGCAGATCGATCCATTGGGTTGCTCGCGACGAGACGAATTTGTTGTCGAGGAAGTTCTGCGTGTCGAGCGGAGAGGGTATCTGGTCGTGAGAAGTGGGGTAGGAAGTAGCGGTCGAAGCAGCACTCGTCGTAGCCGCAGCTTGGAGATGCCTTGCAGTCGCATGCAGACGCCTGGCAGCGACTCTGGAGGTGTTCGCGTGAGATGCGGTCATCCTCGTTGCGAAAGAGACGGCTCGGGGGGTATTGAAACGAGTGGCGAGATTTGGGATGTTGCGACAAACCGCACGTCGAGCTGCCATTTCGGTACTGGAAGCGGTCAGAAGCTCGCTCAATTGTGAGGTGCGCTGCGGCTGGGGAGGATGGACTGTGGACACACACACACACACACACACACACACACACACACACACACGGAACGGAGGGATATAGAACGGGCTCGGGCAAAGAGCAGGCCACAAGGTGCTGGTAGGTCGTTATGTGAAGAGGATCACCAGTGGCCGTCGGCTTAAGGGCTACCACCTTCCCCGGTACCTTATCAAGGTATCCCGGCATCGGCAAAGACATCTGCGGGGAAGCAGCCGCCAACCCCCACTAACGATTCGCCCGAGACCCCTGCCGTCCGTGCTTGTACAGGATGACATGTCCATTCAGGGAAAGGTTGCATTTGCTTTCCCCGACGGCTGGAGGAGTGTGCTTGGTCACTCCAAATAAATATTCCTATGTAAGTCTTTCAATGGAGTAGAGCTGCTGACTGACACACCAGTCGATTCCCGTAGGCCATCAGAAGCAATCCTTCGTCCATGGATTGCCAGATGCATTTCTCCGATAGGGCAATGCCATTCCGTTCCCCGCGCCAAGCCATCGGACGGACACGCCCGCGACGATGTGCCTTGCGCCGGAAGGATCCGATACCTCAGGTACCACCACACTCGAAGACGATCATTCGCTGGCAAGATGAAAAACAGTTGAACTCCATTTCTCGCAGTAAAAGCTCTCTGGCAGACACCCTTAACTGTCCTAGACGCCTGAACCCTCCCTGTAAAACACTTGGAAAGCGGAAAGCAATGTGCACTAATCGTTCGCACTCATGACCATACAAAATGATAGATTCCACACGTTTCTGTCATCTCACCACCTCCCTGACTCTGCCGCTCCCACGTGGGCATCTCGTCCCGTTATCCCATGCCGCTGACCTCCTGCTAGTTCATTTAGGAAGCCTGCGACCGGGTGGTACGCTTGTTCACCTCATCCTGAGCCTTCTCGGCTCCAGTAGCGACAGCCTCAGCGGCCTTATCCTTGGCATCAACTGCGGTCTCCTTGACCTTCTGTGCAGCATCCTTGACCTGCGCCTTCGAGGGAGACTTGGCGGCACCACCGGTGGCAGCGGCAATGATCACGGCCAGAATAGTGACAAGGAGGGCACCGACACCACCAGCGACCTCCGGCACCGCCTTAATAGCGTTTACGGGGTCAATCTTGGCAAGGGTGATGAAAAGGCCAACTTTCTCCTTGATGAAGGTGACGGGATCCTCCTTGAAGCTAATGTCAAGAGGAGACTTGGCCTTTGGAGGGGTCTTAGGCTTCTCAGCCTCCTCAAGGGCCTTCTCGACCTTGATCTTGACATCGAAAGTCTCGTTCTTGAACTTGATGGCGTCCTCAACAGAGTGGCCAATGTAAATGTTGTCGAAGAGAATGTCATTCTGCATGGTCCAGATCTCGAAACCAATCTGTAGCGGCGTTAGCGTTGGCGTCAGGTCATACACAGAGTGGTAACACTTACAGCGCCCATGGGCTCGAAGTTGGCAGGAGTCTTGTCCTCGAAGTAGTCGGGGTTCTTGATCTTGCGAGGCGCCCAGGGACCCTTGTAGGCCGGGTTGTCGATGTAAGGAGCGGTCCACTTGCCCTTGTAGGCGGGGTTCTTCTTCATCGGGGGCTCCCACTTGCCGCAGCCGGAAACTTCGTCACACTTGGGGTTGGGAACCATAGGGGGCATCCAGTCGCCATCCTCTTCGTCGTCCCAGTCCTCGGGCTTTTCGGCCTCGGGGTCAGGGATCATAGTGGGCTCATCCTCAAGCCAGTCCTCAGGCTTCTCGGCCTCGGTGTCAACGATCTCAAAAGGCGCGTCCTCATCCCAGTCATCCGGCTTCTTCGCATCAGGGTCAGGGATACGAGCCTCATCAACCCAGTCTTCGGGCTTCTTGTCGTTGGGGTCGTCGATCTCCTTGGGAGGGTTGACGGAGGGAGTGAAATCTTCAAGGAGGCTACCAGTGCGGATCTCGGAACCATCGATCTCAATGGAGTAGGTCTGATCGGGACGGACAATGAGAGTGTACAGAGTGGTAGTCTTGACGTTGCGGATGGTAGGCGGGTTCTTCAGGTGCTTCTCCTCGTATTCGCCGGTCTTGGGGTTCTTGTGACGGAAGATGAAGTGGACCTTGTTGTTGGCACCGCACTTGTCGGGTCCGAACATGATGATGTACGGGGAGGCATTGCTGAACTCCTCGGCGTGGAGAGCCTTGTTGTCCTGAAGAAGCTTCAGGTAGGCACCACCGCACTCAAGGCCGTCTGTCACGGGTCAGCGGACGGTCAAACGTCATGCGGGGCCAATCCCGACTTACTCTGCAGCTTGACTTCATACTGAACGACAAGGGTGTTCTTCTTATTGTCGATCTTCTTGGGGAACTTGGCCGAAATGGCGTGGTGAGCGGCCTTGTCCTTCACAACAAGGCCCTTATCGCCCTCAATGCCGGGGTAAACCTTAGGCTCCTCCACAGCCCAGTTGCCAACGTATGCCCATTCCTCGTTGTCGGACTTGTCGTTCTGCTTCTTGGCATGGGAGGGCTTCCACCTGGACTCCCAATCATCGGTGAATTGCTCCAGGAAGGGAGCCTTGAGGGTGGTGGGCTACAAGGGAACATGGTTAGTCAGCACCGCCATGCAAGCCGACAATGGAATTCGGGGACATTGGGGACGTACGGTGAAGCTCGGCTTGGAGATCGAGGTGGCCGAGTCGACGACGGAAGAGACCGAGGATGAGGCCGCGGAGACGGTCTCCTCCAGATCGTCGGCGACGTCTGCTCGCACGATGGCGGAGGACAGAAGGGCCGTCGCGAGGACAGAGAAACGCATTGCGGATCGAGATGCCTACCAGAGGGGGCAATGCAGGGAGGGGGGAAGTTGGAACGGAGGTTGATCTGGGGGATCAAAAACAACACACGAGCGACGCTGGAGGACGCGAGGAGGGTGGTTATAAAGCTCTGAGAAGCGCTGGGAGCGGAGCTATGGAAATTGGACACCTTTCACTTTCGGCCCCTTGTAAGAGAGGAGTAAGGCCTGGTCCGTGCTTTAGCTTACCCGCCCCGGTCCCCTTCACCTCCGCCGAGTGACCATGGCTGCTTGGAGCTTTCTAGAAAACAAGAAGTCTTGGGCAGATCTGACACGTTTGACACTCTGGGCTCTAACAAACTCCTACCCTTACCATCGACATTGAAGAAGTTTGTATGTACGTGCGAGCGACGAGCCCTCACAATTGCACTCGCCTTTCACGCACGTTTGCTCGATCGTAACGTGCAGGCCATCTGTCACACGTCGTAGGTAGAACCCGCTCACCGAACGCCCGATCCGGTCGGGTCAATTTTCAAGGAAAAGAGGACTTCAGCAACAGACCCGCTGAACATGAACCATGGCCGCTGCGCCGCATTCTCAGGAGCGAACATGAGCGTGCGATGAAACTTCCCATCGATGAGGTCTTTGCCCTGGCCTCAACCCGCCAGCGTCGCAAGGCTGCGGTGGCTCTCCGATGTACGGACGAGCCTCACGATCGGCGGGAGAGGGGGGTGGAGTCGGGACTGAACTCCGCGCTCAAGATGAAACACAACTCCGTCCATAATCATAATTCATACGGAGCCGTCCATCTCTGTAGTTCGCCTGCCAGCCGCGTTGCCATCGCCAGTCCAGCCCATTTAATTGCCGATTGAGCTGTAATGGGTAGTGAAGAGTAAGCAACAGTAGTAGATTTATGCATGAGATAGGGCATGATCAATGTTATTTCGACCCCACGCCAACTACGGCACGTATTTTGCCGAGCCGCATATTCGTTCGTCAGAGATACTTCGCGTAGTGGAGGTCATTGGCGCCCTTCAACAGTCCAGATGCATTCACACACACATGATTCAAGACGTCGTTTACATCGTCGTCGATCGATGTCATTTCGAGTTATTAACTCCAAACTATCTCAGCGAAAAGAGTCCTGTAGATGCCCCGATAGATCTTTATCTTTTATGCCGTATCGAGGCATGCCCTCAACGGATGAAATATATAAGATGTTAGATCGTCCACTCGTCCCCTTTTGATAGCCATACCCATGGCAAGATGATAGTCCATTGCAGTCGCCAGCCCCCACTCGAGAATACCCGCCAGTAACAATCAAATCAATAACATGGTCTGAAAACAAAGGATTTTTTTTATGAAAGCTCAGCATGTCCGTCAAGCAGCTCAACTTCTATGTTGGTGAAGTCGCACAAGTGAGACGAACACGAGATGTGTAGACCGGGTGTTCTGTTCACCACGTAATATTCCCGTTAAGGAAACATGGACGAGAGTCGAAGATCAACGACACAAAGAAAACGGTATCGGTACTTAAAGACCGAAAGTATATCATGCCATAGAAAATGTCGAACGACGTCTCGGACGCGTATTAGAAAGTTAAAAATAGTATCGCACCAAAAGCGAGATTCCTGGGTTCGAATTCTGCGAGTCCAGGAATCGAAGAAAGGGCCCTAGTGTACAAGTTTTGTCTAATTCTGGAAGCCGTCATGGAAGCCGGCACGCTGTCCGCTTTATTGGTGGCCATAAGGTCGCCCGGCCGCATACTCGACTCCCTGCATTGTTGCGGACTGATGCGCCGGGGTCCACTGTTGAGGAGGAGCCTGGAGAGGAGGCAGTATTGATGGTGGGTTGGCTGGCATCTGCGATTGTTGCTGTTGTTGTTGATGTTGGGATTGCTGTGCAAGCACACTCGTCAGGTTTCCGTATATGTGCGCTGATCCCGGATCTAATCGCCGAAGCTGTTGCCAGCACCGCATCAATTCATTGCGGAGTTTTTCATTGTCTTCTTGCATCTGGTTGTAATATTGGGCCTGCTCCCGCAAGTGCTCCAAGTCCAACCGTTGATTCTCGTTAGTCCGGGACATGTGCCTTATGTGATCGATCGCTAAAATACCATCAGCCTGATTGTTTCTTTCACAGGCGCGTTGAAGGGCCAAATAGAATGGACTTACATTTCGTTAAGATTTCCCATTTACTCGATTTGCTTCCAGGCGAATTCGGCAAGATGCTGTTAAGCTCGTCAAAGAGTTGTTTCATTTCGCTTCGTCTTTTCCGCTCGGCCATCTTGTGGCTAATACGCAGCTCTGGAGTTCTACTATAGTTGCCCGTACTCTGACCTGCCGCATGTTCGGCGCTCTGAAGATTGGTAACTGTCCGATGTTGCATGGAATGATGGTGCGTAGAGGGCACTTCTGAGGGAGGATCATGTCAGTAACGCGAGTTACGGTTGGAAGGAGTCGGCCAACGCACCATCCTCGAACCTTTTCTGCCCTGCAGGCAGCACGGAATCCATTGTGTATATGCTGCTGTTGAGAGAAGTGGCATAACTGTTTTGACGACTTGGTAAAGAATGCTCAATGCTCGAACTACTGCTTGAGGGTCGCCGCTCTTCCGGGTCTGCTTCGGCGGGGAAGGCCCATGCATAACCTTTCGTGGGCGCTGCGGCCATGGGATTGGGCATTCCGGTCACACTTCGAGGGTTCGGGTTAATCACGGGAGCCCGTCGTGGAGGGTGCCCGGCCACCGGCCGAGAGCCCATCGGGGAGAGCGGAGAGGTGCCGTTAGACCTTTGCTCGGTACCTATGCCGCGCTGCTGTTGCAGCGTCGACACTAGGGATGCTCTAGAGGCATTCTGGCTTTCGTAAGGTGATGAGGGACTGATGACAAGGTGTCCCATGCCAACGTTCATGCGGCTGTCGACGCTGCTACGTCTCGAATCTAGCGCTCCATTGTCGAAACTGGCGCGATGTTGTTCAAATCCTTGATTGAGAGAGGGGAGCGCGTTTGGCTACAGATGTAAGTTTCAGTCATCGGAGAGGGGCAGCTGAACGTACCGGATTCGACGGATACCGTGCGGACTGCGGGGTTTCACCAACATTCGCTCGAGAAGGAGAGTCTTCGGAATTGAGTATAGTTTGTAGCTGCAGACCTGGTGGATTCGACACGACAGACGAATCTAAGACGGAGTTAGTTTATATACTGCTCCTTACAGGCGGTGCGATCACGAGGTTGCTCGGGTCTGCACCCGAGTCTGTGTTGCGTGCATTGGACTGAACGAGAAGCAAAACGTGGCATATATGCAGTCGTGGCTGCATGATGCACTCGCGAGAAAGACTCACGTTTACTCTGTGGAAGTGACCAATTGCCAGAATCCCGTATCTCCGAGTGTTGGCGGGTTGGAGGGGGTGGTTGCTCGGTCTGAGGCGGTAGGTCCCCCGTGATAGAGGCAATGGATGGGAGAGACGGATGCGAAGACAGGTTCATCGCCGCTCGGTGCTCGTGAGCACTTCTTCCTTCCATTTAGATAGAAGAGAGGAGAAGCTTAGGGTTATGAAGGGAGGGGGAAGCGAAAAAGACGGTCGTTTGGTATGTCCACTACGGTAGTAACCCAAGAAGATGGCCACAGTCACATTAACAGTGCTCTTCAGACCTTACTCTAAGGTGGAACGGGTATTATGTTGTCCGAAAAATGCAAAGAAGTAATGCAGATAGGCTAATGGTCGAGGTGTTAGCTCGAGGACCTTGTGAGATGCGGACATTGAGGTAAAACGGGGCACGGGCGCGGACACGCGACGGATCCTGCAAGCACTTACGTGAAAGTGGGGCCCAAGATCGCGAGTCTCAAGATCAGCCGGGGGCAAGGAATGCAGAGTGGAAAGGAAACCAAGGGAGATGGTGCCAAGCTGGAAAGTCGAGACGGTCTCTCAAAGGCTTGAATAAAGCTAGAAAGCGTTTGAGCCAAACGGTGCGAGCGAGGGAAGAGAATCGAGAGAGGAAGGCCTCGATCTTAGAGGAACATGCAAACCAGGGCAAGGAGAGATCCGGTGGTTGATGCAGATGTGTCTGCAGAATCGTCAGTAACAGCAGTCTAGTCGAGAGTGACAGAAGACGGACGTCGTTGTCGAGCAGAAGAGTCGACAGTAGGTCACACCTGCGTCGAAGCCCAGACGTCGGTTGCGCGGTGGAGGCTGAGGGGGTACCGATCCAAGACTGGCACGGGGCTGGTCTTCAGTGGTCTCGCAACAACGGGACGGCGGATAACGGCCGGGGGAGCCAAGGAGCGCGTCGGCTGTTCAAGGGTCTCCAAGAAAGACCCGGTTGAAAAGGAAAGGTGATGGTGAGAAAAGGACTCGACCAGCGATCGATCGTGGTGCCGCAACTTGTTTCACCGGAGTTGAAGAAGGGTCCAAGGCGTGATACAGGTCACGGGCAAGGAGCCGAGTCCAGCAACGGGGAAAAGAAGGGGACGGCGGCGGCGGGTGGAAGCGATAGAAATGATGAAGAGGAGAAGAGGAAGGAGAGATGACGGGAGTCGAAAAATGACCGGCGATGCCAGGGGGGCGTACAGAGCACGGAGACTGTACGGCGATCGATCAGCAGCTTGAGAGAAAAGTGATAGCTGCGACGAGCGGGAGCATGATCCGCAGAAGGGCGAGGTCGGAGGAGAAGAGAGGAGGAAGAGGAAGAGGAAGATCCAAAGCAGTCGCCGGGGATGGAGGTGGCAGGAAGTGGAGGAGGCAGTCAGTCTACCTAGAAGAGGAGACGGGGCAGCACGACTGGATGGACGATTTGGCGGGCGTTCCTTGCATGGACCGGTCCTCTCCAGGGTAAGCAGAATACCGGTGGGGCGGGTGGGCGGATGGGCGGTGGATCGCGAGAGAGAGAGAGTGAGAGAGAGCCAGGGCAGTCCAAGGGGGGAAGCTGGCGAGCGCGGGTGCAGGCGTGGGCACCGATGCGATTGTCGACGCTGGTGCTGATGCTGGTGCTGGTTGCAGGCGCAGGCGCAGGAGCAGGCGCAGGCGAGGGTCCAAGGCGTGGTGGGTGCGGACGGTGTGTGACGACCGGGTGGGGGGAGGAAGGGGGGGAGGGGGGTGGGCAGGAGGCAGGAGGCAGGAGGAAGCTGGAGGAGGAGAAGGAGGAGGAGGTAAGGTAGGAGGTAAGAGGTAGGAGGTACAAGGAACGAGACACAAGGGAAGCCAGGCGTTGGTCGTGTGCGTTGGGAGACCGTCGAGCTGGTCCCTTTAGTAGTGGTGGGCACTGCGGAGGAAAAAAGAGAGAGAGAGAGAGGTGGTTCCTCCTTCCTACCCCCGGCAGTCAGGGTTTGGTCTTTTTGACCTTTTGGCGTGGGCCGGGGCGGCATGGCGTCCTTTGGGTCCGCGGGCAAGCAGACAGGCCGCTGCCAACGCCTCGAACCCTTCCGAGCTCCCTTCTGAACCCTTGGAACGCCGAGTCCATCTGGCAGGCCGGGCTCGTCTCGCTCGTCTGGCTGGGCGGCTGGCGGGCGGGAGGGCAATTCGGTAGGGGGCGGGCCTTTCGGGGGGAGCAGAAGAACGGCGGCGCGCGCTGCCTCAGCTGGCCAATGACCGGCCGCAACGACCACGTGGAGAGAGCATCGCCCAAGGTTCCCGTGTGTGCGCGCTAGGGGGGACGCTGCCACCGCTAAGGGTGCGAGGCGTGCGAAGGTCCAGGATGAGGGTGGGGAAGGGGGAGAAAAAAGGTGATCGGACATCTTCAGCAGTCCTCCATCCCTAGCCTATTCACTTCGTCAACCCAATGCACCCGCTGCTGCTGCTGCTGCTGCTGCTGCTGCTGCTGCTGCTCGCGGTTCATTCTTCACTTCCTCCAGCCCATCGAGTAGAATTATATATAGGTCGATCCAGTCGTTGCTTCCTTCTTGTCGCCAGCCGCTGCCGATGCTCCAGACATCCTGCACTTGTTGTACGATGTGAACGTCCGGCGGCGCGAGGCACACACGGTTGGCATGTCTGATCAAGGCGCGCACGAACATCACATACTACAGTACTAGTACTCCAGCAAGGGACGTTTGGACAACCCTTCCGCGGAGGACATCACACTGCCCCAATATCGGCCTGACATCATACATTACTTTTCTTCGTGGACAGATGTACTATAATCTCCATTAAATCAAGCTTGTTCCCTGAGTCGCTATACCTGCTGTACCTTAACTGTATGCACTGGAGGAGGAGCTCTCGCAACCGAAGTCAAGCCGGAATCGTGACCCTTACTCAGGCTGAGGCTCTCATCCCCCCCTTCCGATGCAGCACCTATCCGGCTAGGGCCACGACGTGCACTAACCTAAGAGTCTTCTAAGCGACCTACCTCCCTTCTGTCTCTTTTTTCCTCCACCACAGCTACTAGGCTCTGCTACCGGAATGATATCTACGACTACTACTCATAAATCACCTATTATTCTCCCCCTCTCACAGCTCTACACTTCTTCTCATCCTGGTTGGAGCTACATATCAACGAGCAGTATAGGAAAGACCAACTGAATGGACCTTCCTCCACTATAGGGAGGCCTTGGAACTTACCAAAACAAGACAGACATGGATGATCCACTGGCAGCGGCATCGATTCGGTAATGGATATATATCTGAGTAGTGTGTGCACAGCCAACGAAGAAAGGCGAAGAAGAAAACGACCCCAGAACGTTAAGCCAACACTGCGGCCAAGCCCCGTCATCGTCCTTTGCCCATGATGGCTTGCTCATCGTGTACATGGTATTGTGCCTGCTCAGTCGTCGCGCGATGTCATCCCTGAGTGCCCATGAGTCGATCGGCCGCAACGTGGTTTCTTCCCCTCGCGTTTCAAGCAAGTCGTCATTTGCTCATTCAGGCGCTAAGGCAGGCTGAGCGCTCGCATGCCACTCCCCCCCCGTCAGCCGATGCAGTGGACGCGAGACCAACCTGGAACTCCCACTTCTCCCCTCTCTCTCTCTCGCAAGTGCCCACGTCCAGGGTACAGCGTCCGCCAACCGCACCCCTCTGCGTCAGAACCTCCATTTGCACTTCTCCGCGGCTCGTCAACCATGCAGAGAGTGCGTCACGGTGGAGAAGCCCATCTGCTGTCCCTGCCTTCTAACCGATATATGCACTGGGACGGAGACTGCGCCGACATCTCTTCTGAGCCGTGGAGCGTTCGGCGGAGGAGAGTCTGGCCGTATCAAGTCCAGCCACAACTCCGCCAGAGCAAGGTGTCGAGCTAGACGGATTTTCTCTAGAGGGAACCCCTGCGCCTTCATGCCTGCCCACGCCGTTCTGCATGGCTAGCGGCGAGGCTCTTGGGCAATCCGAGACGGAGTGACTACTCCTCCTCCTCGACTGCGGGTATACTCCTACCTCGTCCGTTTTGCTGTTATTGCTTACATCGACAGAGCCTTCTACAATTACTATCCGTACGGTAGTCTCCTCAAGGTCCTAAACAAGAAATAGTACTGCAGCCCTCGTCACTACATCAAACACATCGCCGCACTCACACACAGACCATGAAACCAACCCTTCCAAGCAGGACGCTGGCATACGCATGAGTACCTACAGCTCTGCTCGACGGCAAATATCCGGGCGCCGTGTTTCCGCCACCGCCTCCTTGCGTGGTGGAAGACGCAGAACCCTAGGCTAAAGTGACCAAGGCGCGCAGAACACACACACGTTGGCCGCTGCCGCAGATCCCCGTGCGCCTCCGCAACGGCGATGATCTCGTTAAAACGCCTACGGTACTCTGTAACTGAGCAGTGACCTATCACTGTGGTATAGTGCAGATGTGGTACCTCGGTGTTGGGCGGCTTGACTTCGCGCCGCATAAAGTCTCCTTGAAAGGCGCCTGCTTCCTGCCTGCTGACCTGGCACGCAGCCGTAACCACTCACTTTCCCCAGCATCTCTGCTGGTCCCATCTTCGCCGCGAGCGCGGACACAAAGACAAAAAGCTCGGGTCTACGTGCCTTGGCCGCGTCCACAGACGATGGTATGCGATAGCTCTGGAGCTGCCCCTCTCATTGGTCGAATCTCTACGCTTCAATCCCGAGTCACAGGAATGGGATGGCACATCCAGTCCAGGTATTTCCACAGCACAGCTGCGCTGCTTGCCGACCTACCGGTTGATGATCGCGCCCGGAGCCGGTTCACAAGCAGCTCTCCAGGTCTTACTTCCTTCTTTGTTCCTCGAGACCAGTTAGACAGAGGGTGTCACGAGTTGCACACGACCACCAACATGGCGCGGAAGATGGCGAGAGAAAGCTGGCCGTCGCGTGTCACTCTGGCGTTGAGAACTACCCCAATCCGTGGGCCCCGCCTTCCGTTGAATGGCTGGTTTCCTCACATGCCAGGGAGCCGTAGCTGCAACCATCATGACCGCGTCCGACCTGACACAACAGACTGGAGGCTGTACAAGCAAGTACTTGTACCTTGGCGTACCTGCTCTTGTTTAGCTTTCACGCCTCTGGACGAGGGACTGCTCCGCAACTCGAGGTCGCGTACTGAGAATCTTTTGTCATCTCAACCCGCCGCACGCACTGGGCACCTCCTCAGGCTTGTCGGAAGCAGCGTTTGGGCGCATCTTGAACCGTTCCGCGGACTGTGCGCTTTGTTTCCGTCACGCCATAGCTAGCAGCCGCTGCAAGTCATGCCGGATTGTACCTTGGCCGCTTTTCTTGTCCGCCAGCAGTCTCCGTCTCGACCGCTCCCGAAGCAGACGGTACCTATTCGGTTCACTTCTGGCAAGCCGGTCGCACTGAAGTCTTCATACTCTGCCCGGCGTTCGAATCGGCTTATTTGTGCAATTGCATGAACCCTTACGAATTCACTACAAATCAGGAGTCAAGGGCCCATGGTGATTATGGTTGTATACAGGACTCCAGTACCATGCCGCATACGGGATGCTACGTGCTAACCTGGACATGCAGAACCCTCCTGAGGGCCGCGTGATTGTACCGCCGCTTCCGGCTGCGGTCCTTCGCACCACCTCAGGTAGCGCAAAGCGATTAGGTACGCCCGGACATGTTTATCTGGATTGATCAGCGAGTTATACCTTTCGTCTAGTATTATCAAGACATTGGAATCGTATCATATTCAGCTCACGAGAGCAGGCGCTTGTTCTACAGCGGGAGAGACAGGTTCACAAGGGATAAGCTAGTGATAACGGCCTGTCACCAGCCGAACCGTCCGTCCCCGAATTCTTGCAAGAGGCTGCCAAAGGGTGGCCAAGCCAAAAGTCACTCACACCGAAGTACTCGGGGCAGGGGAGCGAGAATCTCGGTTTGAGCGCTCAAGAGATGCAACGTACTGTGGTGCTCCCGCACACATGCGTCGCGAGGGGCAATCGCACCCGGGAACCCGGTATGAACCGATCCAATGCTTCTCTCATTGCAGCTCCCATGCCTCCCGCGCCGTGACCGGGCAAATCATGGGACGACGCCTCGAGGTCTTGCACATCGCCATATGTTCGCCCATCCAGCCATGGCATGTGTCATCTGTGTCAAGAGGGAGTCATGCCTCTCAATGCAGGACCATTTGTCTGGGCGTGCAACTTTTCGGCCCACTCTGGTCAAGACCGTCCACAGACCCCAGCCTACATTTCACTATGCCGATCAGAGACATGTGCATGATGTGTGCATACTGAAGGTGCTTAGGTCTGAAGCGCCTCGACTCGAGAACGCAACTTCGCCTCACTGGAGGAGCTGCCTGTACAAAGGTGAACGATCCCGGGGATCGCATTCTGCTGTCCCCTTTCTCCGCATCGCACCTAGTATGCCCGCCTCCTTGTGCAACGTTTGCCGACTCTGGCTTCCGCTTCCAGCACCGTCTCCTTTACGCGAGCTCGACGTACTGTGAAGTAGTCCCCCAAACAGTCAACTGAGCCCAGCCCCCATGGCGAATGTTCGAGATATCATGCCTTCCAACACCAGTGATGGGAGCTTTAGCAGCTCAACCCTTCTGTCGACCAGATATGACTTATAGACCGCCGTTGAGCAGCAGATACCCCCATTTTTCCACTGATAAGACCGAATGCCCCTTCGTGCCCCCCGTCATATCAGTCAAGAAGACGAATTTGCTTCCACTGAAGTTTTACGTGCTCAGCTCGTCTCTCCCGACTTGAAAGCGTGTAGTGAAAGCTTCCACGTTTTCCGCACTCTATCCGGCCGGTTGCGCCCTCGTTCGCAAAGGAAGGAGGAAATTGATTGTACGATGATGACACTACCAGCAGGGCTCTTATACTATCATGATACCGAGGCTTCGAAGCTTCGTTCTGATACTATAACGCATTTGACCGAGTCGAGTCGCCTTTGATGGCCTTCTGCATACGCATGCATCAACCCCCACTCATGATTTCATGGATATCAAGAGAAAGGGGGGAAGAATGGCACAATCGGTTTTTCCAGCGGGTAAGCTGACCAAGCGGCATGCAATCGCTTCAGAAAGGATGGCGGACGGCAGTTCGGAAGGACAAGTGAGAATGGTGGCCAGTCTGTCGCGGTTGTTGTGGTCATCGCTGTGGCTTGATCTCCCACCACAGACGCAGGCACGCATACATAAGCCCGTGAAGACGGAAAAGATGAACGAGCACGTTGTGAGAGCAAGGCGCCGAAGAGAAGGATGAAGAGGCATCTATTCGGATCCCGCACGCCTTAAACGATTAATCGGCATCTACGGACTGTCTCATCATCGTGCCTCGCGTTTTTGAACCCCTCTCCCTCTCCCTCGCCTCACATGCTTCCTCTTTCCAAACGATACACACTCACCTCCCTTCTTCGCTCATCCAACTTCCTTAGATCGAAGGAAAAAAGAAACAAGTAAAGAAAAAAAAGCGAGAAGGAGAAGCGAAAAAAAAGGGGGGACAGAACACTCATGTACCCCGCTAGATAGGTTATGTACCATTGTTACCATCATCAATATCATGACTCGTCATAATCACTCGTATCACCAACAACCCCCTTTCCTACCCCCCAATCAATCGAGAAGGAAAGAAAAGAGGAAGAATTACGCAACGGAAAAGAGAACGGAAGACGACAGAGATCGTCACTTCCAGATCTTCCACATCCCACCCTTCTTCTTCCCTCCGTCGCCCCCGCCGCGTCCAGCGCCATAAGGATGATGCTTCGCCCTCCCCGCGCCCGCGCGGTCCTTCGGCGGCGGCGGCGGCGTGCTCGACGTGTCCGTGTACGTCGCCACATCATCAGCATCGCCATCTTCCCGTTCCTCATCGGAGGAGTACCGCGCGTTGTGGGTCCAGGGATCCGGCAGGGGGGCCGGCGGGTAGTGTCGTCCCTGGGCGGAGGCGGTCGGTGGCATCACCGGCCTCCGCGGCTGCGGTTTCGGCGCCGGTGGCGGCGGCCCGGGGCTGACGGTGGGTGCCGCTGGGGGTGTCGCGGTCGACTGCGTGGGCGGCTGTGGACGAACCGGGAGCGGGCGCATGGGCGCCGGCGCCGGCGCCGGAGGGAGGGGAGGGGGAGGAAGCGGCGCGGAAGGAGCGTACAGCGGTCCTGAACCGCGCGGGTAGGTCTGCGGTTGACCGTGCGGCGGTGGTTGGACCTTCGGCGGAGGTGGAGGAGGGTAGGGTTGCTGTAGCTGCTGCTGCTGATATGGTTGTTGCGGATGTGAAGGTGGATGCGGAGGTGGATAGGGGTACGCTTGTTGCGTCTGCGGTGCGGTTGGTCTTTGCAACGTCGCCGCGCCGTCCGCCCCGACTACATCCACTCCGGTGTCCGGGTAAGCGGGAGACCGGTCCATGTCGACCACGCTCTCGTCTTCGCTGTCCATTCCCTCCTCTCCCCACCCCCTCTCACGCTTCTTCTGCCCCTTTCCTCCCGTGCCGAGCGCAAGGCCTTTGAGCACCTTGCCCAACGTCCGCTTCTCCCGCCGGCGACCAACGTCCGGCTCGGCCGGGCCGGTGTAGCGCAGCGCGGGCACGAGCAAGCGGTAAGGTGTGGTGATGCCGGCTGGGTCCCGTTGATTCACCTCGACGTTCAGCACCACGTCCAGTCCTCCTTCAAGATTGACGGTCGGCAGCGGCCCGGCAGCGTGCGTGCTGAATCGGCGAGCCAGGAAGCCTCCCCCTTTCGCGGCAGCTTTCTCCGAGAGCCCGGTCGGCGTGCGGTGGAAGGGGTTGGGACGCGGAGGCTCCTGAGGTGGCGCGACGCCGTGGGAGCCCGGGAGCTGGGGAAGAGGTCTCTCGTAGACGGACTTGCTCCGACGTACATCGGCCAGTGGCACGGCACCGGCGCTGACGGTACGGCTTTGTTGTGAAAGCGATCGGCGGCGGCTAAACGAGAAGGACGAATGACGGCGGCTTGGCTCCTCCGCCCCGCTCGACGTATGCGGGTTATTGTAAAACGCGGGAGGAGGCGGACCGGAGCGCGATAGTCGTCGCACCATCTTACCCGCCTTGGAGTCCGAGAGCGTTCGAAAAAGTCGAGGGCCCTGGGGCTGGAAATCAGCGTCGGACTCGCGAGGAGCGCTGGCGTAAGCCTCCTCTTCGGACGGCGGAGTCGGCGGAGGCGTTGTACCCGGATGATACTCCCGTAGAGAACACCAGTTGCGACGCGGGAGGAGATGGTGGTTGTTGCGGGGCTTGCCGTCACTGTCGTGCGTGAACATGGGAATCATATCCTCATCCGTGTCGGCATCCATGTGGTGGACCTTGTTTCGCTTGTTCAGGATGTCCGCCATGAGCTCTGGCGGGGGAGTGTTGACGATTGCGGATGAGATGACGTTTGGCATATAGCGGTGGTCTTCATCCTTTGGGATACCAAGCTTCTTGTTGCTGTAGAACTGGCCGATGGCCGCTAGGTGCACATCTCCCCCTAAGATGGTAACACGGACGGATTTCTCGGCTGCCAGTGCCTGAAGCTCCTCGATCAGCATGCTGCGCTCTGCTTTATGATGTTTGGCGGTCCAGTGGTCGTCAAGGTCGTCGAGAATCTCCACACCGCCATCGAACTTGTTGACAAAGCCGCCCAGCATGCCGGTCCGACCCAGCGCCTTGATAGGATCCATCACACGGGATGTTAGTACGTTCTCGAGGAAGTTCAGGCGCGGGTAGGCGATTGGCTGTGTCATGTTAGCTCTATCATATAGAATCAGGCTGGTAGGCTTACCACGCCAAGCAGAACGATGAGATGCTTCGTCTCCCCTTTAACGATCTCCCTCGAGCACCGCTCGAACACACGGTCGTATGTGTCGTCGGTCAGGATACTGTCCCGCATCCTCTCGGTGCGACAGTCTAATCCTAGAAAAGCGACACGCCTCCCCAGAAACATGAACACGCTCCGGCTGAGTTGGTTGATATAGGGGCCAGGTGCAGATCCGAGCAACCACGAAGGCTCTGTCTGTTCGGTCTCCTCCACTACACTCTGGTGCTGGAAAAGCATGTAGTACTTGAAGGCCACCGCGCCTAGACCCGTAAAGACGGGTGTGCTCATGAAATGGTGAGGGTACGAGCCGTATCCCTGTCGTGGTCAGCACCGACGTCTGATTATGGAAGTTTGTTCCACTTACGTCAATGATATCGTGGTCATCCCAGATATTGACCATGGGGATCTGACTGTTCGCGAGTCCGAATAATCCTTGACTGAACCACATAGAGTATCTGTCCAGGTAAAACTGCTCCAGCTCATCCTGCATTTCCGGACTGAACTCCGCCGCATGCTTGTGCGCCGGATTCCGACTCGCCGTCCACTCCTGGAAGTGCGTCGTCTGTCTCATGGCGGCATCGTTGTATATTTGGTCGCCTCCTCCGATCATCACGTGAAATGGTCGAGTCTGATGATTGTTGAGGACATCGCGCCACATGGGGTCCGGTCCGCTGAACTGCGTCGGATCCACACTGAGACTGAAGCCGTTACAGCTGTGGAACATGATGTTCATCGTTTGGCCGCGTGCTGGCACCCAAAAGCCCGTGGGAGGCCCACGGTTGATGCGATATGCGACTTTCGTTTGTTGTGGCCCCAGTTCGACCTCGAGGTTGAAGCGCCAGAACGTCACGCCTCGCTCTGCATGGAGCCTGAAGCCTTTGACCTCTTTGAACTTGCCCATCTTCTCGCCGTCGTTCTTCCCGGACTGCCTGTTCTGTGGGCTTGACATGTTCGGTGCGGTCGTCCTCTCTTCAAATAGCCCGCTATCATCCTCGATCTGAGATAAGTCTACCCCTTCCGGTATATCTTCGACCGGTCTCACATATAGAGTCTTGCCGGACCGTGATATCTTCTGTTGTCCTGCTAGTGGGTCTATGTATTCAGATCCTAGCTTTCCATTTTCAGTATTGAGCTGAACAGGCGGAGGCGGCAGAAGGTCCGCGGGCGCCTTAAACAGCCTTAACCTTGGAGCGACCTGGTACGCAGACCGCTCGTCCATAGTGACAATCATGACGCTTCCTCGCCATATCTCGCGCGTCTCGCCATTGCCTAGCTTTTCACGACGCATGCCTGTATATCTCAGTAAAGGTCCGCACTTCAAGTAAAGGGGAGGGTTAAAGCTGGGCTCCTCCTTCCATGCTGCGTTCGCCGCTTGAGGGGGCTGAGGCAAGGCAAGTGATCTCCTATCTATATCCAGGTCTTCAAAGAGAAGAGTGGCGGTATCGGCAGTCTTCCACTCGCTCAACGGTTCAGGTGCTTTGTAGTGCCGCTCATCATGATGTCTATGGAAAGGGTTCATAAGGTAATGATGCTTCTCCGGGGCGACGGTCGCAGGACTTCCAGCGTCCGCAGTACCGAACCCGACCTGATCGCGAGCACGTTGACCTGCAGCTGTCTGAGGTGGTATCTTGTAGTTCGGTGCGACCCCAGGAGGATTGGCAACGCTTTCCCGCGGTACTGGATCCGGCTCTTCTACCTGATGTGCCACAGCTGCCGTACCGCCCTTGCCCATACGGTGAGCTCCGAGGTGTCCCTTCAGCGCTTTTCCAGCTTCTACTTCCTTGGAGGCTCTTTGCTCTTCGGGAGGTGATTTGGACAACTTCTTGCTTCCGCTACGGCCGACATGCTGTGACTGTGGCTGTGGATGTGGCTGTTGTGACGGGCCCATATCATACAGGCCTAGCCCGGCAACAGGTGCATTATGGCTGGATTGCTGTTCAGTTGGCACGGAGGGATCTATAGTTACTCTTCTGATGGTGGAGCGTTCTTTGAAACTTGTTCCACGGGTAACTTGAGGTCTGGGCTCTGGCGGGGGCCGGGAAGGGGCGTAACTCTCTCCACCATCATGTGCATATGACTGCGGATTATTGTGCCAATCGTTATTGCCATAAAAGCCTGCATCATCTTGATGCTCACTGTTGTAGTCAACGCCCGTGATAGGGTTCCTCACATTGCTTTCGGAGTAGCGCCGTCCAGAAGATGCTCCGGCGGGCATCGAAGCATGGCGACGGTCATTTGAGGGCCTAGAAGCTCCTCCGCCAGGCATGGGGCCTACCAGTTGCCGGATTCCCTCTGCATCCTGACTAGCCCTCCGTGCTCGACGTGCGGCTTTCTCCTGCGCACGCAGCTCTGCCTCCGCTAACCTCGCTCGTTTTTCTTCTTTGCTGATGTCGTCCAGCTTGACTTCAAGTTTTTGAAGCGGTGAACGATCCGGGATCGACGGGTTCTGTTCAGGCGCGACGGCATTGAGACTGTAGTTCTGATCCATTGGGACTTGCACGTCGTTCTGCGCACGGTGGGAATACGATCGCTGGAACTGAGGCGGCAGGATGCTGTTATCGAGAGGACTGTACGGGCCAGGAGGTATTCTCCTAGGCTCCTGGGCCATGGGTACACCCATGGGCGCAGCGTTGGGAGCTCGGTGGGACTGGCTGTTCCTTCGCCGGTGTGAACTGGGTCTTGGAGCGCTGTTGTAAGGCTGCCCATGGGAGATTGGCCTAGGCTGGCCTGCAGGCGCATATGGAGGTATGCCGGCGGACTCATGGTACGGGTAGGCTGGTGCGGAATCAACCGGGCGCCGGTAGGAAGCAGATCGTCTTGCTTTCGATTCATTGGGAGGTATCTGCGATATGGGTGGCGGGTTGTAACGCATGGAGTAAGAGTTTTGCGACATGGCTGGTATCCCGAGGCTGTCCACCGACCGTCCTCTGCTAAGCGCGAATGTGTGACCTAGGTAGACTGGATCTAAGTCTGCTTGCTGGTAGTAATGGGATTAGTGAGCCACGGAAAGCACCTGCGAAGAGAGCAAAGAGTCAGGAAAGAACAGTGGACATTTCGATGAAAGAGCTACCAGACAGTGAAGGTGCAGAAGTTGGCACGGAAAGTGAAGTTGGGTATCAATGGGAACAGAGCGAAGAGGTGGTCATGGTGCTCGCTGGTAGAAGGGACGCTGGACGAGAGAAGACGAATGTCAACGAAGCAAAGCAGGACGGCTATGTACAGTGGAGAAGAGGAGAGAAGGTTGGAGTGACAGCGGCGACGTTGGGTGACATGACAGGCAGCTAAAGGGAAGTGGGAGCTGCGGCTGCGGCTGCGGCTCGTGGGAGAGTGGGTGGTGGGTGGGTGGGCGAGTGGGCGAGTGGGCGGGCTTGGTGGGAATTATTGGAGGCTGGGGAGGGCGGGAGAGAGGAGTGCTGGGATGGCAGGCAGCCAACTACGAGAGAACGAGGACGATTGGCAAGCGCAGTTCCCTCGCCGGCACCGGCAATGAGTACGGATAGTAGGAGGATGGAGGAAGAGAAGCACGTTCATGGTTATGCCTTGGTTGTGAGGCATGAAAGGAATTGAGTCGTGAGATTTCATGTCAAGGCAATCAGGCAACGAGAAGGCCAATATGAGGCATCAAGATCTCATGTCCCACCTCCTCGTCAGGGTCCAAAAGAGGACGCGGCCGGCCGGGGAGTTGAAGCAACTCGGGCCGATCCACTCCCCTCCCCTCCTCTACCTAAGGTATTAGGTAGGTTACCCGCCCCGGGAAGAATACCCTACTCACCTTATATACTTGTATATATCTGTAAACTGACCTTTATAAATACCTCCCTTATCTTTACAAATGATTGAGTACTAATTCGTGGAATATGGACACCGAGTAAGGAGGTGATCGTTGCGCCGAGGTACATGGAAGCCAACAAGGCCGGCTTCGTCAGCATTTGCGGCGGCCCACGTACGCACCAAGGTACTAGTCGCGAATAGAGCCAAATACCAATACTAAACCTCTGTAATACTGCTGTTCTCAGCCACATTCTCACCATCGCCACACCGACAAGAACACATCGCCAGACGAGCAACCCGGGCAGAGAAAGAGGGCCAGAAAAGAATTTTGAAAGGGCAGCTCAACCGCTTGAAAGCCGACGGACTGACTGGCCTGATCGCCTCCTTTTGTTCCTTTTCCTCCTTATCGACGCCGCCCCTGATCGCTCCATTGCCGCAAGCCGCGTTCCAGTTAGCCCGCGGCCTAGCACCGATATCCCCTGCCCATCCACGACCCCGGATTCATCCATCCGTAACTTAACCTTCTTGCTCTTCTTGTCCTCCTGCGGCGCTGCAGCCTATCTCCAGCTTCACCATCCTCCCTTCCCTACACGCGACTTACACGCGTGTCCTTCCACCTTCCACCCGCGGACGGCTTTGCAATAACCCTCATATCAATCCAGCCCGACCCGCCTGAACCGAAGTACATGTGTCCGAAGCCCTCTCCTCCTCCTCCGACTTGGTGAAGTCGATTCTCTCCGCCATGCGCGCCGCCATTCTTTTGTCGCTTTTGTCAACCTCCCTCTTCGCCTCGGCGACCTCTCTACCACCGCGGAATTATGCCGCGAACGACTACTACGCCATACACCTCGACCCGTCAGCTTCGCCAGCCGATTTTGCCGCCCATCTCGGTCTCGAATACGAAGGGCCGTTGGGGTCAATAGCCGGCCACCACGTCTTTAAAGCCCCAAAGACCGAGAGCGATATCGTTCATGATGCCGTGCAGGAGCTTAAACGCAAGCGGCGAAAACGTGAGGTTGGGGAAGAGCACAGTCCGTTGGACAGCATCCGTTACACTCAGAAGGCAAAGATCAAGCCTCGACTGGTGAAGAGAGCACCGCCCTACATCCGATCGTTGCAGCCGTATGACTCTGGGGACTCGGACAGCTCGACGCAGGATGCCTTGCAGAACATGCAAAGGGAATTATCGAAAACGCTCGACATCCAGGACCCCATCTTCAGTGACCAGTGGCATCTACTGAACACGAAGAGGAAAGGGAATGACCTGAACGTGACGGGAGTCTGGCTTGACGGCATCACCGGACGTAATGTCACGGTGTGCATCGTCGATGATGGCCTAGACATGGACTCGGATGATCTCAAAGACAACTACTACGCCGCGGGATCATACGACTTCAATGACAAGGTCGATGCACCGAAACCGCGACTGTCCGACGATCGGCACGGTACGAGGTGCGCTGGTGAAGTAGCGGCGGGCAGGAACAATGCCTGCGGCGTCGGCGTGGCCTACGATTCCAATATCTCCGGTGTGCGTATCCTGTCAGGCGACATCTCGGATATTGACGAAGCTCTTGCTGTCAACTACGAGATGCAACATAACGACATCTACTCCTGCTCTTGGGGTCCCCCGGATGATGGCAGAACCATGCAGGGGCCGGGAATCCTTATTGAGAAGGCTATGATAACAGCTGTGCAGCAAGGGCGCGGTGGCAAAGGTTCGATTTATGTTTTCGCCGCAGGGAACGGCGCCGCCAACGATGACAACTGCAATTTCGACGGCTACACCAATAGTATCTACAGTGTGACGGTCGGTTCCATAGACCGTAACAACCTTCATCCGTACTACTCCGAAGCATGCTCTGCGCAGCTAGTGGTCACATACAGCAGCGGTAGCGGTGATGCTATTCATACTACCGATGTTGGCAGCAACAAGTGCACTTCGTCCCATGGGGGTACTTCAGCTGCCGGACCGCTTGCTGCTGGCGTCTACGCCTTGGCTCTCAGCGCCCGACCTGACCTCACCTGGCGAGACATACAATGGCTTACTGTATTAACTGCTCAGCCGTTCGATCAGCCCAGCGACTGGCAAACTACCAGTATTGGAAAGTCATTCAGCCACCAGTTCGGATATGGTAAGCTAGACGCCTATGCACTCATTGACAAGGCCAAAGACTGGGAACCCGTCAAGCCACAAGCATGGTTCTTCTCTCCCTGGATCCACGTGAAGACGGATATCCCAGAGGGCAATGCAGGCCTGGCTAGCACATTCGAGGTTACCGAGGAGCAGCTTAAGGATGCGAATCTTGAACGCCTGGAGCATATCACCGTGACTATGAACGTCGAACACACTCGTCGCGGTGATCTCTCCGTCGAACTGCGGTCTCCGAACGGCATCGTCTCTCATCTGTCCACCTCCCGGCGCAACGACGAGGCTCGATCCGGCTATGTCGACTGGACCTTCATGTCCGTCGTCCACTGGGGAGAGTCTCCTGTCGGCAAGTGGACCGTCATTGTTAAGGATACCAAGGAGAATGGCCACAAGGGTACCTTCACGGACTGGAAACTCCGCCTGTGGGGCGAATGCCGCGACGCTGCGAGCCAGTCTCTCCTCCCCATTCCTGATGGTCATGAGGACGATGATCACGACGTCATCACCACCATGCCTGTTCATATCACTTCCATTTCGGTACCTACTGCCCCAGCTTCCGCCGATCCCAACGCTCCGCATCCGACAGAGCATCCCGATCGCCCCGTGGTTCAGAAACCATCCGACGGCGCTCCTGTCGCCACGCCCACTAAGATTGGCGTCCCCGGAGAAGCGCTGACCACTCAGACGGCCGCGCCAGACGCGGACTCCTCCGCATCGCCCCTCCCGGACTCCTTCCTCCCTTCTCCCTTCCCTACGTTCGGCGTGTCCAAAGCGACGCAAATCTGGATCTACGGCGCCATGGCTCTCATCCTCACCTTCTGCGCCGGCCTGGCCACGTACCTCTTCATGGCCCGGCGGAAGCGGCTGCGGAACAACCCGCGGGACAACTACGAGTTCGAGCTGCTGGACGACGCGGAGGGCGAAGGGCGCGAGGGCGACGCGGGCGCGGGCCTCATGGGCGGCGGGAAGAAGCGGAGGAGCAAGCGGGCCGGGGAACTGTATGACGCGTTCGCGGGCGAGAGCGACGAGGAGCTGTTCAGCGATGACGAGGACGAGGAGGGCGCGGGCGCGGGTCGCTACGGCGACGAGAAGAAGTACGAGGCTGCTGGTGGCGGTCGGTACGGCGATGCGGATGATGAGGGCGTGAGCGAGAAGCGGAGGCGAGGCAGCGGGAGCGGGAACGGGAGCGGCAGCGAGGAAGGAGGGCATTCGAGCGGAAGCAGCGCCGGTCGAGGACGATGATCATATTTTTCTTTTGTTTTCTTGATATTTTCTCTGTTGGGAGGCGGGGAGGGATGAAGAGAGGATGGCTTTCATTTCTAACGAAGTCCTTGTGTATGAGAGAGACTGAAGAACAAGAACGAAAATCAAAAGCGGGCATCTCGCAAATTTATTCTTATCATCATCGTGCTTTCTCGTCTCCTCTCCTGTTTTTTGACATTGATCACCGTCGTCGGTTCCAGGCTGAGGTATCTAGAGTTTCCTCCGTTAAAGGATGTTTGTTCATTCTCCTTCCTTCGCTCCATCCTCAATCCCGAATAATTCTTGTGGCAAAACCCGTGAAGATGGAATACAAGCTCGTTCATCCTTCCAAGCTTCTCTCTTGCTCTCTCCCCTCTCTTCCGTAAGGAAGAAGAAGAGAGTAAATGAAAAACGGAGGTACGGAAGACATCTCAAACACACTCGTTCCAACAAGAGAGAAAAAAAAAAACATCAAACCACCCTGGCCTACCTCCCGTACCTCAAATGTCCTCCGATCCGAAGACTCGTACATTCTTCAAGAAAAGAAAGCTCGCTTCCAAAGAGAAGCAAAGCACACTCGACAAACAACGACAGGACAAACAGAAAGAAGGGCGAAGTTTGCAGAACAAGGATGATCCAACATAGAAGACATCAAGAAACACCAAGGAGATTCGTGATACAGCGGAAAACGTAATGGACGGACAGATGACCCGAGGCGGAGGCGACACCTTCCTTCCCTCCCTGGTTCTTTTCTATCGTGGACGTCCCCGCCTTTCCTTCTCAACCCGCGGATACCGAGGTCCATGAAGGAGACGGTTCCGCGACTCAAGAACGGCACGCGTCTCCGTCGCTCCTTCCCAGCTACCTAGCATTCCCGCCCTCTTCCCGCCCTGAGCGGTCCTGGCGTCTCCCTCCCTCTGCCGTCCGTCCATCCCGCTTGATCCGGTTCGGTGAGAAACGGATCGGAAAAAGAGATGGAAAGAAAAAGTACGTAAGCTCATGACATCATTCTTTCTCCGAAATGTGGTCGTGAAGAATTCGGGTTCGAAATGTGTGGTCGCTCGTTCCGATGGATGGAACGTGTGTGAACCGGCGATGGGGATCGATCGTAAAAATGCATGCGGTGATTTTGATGGTCGTTGCGTCGTGATGAATCTCCCTCCCTTTGCTTTTCTCTTTTCCTCCTCCCCGCTCACTTCGCATGGTTAACGATCTCGTCGTAGATGTCCGCGGGGATCTTGGGCGCGAAGCTGGTCGCGACTTGGATGATCCTGGCAGCCTGCAAGGGAGGAAAGGAGCGGAGGACCTCGTTGGGGCTGTGGGTGAGAAGAAGTTAGCTTCACTTCTTCAGTCAAACGCACAGATTCGTCATCTCGGGAGATTCGAGATTGTCGACATACCTAGAGCTCGCGAGAACCTGGTCCCGAACAAGGACGACCTGAGCCACAACGCAGAGCAAGTTCAGATGGGTGCCGTACGCGAAGAGGAAGTCCCAAAGCTGGAGGACCTCGGGTAAAGGGGGGGTGCAGGCGCACATGGTGAGCACGCTGGCGAAGGCGTAGATCTGCGCCCGGAGGCCCTTGCTGAGCAAGTAGCCGGCCAGCTTCGGGTCGACGATGGCGAGGACGGTGTCGACGAGGGCGAGCCCTTTGTGCACCCCTTCCATCGACCCCCGCACGTAGCCCGGGCACTCCCGCGTGATCAGCCGCTCGAACGCGACGAAGGCCTCCACCTCCGACCGCGCGACGTAGAGGAAGGGGGCCGCTAGCACGTTCATGCCTTGCACGTAGCCCGTGACCTCCGCCGTCGTGCCGCCACCGCCGTTGTCATCGCCGCCGCCCCCGCCGCCATTGCCGCCGACTTGGCTGCCCTCTCTGGACACGCCCTCTCTCCGGCCCTCCGATCGACTGACCACGGCGCCCTGACTCTCGCGCGAAGCTTCTGCCGCCGCATCCTGGCCATGGATTTGGCCCTGGGCTTGTGCTTCCGCCTTGGCTTTGGCCTCGGCCTTGGCTTTGGCTCGACTCGCGTCTTGCAGCTGCCAGGCGATGGCGTTGAGGATGCGAGTGAGGGAGTTCTCGGTGACGCGGCGGCGGAAGAGCGGGTCGGTCGCGAGGGTGCGGAAGGTGTCGTTGCGGATCTTGGTGTAGGCGGGCGAGGCGCCCCGGCCGACGAGGGAGAGGTAGATCTCGCTCTTCAGCGGAGCGGCGTCGAGGAGGATGAGCCAGGTGTAGATGCGGGCCTCGGACTGGAAGAGGGAACGAAGATGTTAGAGTGGGAAAGGCGAAGGGCGGACATGTGGTTTGGATGGACGGACGGATGAATGGACTGGGGACCGGGCTTGTTTACTTACCATGCCATCGCTGTTGGAGGGGATGCCCTGGGTGAGGATGGTGTAACGCAGCTCGTCGAGGCCTTTGCGAAGGTCGCCATTGGGCGGGCCTCGAGCTAGCAGCGAGGTGAGATGGGTCATGGTGTTGCGCAGTCAGGATGGGAACATGCTGTGGTCCGGAGTTGCTAGGTCACTGCAGTTCCAGGTTGCCAGGCACTTGCCCGCGCTCGCGTCCGTCCCGCGCGTGTCCGCCCGCCGGCCATTAAACCTCCCAAGCCGGACCTGGGCGGGCAACGGGCGGAGGGTGGAAGGCCAAGTGCCAAGGACGAAAGCCAGGCGCCAAGCATCTCGCCGTCATGGTCGAGAACCTGAGGCACGCCGCCAGTCAGGTACAAACGTCCGGTTGATTTGTAGGCTAGCGCACGTGCGAAGGAGCTGACGAATCCTCCACCCCTGGCATCTCGCTGCCGGGTTTCGCTGTGCACAGGACAATAGTGCTGCGTCTTCACCGCCCGCATATATTTCATGATCATCAAGAGCATTGGGCTGGATAAGAAACAATGAAGATGTACAGAGCATGTAAGGAGGCCGTGGAAGCGAAACTGTGCCGTTTCTGCATGCCGATGAAATGGAACAGAAGGAGGGATGAACGACACGCCCACACATTCATACATTCATACAATACATTCACACACCCACCGATCTGCTGTCAGCTTGGACCCTCGTGCGTCCCCGGTTCAGGGATTGCCGGGGTCTGGCAACGCGTCGCGGGAGGTCGCATTGGTTCTACGGAGGCGAGGGAGGAGGGAAGGACGACGGAGGACGTCTCTCCACAACCAGCCCATCCCAGCCCACCATGTGCGGTGAGAACGAGGGGAACGCGGCAGGGGGCTTTGAAGCGGCCGGGAGGCGCATGCAACTCGACGATGACTGCTGGAGGAATTATACCATCGAGAAAGCCAGAAAGGCGACATTGAAAGCGAGGATTGTGTGAGTGTCAATCCTCTCCATCACGACATCCGGCTGGGCAGTTCTGGAAGCGTGTAGGCATGCAGTGCCAAAGACGCGGGACAGGCTGCCTGCTCCGACGCGAACTGCGAGTGAATGATATGATGGCAACTTGCGAGGGCTGCCTGCACGCCTGCACGCCTGTCCCTTTTGCTGGGGGGCAGGAGGGGGACGTCATGCGTCTGCTCGGCCATCCTCTTCGTTGGGAAAATGGAGCAGGGTGGGCGGGCTTTTTTATTGAAAAAAAAGACCTGCGGAGATGGCGGTGGCCGTCGCGCGAAATGCTCTCGTCACTAGGAGTAGGACTACAGTACAGTACCTCCTACTTTATGGACGGCGTGTATAGAGAGACTCGCTAGCAAGTAGCACGCCGCGGGATCTGCGCTTCGCTCGACGGCGGGAAACAACGGAAGAAAAGACGGGCTGCGATCTCGGAGGAATTCACTAGAAAGAAGGTCCGGGTTGAGGCCGTAAGGAGCTGGCACCTTCCGTCCCCAGTTTCCGAGGCCGTTCTCTCACCTCCACTCCCGTCGTCACCCATCGCCTGGTTTCGCCGACGAGATGATGCCAATGCTCGCAAGTGCGACCATGATGACAGTGACATGAAATCAGCGCCGTGGCTTGCTGTGGGAGGGGCGGCTGTGAGAGCATGCGGGGTCGCCATGGATGCCATGCTCCTCTGTTGAGAGGCTTCCGCCATGGACTGGGCTGGATGAACTTGTACGGAGTTACTCCTTGGCGAGGCAGATGCAAGATGCTTCACGTCCCTCCGACGAACGCGCCAGGTGGGCGTTTCAAAGACGATCTCTAGGAGAAAGCGACCTGTTGAGGAACTCGTTGGTAGGGAACGCGACAGGAAGACGGCCCTTTTCTTCTTGACCGTGGCGAATTTAACTTGACGGTTGCAAAAAGAGCTAGCTGGACATTGTGTGTAGATTACCTAGTGTGCGAATGGAAGTCGCTCTACCAACGGTTGCAGTGATTGATATTGATGGCGGTGGTGGTGGTGGTGATGATGATGATGATGATGATAGTGGTGGTAGCAGGTGAGATAGTACGGATGATGAGCTTACGACGAGCAGGCGGGAAATGGGGGAGGGAAGGGCCCAAGGCGGCCAGTTAGGGCATTCCATCATCGGTGAAAGCGATCACGCAATAGGGCGAGACAGCCTCTGCCGCCAATGAAGACGGCCAGGTCCGCCCGTGTCCGCCGGGGGGTCCACCGGGCTAATCCCGGGCCAGCCAAGCGGCATTCACGCCCAGGTCCGCCGTCGTCCGCCCAGGTGGATGAGGGTCCGCTCCAACGTCAACGCTTGCTCAGCGCAACGCCTCTCTTTCTGCCTCCCCCATCATCCCCCAACGACTGGCGGCGGGCCCTGCGGCAAACCGAACCACGATCTCCTCCCGCCAAAGGGGAGGGGGGCAGATGCCGCCGTCCTCCAGGTCGTCTCCATGCTCCGTCCGGGCGACATATCCTCCATAACCTAATGCTCAGTATGGATGGGGACGGGACCACTTCGCCCCAGCTGCCCATGCTTAAGGTATTCTTTAGATCCTGGCCCATCCTTGCTCTCCGCTCTCCACCATGGCTCTCTCACGCTCACCTACTCCTACTCCAACTCCTACCACTCCCTCTCCGTTTTAATTCCTCCTATCCCCTTTCATCTCCCTTCCCTTTGACGTCCGGTCTGCACATCACCACCCCTCCGACCTAGATCTCTCTCCTCTTCCCCCTCCCTCTCCCCCCTCAATCGCTCGCTTCTTCCTCCTGCGCTGCCACGGGCTTTGCCACTGGCACCGTAGCATCTCGCTCGTCCTCTCCCTGTTCGAGCAAGCAGCCTCAATCCGCTTTCCACTCAGCTCGGTTCGCCTCGTCAAGCCTCGCTTGCCCCGGGCGTCCCAGACCCCGTTCACGGCTGCCCTACGGCTGTCACGCAATAGCCTCTACGGATTCGACATCCCGCCGTACGAACGGTCCCCAAGCATCTGGAACCGACCCGGACTGCTTCCCTCTCGACTATCTTCCCTGTCGCAACGGGCGTTTGGCCGTTCTCTTGTCTCTCTCTAGCTCCATCGGCCCCGTCGAAGCCTTTCCTTTCCCACCTCTCAACGCCTTCGCAATCTCAAGGGTCGGTCCTTTTGTGGCTTGATCCCTAGACGCCATCCGAAGGCCAGTAGGTCCGGTCTTTTGGCATTCGCCCCAGGCTGTATAAAGGCCAGGACCGCCGATTTCCCTCGTCTAAAGCCTTCATCCAGTCAAGATCACGGCATTGTGGCTCGTGTCTTGAACTCGGCCCGCCGAACCGCAGTCCCTTCTTAAGCATCCCAGTCCTGCTCGACACATCCCTCCAGCAGACCCCGCCCCATCATGGCTCCCACTCGTACCCAGGTCGGCCATAACCTGGCAAAGGTCTTGGGCATCAAGCTCGACTACCGCGATGAGGTGGGTGACCCCATCACCCGGGGAGAATCCGTCTTCTCCGTCACCAGTGCCGACACCTACGTTGAGCAAGAACCGACGGTCGTTGAATGGTTCCAGTCCATCACGCCCACCCGCCGAGACGCGCTCAACTATTTCCGCAACCTCTTCCCTTTCACCAGATGGATCACTCGCTACAACTCCCAATGGCTTTTTGGCGACCTAATTGCCGGTATGTTCAAGGCCCTTTTACTCAATCCGCAATGGTGACTGACGTCGTTGAAGGTATCACGGTGGGTGCCGTCGTCGTTCCCCAGGGTATGGCCTACGCGAAGCTCGCCGAGCTTCCCGTGGAATATGGTCTTTACTCCTCTTTCATGGGTGTCCTGATCTACTGGTTTTTCGCTACCTCGAAAGATATCACCATTGGTGTAAGTGACTTGTCTGCGTAGGAGTTGAGCATCCAACTGATTAGTCATTGTAGCCTGTTGCGGTCATGTCAACGGTTGTCGGCAACATTGTACTCAAATGCCAGACCACTCTCCCGGATGTTGACGGCCATTGGATCGCATCTGCCTTGGCAGTCATCGCAGGTGCAATCGTCTGCTTCCTCGGTCTCATCCGGCTCGGTTGGCTGGTCGACTTCATTTCCCTTCCATCGATCAGCGCCTTCATGACCGGATCCGCCCTCAACATCGCTGCTGGTCAGGTACCCACCATGATGGGTATCACGGGCTTTTCCACGAGAGCGTCGACCTACAAGGTCATCATCAACACGTTGAAGCACCTCGGCCGCACCAAGCTCGATGCCGCCATGGGTCTGACCGCGCTTACGATGCTCTATATCATCAGGTACATCTTCACCAAACTGGGCCAGAAGTATCCGAGCAAGCAGAAGCTGTACTTCTTCCTGTCGACGCTACGAACCGTTTTCGTCATCCTCTTGTACACCATGATTTCCTGGTTGGTCAACAGGAACCGTAGAGATGATGTGGCTTTCAAGACGCTTGGGACAGTTCCTCGGGGCTTTAAGCATGCCGCTGTCCCGAAGATCAACTCAGAGATCATCAGCGCCTTCGCCAGCGAACTTCCTGTCACCGTCATCGTCCTTCTCATCGAGCACATCTCAATCTCGAAGTCCTTTGGCCGTGTCAACAACTACACCATCGATCCGTCTCAAGAGCTTGTTGCCATCGGTGTTAGCAACCTTCTTGGTCCTTTCTTGGGGGCGTACCCTGCGACCGGTTCCTTCTCCCGAACGGCGATCAAGTCCAAGGCTGGTGTGCGGACGCCTTTTGCCGGTGTGATCACTGCCATCGTCGTACTCCTGGCCATCTATGCCCTCCCCGCGGTCTTCTTCTACATCCCCAACGCTACGCTTTCCGGAGTCATCATCCATGCCGTCGGAGACCTGATTACCCCGCCGAACACGGTGTACCAGTTCTGGAGGATTTCTCCTTTGGAGGTTGTCATTTTCTTCGCTGGTGTTTTGGTTACTGTTTTCAGCAGCATCGAGAACGGCGTCTACACCACCATTTGCGTTTCTGCGGCCATGTTCCTCTTCCGTGCTTTCAAGGCACGCGGCCGCTTCCTTGGAAGGGTCAAGGTTCACTCCGTCGTCGGTGACCATATCCTTAACGACGAGCAGACCCCGCCTGAGAGGAAGGAGAGCGAACCTCTGCATCTCGTCCCTGAGACGTCCGTCAGGAACATCTTCTTGCCGCTCGACCATCATGACGGAAGCAACCCGCAGATCGAGGTTGAAGCCCCTTACCCTGGTATCTTCATCTACCGTTTCTCCGAGGGCTACAACTACCCTAACGCCAACCACTACCTTGACTACATGGTCTCCGAGATCTTCCGCCAGACCCGCAGGACGAACCCGGCCACGTACGGCAAGCTGGGCGATCGCCCCTGGAATGACCCCGGCCCACGTCGTGGGAAGGAAGTCGACCCCGATGACCACCGCCCTACTCTCAAGGCCATCATCCTGGACTTCTCGTCCGTCAACAATGTCGACATCACGTCCATTCAGCATCTCATCGACGTACGCAACCAGCTGGACCGCTATGCCGCCCCCGACACCGTTGACTGGCACTTTGCCTGCATCCACAACCGGTGGACCAAGCGTGCGCTCGCCGCCGCCGGATTCGGCTACCCGACTCCACGGCCCGGTGCCGAGGACGGGTACGGACTGTGGAAGCCCATCTTCAGCGTCGCCGAAGTCGGCGGACACGATTCCGCCGCGGCGGCCGCGGAGGCGAGAGAGCTCAAGAGGCAGCGCAACGCGAACAACGCGGATGACATCGAGGCGAACTCGATCCCCTCCAGCGTGGACGAGCACGAGAGCCTGGAGAAGAGCCTCAGCGCGAGCAAGGCGTACGGCACGCACGCGCCGCAGGGCAAGACGAGGAAGATCGCGCTCGTCCAGGGCCTGAACCGGCCGTTCTTTCACATCGACCTCACCAGCGCGCTGCAGTCGGCCGTGGTCAACGCCGAGCGGAAACAGCATTAGAAGGGGTAGTTTTCGCCATGGATTTCTATGCTATGTTTTTTTCATCTGTTCCTTTCCGATATCCGTTCTGCCTTGCTTGCTTGGTCTCGTTTCCCCTTTCGTGATGGGGAGTGGGGATCTCTGGTGATACCTATTTTGTTTTTTCATGATCCCAACTGTATTCACTGTTTTGTATGTTCACGGGATGGCATTTTGTTATCTTCATGGTGTTGTTCTGTGTGTCTCTTCCCAAAAACGGATGGGTTTCCAAGGGGAACGCTTTGGAATGACTGTTCTTGTTTGGCGCTTTCTATTTCTGGGAGATGGAGAACTTGTTGACGCTGTCTGGTTTCATTCTCGTGCTTACCTTTCGATGCCTCTCTGATATGCGGGCTTGTTTTATGCGAAAAGTATGTAGTAGATCTGCGAAGATTATGTAGAAGGATGAGTACGAGAGAGCGAGTCAGAGATAAGAGACCGCGCGAAATAGAAAAAAGTATGGTGTCTCCCTGTATTTCTTCTTGGCCAAGCCGCGTACTCTTGTAAAAGGGCGTCGATCTGCTACTTCGACAACTTGAGTTTCTCCGCCGGTCAGACGGTTCGGTTGGAGGAGCATGGACGGGTGGGAACGTGAAACGGGTCCGCCCCGCTTTCGTGAGCTGTGGATAGACACCTCGACACCTCAGGTACCGAGCTCCATTGGACCCTCATCTCCATATATCTGGCCTTTCTGCCTCACCACCTTACCTTCCAGTACCGACCGACCTCGTACCTCCCTAAGCTTCTATAGCGACGGAGTTCCCCCCTTCCCTTCACCTCCTCCTCCTCTCCCAACCTCCTCACCTCTTCAAATTCATCCGCTCTCCTTTTTGTTCTTCTTCTTCTTCTCTCTGCTTTTCTTCCCGCTTTGTCCGATCCGAACCATCCCCATTCCCCCCCCTTCCTCCTTTCTCCTTCGCGGCTCTCGTTCTTCTCTTCTTTGTTGCTTATTTCTCCTCCGGCTTCGTTCGTTTTTCGTTGTATGATATCCCACCTCAGTTGAACATCCCGGCCGAACGCACAGCGATCCCGACTCTACCTACCTTACCACCTTACATACCGGAAGCGGAGCGGGAACGGACCCTGTGACTGCCTGCCTACCCTTGTACATTGCTCGCCGTGCGCTTTTTCGGAATCGCCGCTGTACGCCCTTCCCCTCCGCGCTCTGTCACCACCGCCTCGAGCGAAAGCGAAACGATCGGACATTGACCGGGCGCGTGCGAATCACCCCCTGTAAACGGAGCTGTGCGCGAGCGGCTGAATTCCGCGCGGTCCGACACACACTCTCTCTCACCTGCCTTTTCTGGTCTTCCTTCCCGCCTGCTGCTCCACATCCGAAAAGCCAGCGTCGCTGTTAGACCCCCGACGCTCTCCTGTCGTACCGAACCGAACCGCAAACTCCGACGAGATATAGAAAGAAGTAAGATGCCGGTCAAGACGCGCCTGAACCGGCTGGATGCGTTCACGAAGACGGTCGAGGACGCGCGCGTGCGGACGACGTCCGGCGGCGTCGTCACCCTCGTCTCCCTGCTCGTCATGCTCTGGCTGGTCTGGGGCGAGTGGGCGGACTACCGGCGGGTGTTGGTGAAGCCGGAGCTGGTGGTGGACAAGGGCCGAGGGGAGAAGATGGAAATTCACATGAACATCACCTTCCCGCGCATGCCCTGCGAGCTGCTGACGCTGGATGTCATGGACGTGTCGGGCGAGGTCCAGGCTGGCGTCGTCCATGGGGTGAACAAGGTGCGGTTGGCGCCGGTGGAGGAGGGCGGCCGGGCGATCGAAGTCAAGGCTTTAGACCTGTAAGGCAGACCCCTTCCGCGTTCTGCCCGGAGTTCTGCGCGAGCACACGTCGCTGACGCCCGCTTTCTCTAGACATGCTGACGATGCGACTCACCTCGACCCGGAATACTGCGGGCAATGCTACGGCGCCCCGCCGCCGCCTAACGCGCAGAAGCCTGGCTGCTGCAACACCTGCGACGAGGTCCGCGACGCCTACGCGAGCATCTCGTGGTCCTTTGGTCGTGGTGAGGGGGTTGAGCAGTGCGAACGCGAGCACTATGCCGAGCATCTGGACGAGCAGCGCCGCGAGGGTTGCCGGATTGAGGGCGGCATTCGTGTGAACAAGGTCGTGGGCAACTTCCACTTCGCTCCCGGCAAGTCCTTTTCCAACGGCAACATGCACGTGCACGATCTGGAGAACTACTTCAAGGACGGCCAGGACCACAGCTTCACCCACACCATCCACTCGCTGCGCTTCGGTCCCCAGCTCCCGGACGCCATCGTTGAGCGGCTGGCGGACAAGAGCCTCGGCGCAGCCGGCGTCTGGACCAACCACCACATCAACCCGCTCGACGGGCACGAGGAGGTCACCACCGAGAAGGCCTTCAACTTCATGTACTTCGTCAAGGTGGTCAGCACCGCCTACCTGCCCCTCGGCTGGGAGAAGGAGACGAACAAGGACCTGGACTCGCCCGCCTTCGCCGGCTACGGCAAGGACTACCGCGGCAGCATCGAGACGCACCAGTATAGCGTCACCAGCCACAAGCGACACCTCGCCGGCGGCAACGCCGAGGATGCGGGCCACAAGGAGCGCCTGCACGCCCGTGGCGGTATCCCGGGCGTCTTCTTTAGCTACGTAAGTCCTTTTTTTTTTCCTCCTCATCGATGCCCCGTTCCCCTTCCCAATCCAATCCGATACGAGCTCCTCCTTTCCCCCTCGTCGAGCGCTGGCGCCTACGAAACCGCTAGACGGAACAAGCTCGCTGATCATGCGCACAGGACATCTCCCCGATGAAGGTGATCAATCGCGAGGTGCAGGCGAAGACGTTCTCGGGCTTCCTCGTCGGCGTCTGCGCCGTCATCGGCGGCACCCTGACCGTCGCCGCCGCCGTCGACCGGGCCGTGTACGAGGGCCATCAGAAGGTCAAGAAGCTGCATCAGGGTTGAGCTGGAGTTTGTAATAGATCATAGAGCAAAAAGGCGTTTCCGCATCGGTGTGTTTTGAGGGGGTGTTGTAGAAGAAAAGTGATGGAAGATGAAATTCGGGCACTTTGCTGTTCGGTTGGTGTAGGTCTGTCTGTCTGTGTGGTGTGTCTGTGTATATACTCCTCGAGGAGGATCATCTTCTTTCTCTTTTTCTTTTTCATCTCTTCGCATTTCTCTTCCCTCTGTCCTCCCCTGCGATATGGAAACCCCTCCCGCTGTTTATTTCTTTTTTTTTTTGTTGGGCTCTTTCCATTGAAAACCCCCTACTTCCATGCCTCAGGCAGGAATAAGTCCCTTCTCTTCTTCTTCTCTCGTCGAGGCTGAAGTTTCCTACTTTCCTATTGTACATATATATATACAACAAAGCATAAGGGGCGGTCGCATCCACGACATCCGCATCATATTATTCCATAGATAAATATCCAACACTGCTTTTCCCCCTTTCTTTCCCCATGCGACCAACGCAGAGAGAATTATCACCGGTTTCTGAATTTCGCTTCCTACATTCCTTAGCAATGTGACGGCCAGACCTTTCTTTCTTTGTTTCTCCCACCACACTCTCATCTTCATCCTTCTTTTCTTCTCCCTCCCGTCCGGATTCCGCTTTCAGCCTTCCACCCCTCGAAAAGAAGGAAGGCCAGGCGTTTTCGTTTCGAACCCACCGCCTCCCTCCTAACGCATGCATGCGGAAACTGAAAGGATGGGATGCGACTCGTCTTCTTCCTCTCTGCCTCATCGCGAGGGAAAGTGGAGGAGGGGGGAAGGAGAGGGATCTCGACCGCTCCGTCTTTTCCCCTCCCTCCCGATGTGTCTCGGACGGAAATCTTCCTTTTCCCACTTGAAACTTGCAAGAGAGAGAGACATCTCGCACCGCAATTCTTCGTCTCTCATCCGCTTGTCTGTCTTTCATCCCTCCACCTCGCTCATTTCCCTTCCTTCGTTACTTTCTGTCCTTCTTTCTCTGAATCACCTACGCCCCTCCTTTTCTTTACTTTCTTTTCCCACCAGCACCATCTCAAATACCCGTTTCCGTCTTTGAACGCGAACGATCTTTCATCCTTTCTCTTTCTCTCCTTCCCCCTTTCACTCCTATAAGAAGATGGAATCGAATCCCTGTCCCCTCCTCCGGCCGATCGCCTCCCTTTTCCCCCCTTTTTCTCTTTTTCTTTCCCTTCCCCTAGAAGCACAAAGGAGAAAAAAAGATAGCAAAGCCGCGATGACGCCCTAAGTACAACGTCCAAACCCACAGCGTGTGTGTAATGTCCTCCGTCCTGCTGAGCAAGGACTTCGTCGGCCTCCCCATCTTCATCGACGATTACGCCGCCGTCGGCGCGACCCCCGCTCACCCTCCACAGCAACAGCAGCAGCAGAAATACCCATACCCTCACGAACGTGATGGCGCCGGGAAACGACAGGGAGAAAAGGCAGCGGACCAAGTCGAGGAAGCTGTTGGAGCAGGAGCAGTGGGAGGCGGAGCAGGCGGCTGCGGCGGCCGCGCAGCCGAAGGCGAACAACTCCAAGACCAAGCCCAAGCCCAAGCCGAAGCCCAAGCCCAAGCCGAGCGGGAAGAAACCCGCAGCCTCGACGGCGGCGGCGAAGGCGACGAACTCGCGGCCGACTAGAGCGAAGAGTATCAGGAAGATTGGCGGGGCTGGGAAAGGAGGTGCCGCTGCTTCTGCCGCGGCTCCCCCATCGGAGGCCGCGCCCGAACAGACCGATGTCGCCGCCACGACAACGACGAAGAAGGCCGTTAGCAAAAAGGCTGCGGTCACTGGAGCCGGAAAGAAGGCGACGGCCAGCGCGAAGACGACCACTGGGAAGAAAACAGCTGCTGCCACCGCAAAGACATCCTCGACCTCGACCACGACACGAAAGCGCAAAGCGGAGGAGCCAGCCGCACCACCGGCGGCTTCAGAATCCGAAGCAGCGGTGCCGGAGCCGCCGCAGCCAAAGCCCAAGAAACGCCGGTTCAGCGGTCCACATCGGTTCATCTACCGACCCGAGCTGACGTTCGCCCCGGACCTGCCGCGGAAGGAGATGCTGCCGCGGAGCCCGTCCTACTCGCCCATGAGCATGGGCGAGATGGACCGCTTCCTGGCCGAGTGCGAGGCCGAATGGAGGGCGGCGGGGATCGACCTGGGCCCGTCAAGCGTCGAAATCGAGGACGAGGAGGAGGATGAGCTAGAAGCGGCCGCCAGGGCAGCCGAACTCGAGGCAGCCCGCATAGCCGCCGAAGCCGCTGCCGCTACCGCTGCCGCTGTCGCCGCCGCAGTGGCCGCGTCAGGGACCGGTAGATTAACGCGGAGCCAGCTCAGGGCTGCCGCGGCTGCTGGCGCGACGGTTGCCACAGCACCGACACCATCACCACCGGTAGCGGCAGCGGCAGCAGCACCTGCGGCGGTACAGCAGCAGGAACAGGTCGGCATTGCAACAGCATCGACGGCAACCACAGCAAACGTGGCGACAGAAGCGGTAGGAGCAGCAGCAGCAGCGGAGCCGGTCCCCGCCTCCGTTTCGACTACTACTGGCAAGAGGAAGGGAAAGACGACGACAACGACCACGACGAAGACGAAAACGACGAAGAAGGGCAAAGAGCCGGAGAAGACGGCGACGACGACGAAGGTGACGAAAACAAAGAAGGGAGGGAAGCCGAAGAAGACGACGACGACGACGGCGACGAGTAAGAACCAGGCGAGCCAGGTCCGAGACTCCAAAGGTCGGTTCCTGCCCAAGAAGAAGGGGTGAAGTAAGTTGTGGTGGTGGGGTGGTGAAAGGGATCATGAAGAAGGCGTTTTGTGGCGCATGAGCTCACTGATTGTTGGTTTTTCTTTTTCTTTCCTTCTTTATTGCTCTTCACATCTTGTATGCTTCGCTTCTTTAACGTGTTGTTCTTTCTTTGTTGGCTGCAGTAGTAGTAGTAGTAGTTCTTGTCCGTTGATGCTTTGGATGGTTGTGACGCATCGCGCTTGTGATATACCCCCGTGGCACTTGCAGAGTGAAGGAGATGGAATGTGGTACTAGGGGGTTTCGTCAGTAATGTAGTAATGTTATATTTCGATCCTCTTGCGGCATCTCATGCCACCGCTGAAACCCAACATTGGCCACTACCCTTACAACTCATCTCGTTTCACCCTCCCTCCATGTGGCTTCTCCGCCTCGACTGGCTGCCCCTGCCCCGCTTCTTGCTGCTGCTGTGCCTGCTTCTCCTCTTCCTCACGCTTCTTAGCCTCGACATCCTCATCCCACATCCTCTTCTTCGGGTTGCGAGGCCTGTCCGAATCCACCAAAGGCTGTCCGTCTCCTCTGAGAATGGGGCCTTCTTCCCGCTGCTGTTGCTGCTGCTGCTGCTCGACCATCTGTCCTACCTGTTGAGATAAGCTGCCTGGACGACTCGGGTCGAAATCTTCGGGGGCTACTTTAGCACCGTGACCACCACTGCCGACACGAATATAAGGCCGTTCGTTGTTCTTGAACTTCGGAGGCCCGCTGGTGGCGCTAGGATGCACGATCAGGCTGGTGGTCTTGGAAGAGGAAGCAGCGACCGAGGTGGCCACTGAGACAGCTGAAGTAGTTGCGGCGCCGGCGGTGAGGCCAACGGCGGAGAACACGGGTGAGAGGATGAGGCGGTACGTGAGCCGGAGGGGAAACCAGATCAACCACCAGAGAGGGCCGTAGAACCACCGGCGGAAGGCGAGCCAGGCAATGGTACAGATGAGGATGTAAAACGCGGTCTCGAGATACCAGGTGTCGCTCTTCTGCGAGGAAACAAGGGTGGAGAGGAGCGATTTGGAATTGGAGAGGAGGGTGTCAAGGTCGGTATAGCTTTCGGAAAGCTCTTGGAGGGCACGTGTGCTTTGGTCGAGAGTTTCTTGGGCGAAGTTTGAGCGGGAGAGTTCCGCTTGCATCAACTGATGGGTGCGGCGAAGGGCAACGGTGACGTCGCTGGACGCTCCGGCGATGATCTCGTCCTGGGTGAGGTTTTGGTTGGTGCGTCTTTTAGGTGGGAGCGTGGGGGTTGTGGGAGTGGTTTGGCCAGACTGAATGGAGGAGAAGAGAAGCTCGCGTTCTTTCTGCTTCGCGGCCTCGGCGTTCTTCTTGGCTGTGAGCTGGGCTTTGCGGAACTGGCTACGAGCGCTGTAAGAGACGGTGTTAGCAGACAGGACACCAAGTAAAAGCAGTAGAACAGCGCAGATGGAAAGGTCATACATCTTCAAATCTTCTCCTAACCGCGCAACCTGTATGCTCAACCGGGACTTCTCCCGATCTCTCTCGCTGTCCCTCCGTCGATGTGTTGTCGATGCCCCCGGCGGTGCGACGACTTCCTCGACCTCCTGTCGCAGTAGCTCAAGCTCCTCCTCTAAGGCCTTGAGGGACTCGTGGATCTCCGAGCTGAGCTCGATGCGCACGTCTCCCTCCTCGGTGTGTAACGGCGTGGAGCCCGGTTGAAAGGTGAGCTTGGCCAGCCGCTGAATGAGCTGCTGAACGTGTTTCTTCGAGTCGGAGAGCGTTGTTACCCGGGCGTTGAGGGCAGCTATGGACGTGGTCATGACGAGGGAAGAAAGAAGGAGAAGAAGGTGGAGGACAAAGTTAGGAGGAAAGGAAAGCTGGCGGATTCCGAATGACCGCATCGACAGCGCGATCGACATGGGAGTGGTGTGTTGTGGCCTGAGGCATAAAGTCCCGCTCCGACAACCCCCGGTTCGGAAAAAATCCACCGGGGAAACGGTTCCGCGCGCGCATGAGAGGCGGCGGGAGAGAGACCGGAAGCTCCGCCGAGGGAAGGAGATATCCTGAACTGCTATACCCGACCCCAGCGCAATTGATTTGATAACCCTCGAACTCGACCCAGCCGTTCGAACAGGCAAACCCCTTCCGCCCCGAGAAAAGTCACAACCCTCCGCAGGGCATCGTACATACTACCTATTAGCATATCAACGCGGTGCGCTCGCCATCCTCCACCACCACCTCCGCCTCTACCTATACCTCCGCCTCCATACCAATCTACCAACCGCCCAACATGATCACCCGCTTCCTCACCGACATCAACACCAAATTCAACCCCTTCTCCATCCGCGCCAAGGCCGCCCGCTGCTTCCTCGCCCTCTTGCCCTCCGACGCCCGCACCCAGATGAACATCACCGCCGAGCTGCTGCCCCGCTCCAGCCGGGCACCCGCCACCCTCCAGCTCAAGTTCAGTGAGTAACCGTCCGTCCGGCCGGCCGGGTTTTCCCCTTACCCCGGGGGGGGGGACGAGGTAAAATTCACCAGTGATGTTTCCTCCGGCTAACGTTTTCTCTTCTCTCAATCGCAAAGAGGACGGCAAGGAACTCAACCTCGATCTCAATCGGACCAAGCTCAAGGAAGTGACCGAGCAGGTCAATCGGCACTCCCGCTTGCTCGCCCGCGCCGAGGAACTTTCCGGAAACTGAGCCTCCCCCGACCGGCCGACTCGAGGGGTTGCACGAATGGGAGAGGAGGGATGGGCGGGGCGTGTGTATGTCTCGTGGGAAGGGAGTGAAAGAGGATTATATACCAACAAGGATTTATGCTGCTGTATTATGTACGTTTGGATGTTGTATCGAAGGGAGGGATCATGGCGGGAAAGTTCAAATCATCTGGCGCGAGGCTGGCACGGTGCATTTTCAATCGGAGTTTTCAAAAGAGGAACTTCAAAAACACATGAGCCGATTTTCAAGGCTTGAACACAAACATCGCTTTCGGGATAGGGGCATCTGTACATGCTTGAACTAATCTGACTCTGTACTGAACACGGTGAAGAAAGTTCAAGACATCGACACTACCGTTGGCGCCGGTAGCTTCTTCCTTCCCACTATCTGAACCTTAGCACTTCAGAGCTTCTCCTACGGAGCTAGCCGTAGGCATTTCAGAAATTTTTGTAGAACATCTATGTGCATTGGAAGGCAGTATACAGTAGTCCAACTACATTTAGGCGGTGGGTGCGCCAGAGATGAAGAACCACTTGTCGATGGAGGGGTCGATCGGAGCAGGGGAGAGGTTCTCGCCCTGGGGAATGTTGAGGGTGCTGGGGTTTACACGGTCGGGGGAGTGAGGGACGGTGGTGTTGGTGCTGACCTCCGTTAGCACTCTAAGGACGCCGTAGTATTGGTCAGGTGCACTTACAGAGAGATGTCACCCTTGGCGGTCTTGCCAGTGACAAGGCGCTCCCAGGCCTCAGCGCATTCACGGACGATGTCGGTGGCGTACCTAACGAAGGTTAGCGGTCATGAGTACCGAATGTAACTGGATGGGACGCACTTCTTGTTCTTGCACTCTCCGGAGAAAGCGAACTGGTTCTCGGGCTTGCCGTCGGGGATCTTATAGATGCGGAACCACTCGTTGGTGGCACGGAGGAGGCCAGGAAGGTGACGCTCGACGTCCTCGACGTCGTTGAGCTTGGGAGCCAACGGGTCGTTGACATCGATGACGATGATCTTCCAGTCGGTCTCGCCCTCATCAAGAAGAGCCATGACACCGAGGACCTTCACCTGCTTGACCTCACCGGGCTTCGCGACGAGCTCGCCAATCTCGCAAACGTCGAGCGGGTCGTTGTCACCCTTGGCCTTGGTCTCGGGGTGAACGGCGTTGGGGTCCTCCCAAGTCTGGAAGCGCGTCGTTAGCAGCCGATCTCGGACGGACGGAGATCCAGGGTTCGCGGTGAGGTGGTCATACCTGGGGGAAGGCGCCGTAGTTCCAGAGGTAACCCTTGTGGGGGAAGCAGTTGCGGACGTAGCGGAGCTTGCCCTTCTTGATGTCCTGCTTGATTGGGTTGAGGGTCTCCTCCTTGGAGATCTATGTCGGGGCGGTCAGTGTCAAAGCCCCTTACAAGAACCCGGAGATAGAGCAGCAGGGTGGTCAGCTGCAGAGGGCATCGGACGTACCTCCATCTTCGCATTGGTCCAGCGGGGGACCTCAACGATCATGTTGAGGATGGTCTGTTGCTCGTTGGCATACAGAGGGATGTCGTGGAACGGCGAGACGGGAACGCCATCCTTCTCGAGGTAGATGCGGTGCTCGAGAGTGTTGGGAGCACCGACCTTCCTGGTGGTGTAGACGGAGGGGGCCTTGGAGTGGAAGCCCTTCTCGGAGACGGGGAGGGAAGCCATGGTGGATGTGCGAGACGGTGATGAGGTGAGATGTCTGGCGAGTTGGGCAGTTCGAGATTGAATTTTGGTGTTGGCGGGAGAGGGGGTGGTGGTGGGGTAAGGAGAAGGGCGGAGGGGGTTAGTTGTCGCCAGCGTTGCAAACGTCACGGATTGCCTGCAGGAGACAACCCGACTTCGCTCAAGGCGGCTGCGACTGACCAAGCGAGGGAGCAAAGTGCGATTCCGCCACAGCAGAGAGGCGTCCGCGGCCGGCATCAAGTGCGTTGTAGCGGTGCGAGTGTCCTGCGCGTCTCGGGATCGGTCGACGATGACAATGGCCAACGATTCCTTCTGTCCTTCGGTCGTATTTCTCCCTCGAAGGTAAGCTATGGATGTATAGTAACCACAATTCTAGGTAGATACAGTCTTTGATGGACAAATCTTGACCACTGGCACTCGTTCGATCCCTACCCTCACGTACCGATTTCTCCGAAAATCGGCCGTCTCGGCTAATACCAATGATTACACGACGTTTACGGTTATTACCTAATATTGTACATATCAGTCCTGCCGGTTCACACGCTTACATAAGAAGACACCATCACTCGGAGGAGAACGCCATCATGATCCAATCGAACAAGCGCAAAAAGGCTCAGTATAATTTGTTCGGCCGCCAGAACCCAGCCAAACCGTCTTCCTCCTGCTCATGAGCGCCCTCATCAAGTGTATCGTCGTTGCCGATATTACCCCACTCAGGGCCGAACTCTCCGGCTATGCCTTCGTCATGGAGGTCGAATAGCGGTGCCTCCGCTCCAATCTCCGCTCCTCTAGTTCCTGCTGTGTAGCCTTCCTCACTGCTGCAGTAGAAATATTCAGCATACACATCTCGGATGCTGCCGTCCTCGTAACCCGCTCCACCATGGTGTAAGGGGTGCGCAAGTGAACCTGCAATTTCGGACGTCTCATCCCGATCCAGAAGCGTCAGGTCCTCCATCCAGAGCTCATTCGAAAGCCGTGTCAAGTTCAAATTGCTCCTGTTCCTCAACTCGTCACGACATGGCACAAAAGAATATCCTGTATCCCGAAATCCCTGTGGCGGGTTTGGTGCCGCTTCTCTCAAAGCGTGTGAGGATATCGTAGAGGCACGAGGTTTCACGTCCTCCCCTACCTTGACGCAGTCCACTAATGCAGTATCGCATTCGTGCAAGAGCTTTCCTAAAGATGATGCTGTCCATGTTTCATCACTCGGAATGACCTGGTTTCTGCTTTCAGCAGGCAAAAGTGCCAGTCCTTGCGGCAGAGGTCGTCCGTTTTGAAGTCCGGCAAAAGCGCTTTGCTCAGCAAGAGATTGCGGTGGAAGTTCGTTGCTTCGGCCGATGCCTTCATTGCTCGCATCACCGCCCGCTCGTAATGGTTTCGCCACGCGCTTTGTAATATCAGCTGTTACGTTTTCACTCCGCGTTTTCTTATGCAACGTCCTCCCAAGTCGTCCGTACAGATCTTCCACATCTGCTGCTTGACCTCTTCCGCTCCACAAGTCAGCAGTACAATGACCGCGCACCGGGGGAGCGGAGCTTTCCACGGCTGTGGCTGGTCCGGACCATTCTCTGTGAGGCTGAACTCCCGATGCGCGCATCTCGCCTCCGATTGTTCGGAGCTGGGATCCCAGTTGGCCAATATTAATGGTCATCCCTCGTTGGAATGGAGGTGCTTCAGTAGGCTGTCGATTTGACTCGGACCAAGAGAAATAGCTGGTAGCTTCCGGTTCTGGTCCTCTCGTGCCAAATCCAAGGTACGGTCTGTCAGGAAGCTCCACCGTGGGTATGGCAGACGCATGCCTGGATTGCCTTTGCTGCCGCCGATGTGTTGAGTGGTCATGGCCTACCTTAGTATCAGGCTGCTTTTGGTTAAGGAGTGGTGGATTGGCCGAAAAGTAGGCAGAGATCTCTTTATTTGTCGAATGATCTCTTTTATCCTTTCGGCTCTTTCTTTCGGGGACGTCTTCATACCCTTTTTCTGAAGGCTCTGTATGTTTCTGGAGGAATTTCATCTCCGAGAACACAAGGTCGGGCACTGAGCGAAAGGAGTGTCAGCAAAGAAATAATTTTAAACATGCCCACGAAATGCAGCGGGGTCGTACAGCCGCGTCTTTGGACAGGAGAAGAGGCCCGGCCCTTGTTGAACAAGCCAAGCCTGGCGGAAGGCTTCAACTGTCAAAGATCAGCAGCCAAGCATTATCTAGACAACAGGGCGCCACCAACTGTCAGCCTGTCCCTTCCCACATTCTGCGCGTGAAAGTCACTGGGGCGTCTAATCCCGGGCCTGTCTTTGCGCCGCCGCTTCGGCTTTCTGTGGAGGGTACTTGACTCCCTCGTTTCCTTTTTGTTTCGGTGCGTGGACTCTTTCTTGGGCTTATCTGCCTTCGGCACGTATCTATCCGGGCGTGTCTTGCGCCGCGGTCTGCGAGCATATCGCTCTGGCGACACCTTATTCGCGGAAGGGGAGCTCGACGAAGACGATGACCGGGGTGCTCCTACTTTCTGAGACTTCGGCTGATGCTCATCGGCCAGGCTAACTCGAGGTGATGTGCCGACTTTGAGCAACGAACTGTCCTCCGATGAACTGTCCTTCCCTCGGCCACGTTTACGCTTGTTTGGAGAGGCGAGGTGGTTCTTCGCATGCATAAAAGCTGGCGAGCCGAACTCTTCGGGCAAGCTTGGTGGCTTGGTCGGGAGGACTGTGCTTTCAAGCCACTTCGTGATATCCATCTCGGCGTGAACGTTGGTTGGTGTGAGACGACGGGCTCTGCCCTGAAGCCGACTGCACAGTTTTCTCGCAGCCTACAGCCTTCTCACGAGTTTGCTCACCGACTTTTGAGACCGGCCGGCAGGATGATGAACGGCATTGTCGCTATGAGTACCGGAGACCAAGGGCGACAGCTCTGTTAATGGCGAATCCGCAGGTGCGCATCGACGAAGGATTCTGCAAACAGCGCAGGACCCTTCCAACGTTTGGCGTTAGTGGAGATTTGTAGACTGACAGGCAGGCTTTACGCAGACGTAGGCGCAGGTGGTGAACGGCCTGGCCTGGGAGTTGAATGGCCGTCGGGTCTGTAGATTTGCGAATGCCGAACCGAAGGTGACGGGAAATGCATATCGATCCCGGCTCCTTCCAAGTTCGGGGGCCCATGAGTTCGCTCCTACCTCTCGCGGCATACACATAACGTAATGGGCATTGCCAATTGTACATTGTCGGAAACATCCACGTTGATTGAGGGCTCTTGGCGAGTTCCAGTTGTTGTATTTATGGCCGAAGCAGACGCCTTTCTTAGGATACTAGCACACTAGGTACGTCCCTGCTACCCTAGAAGGCAGCAGTGCAGTTCAGAAACTGGAGATGGAGGTATCTTACTTTTTCTTCCCCGTTGGTGCGATCCTGCCTTTGGTTACAACGGTACTATGCGTCTGCCTTGCTTCGCTGTTGGTTAGGAAATGCAACGGCATCTATCGGATCCAGTATGTGTATGTAAACGGGCTGCCGACGGGTAAAACAATCTTGGGCATCGCCGAATCTCCGGCTTCCGCTCAGATGTCCTAAACCGTGCTGATGAAACAGCTATACGCGGGCTAGGGAGTTGGAGGAGAGAGGGCAAGCCCGGCCAAGGTCCCGCTGATGGTACGAACTGAGGGTCTGGTGCTGCTCCGGCTTGAGAGCGTTTGGGAATGGATGGGTACCAGGTACGTTGCCGATGCAAAAGGGATCACCTAGATGCTGCGCACGCACGAATCTTCAGTGCCGTGAAGGGCTGCACAGCCTCAATTGAAGATCAACCATGACGGTCACTATAACGTTTTTAGGATGGAGAAGCCTTCCTTCGTGGAGGCACCCGTCCGGTACTGTGCGCTAAAATGAAGCTAGGTCACGGCTCGTTCAAACCGGTGGGCATCTCGGCTCTGCGGGACCACCTGCTCAGGACACCCGAAGCACAGCGCACCGGGCACCGGGCGTCGGGCACGGTGGAGTGGAAGGCTGCCGGGAAGGCAGAGCACGAGCCGATGGTGCGGGTCTGGCATCCACCCGCGGACCTCGTCCATCCTCCAGGCTGAAAACGGAAGCTTGCTTGAGCTTGCTCCAACCTGTCACCAAAGGCTGGGCAGGCTTGCTGGCGGGGGGGGGGGGGATAGGTACCGCTTCAATCTCTGCCTCGGTCGCCATGCTTATGTAGTACCTACTGCCTAAGTCGCTATACACGATGTACAGTACGTACGTAGGTAAGTACCTACCTATGGGTTTGCGCGTACAGACGATCTTCGCCCCGTCAGCTTTAGCGACTGCGTGCTCATTCAGTTCGTAGCAGGAGGGATGTAGATCGCTTGTCTACATTGCAGCCCGGTCCCGCGCATCGCGCATATACATATACGAGAGCGCCCTGGATAGGCTGTTTGCTCTTAAGTGTCAGCATGTTCGGCGGAGGCTGCTGCAGTTGCATGGGAGTACTGTGGAGCAGGAGACTTTGCTTTGATGGGTATTGATGCGGTTCGTCCGTTGCCGAGCGCCTTGAATCATTGGAGGAGGACGGGGTGCTCCAAAGCACTGTTCCCAAGGCTAGCGACATCCCGCCAACCTGCATGCATCGCTCTTCAAGCACCTGACGCGGTCGACACACGGTCGAGACGCATCGCTAAGTAGGGACGGGTGGGAACAGGCCGATTCGGCTGTGACATCCAGTAAGGTACGACTGTCGTAGGGTACCTAACTGATCCGCCTGTAGAGCCTTCAGTAGTAATTGACTCCAGAGTCCCAGCACCCACCATTAGGGACCCGACTGCCAGTGGTCAGTACAGTACCTACTATATATGATGTCGATCAAGCAAACGGCAAGCTCTGTCGCAAGGTACTGTACTGTACATTGAGTACGATGGTAGTACTACTAGTAAGATATATACCTACATATAATAAGGTACTGTAAGTACTGTATAGTGTGCATAGGTACATACATAGGTACTTACGGCTTCCCTGTCAATCCCGCTTCCCCACCCCCCTCCCTCCTCCAGATAAATACGCGCGTGACGGGCTGGAAGGTCTGGGTCCCGCGTCCGATTCGAGCAGGACGATTCCCGCTCTCCCAGCTCGGCATCCAATTTAGATGCATCCACATCACGCCTTGTTTGACGCCCTCGTTCCAGCCAGTGTGCGTCCGTAAATTCCCACTAGCGCTGTCTGCTCTGTTGCCCCGCGTCCTCCTTCTTGCGTCCCGCTATCTCACCTACTGACCTACCTTACCACCTTACCACTACCTTACATCTTTCGACCGCCAACTCCTACACTCCTACACTTCCATCACTTCTTCTCCTCCAACCCTTCCTGCTTCTGTTGCTCTTCCGACTGGCAGCAGAGACAGACCGTCACAGACAACCGCGTCCTTCCTTTCGACAGCTTCTCTCTCCTTTGCTCTCCTCCGCCTTGCCGGTGCAGAAGCTTTCTTACCGTTGCGCACTGCACGACTACGTCTGAGAGCAGCCCTGATCATGTTCGTTATTCCGTCATCCTCTCCTTCGCGCACCACCCGGAATGTCGCGACAGCGTCCGGTCCCGCTCCTTCATAAACCTCCCGTCCTTACCACTTGCATGTCATCACCGTCCTGTACATTCGTTTCCTTCATCTAGCCACTACCTCTGCAACCTTCCCTCTCCTGTTGTTGTGACGAGCATGGATTAAGACGAGGTCAGTGTACGGTTCGAGTTCAACTGTTGAGTGGAGACATCATGTCCAAGCTCTTTATTGGGTAAGTCCTGGCCTCGTTTCGAGAAAACAACCTGCTTCGTACTGATTTCTTGCTACAGCGGCCTTGCCTGGCACACCGACGATGCCACTCTCAAGCAGAAGTTCGAAGAGTTCGGTTCCGTTGAGGAAGCGGTGCGTTCTCTTCGCAGTTCAACCCGACGACTCGGCCACATGCATGCTGACGTGCTTGACAGATCGTCGTCAAGGACCGCGACACCGGTCGTAGCCGCGGCTTCGGTTTCGTCCGCTTCACGAACGAGTCCGATGCCGACAAGGCAATCGAGGAAATGAACAACGTTGAGTAAGTCGCCTCCCAAGTTCACGTTTCACCCACAAGATACTCTTTGATCTATCCTGAATGGGCTTCGTCTTGACCACCTGTTGCGTTTCTGATCGGTCAACTGAACTGACGACTCCAGGTTTGACGGACGCACTATTCGCGTTGACAAGGCTTCCGAGCGTGCTAGCGGAGGTGGTGGAGGCTACCAAGGACGTGGGGGTTATAACGCCCCACGTGGCGGCGGCGGCGGTGGTGGTTACGGCGGCAGCTATGGTATGTTTCTGACCTGTGCATGAAGTCGCTCGGCTAACATGCATGAAGGCGGTGGCGGTTACGGACGCTCTGGTGGCGGTGGTGGTGGTGGTGAGTTGACTTCCTAAATATCCCCCTCATACACGCGTTCATCATTAACTGAGTTCCAGGTTACGGCGGTTGGAACTCCCACGGAGGCGGCCAAGGCTATGGCGGCGGTGGTTACAACCAACAAGGTGGCGGCTATGACCAAGGCTACCAGGGTCAGTCCCGCGAGGGCGGATCCGGTGGGCAGTGGTAAATCCTCTGCGCACATTCGTACCCCCTCGTTCTACAGATTGCATAGGTTGAAAGAAGGTCCCTTGTCATGGGCTCTTCCGCTCGAAAAATGATTTCCAACTTTTCATCAGGCTTGGAGAGGGGTTTGTTCAAGATCCGGAGCGCTTCTTTGCTGGCCTGGCGGACTATGGCCTTTTACCAGCTTACTGAGGGAGGACGATAATCTTTTTGTGGAAACGGGAAATCTTCGCTTCTCTTTTTCTTTTCACGATGTGTATGTAGCTCTTCCAACCAGGCCCCGGCCTGGTCGGGATGGGCCCGCACACAGAATGTCTCCTACTATAGAATGCAAGATCTCGTCCTGAGGTAATGGACAGCTAGGAGAAAATCAAAATCCCGAATTCGACAGTGGTCCGTGGTTTTGTGTGGAGCACCCAAGTGTTTCTCGATTCGGTGCTTGCCCTTGTCCAAGGCAGAGTTACCCGGCGTGATCCTTTTCTTCAGTGGACCTCAGCGGATTTCAAGGCGATGCTGACTTCAGTTGCGGTTGCACCACGGAGAGGTGCCTAAGGTCAGCAATCTCAAAACGTGAACGAGCAGCTCCGCTTACCAGATCGGTTAGTAGGAGCCTTGCTTGTCTTTCTCTCGGCCGTTCCGAGGGAAGCCCCAATCTCATCCCATGTATCACCCTTACCACCTCGTCCCCTTCCTACACGTCATCTCTTCATTCGTTTCTATACAAACATCAGTATATATCTAGGTCCGTTCTCATCTTCGCTCCCTCGGTACCACCTCTTTCTCTAGCGGCCTGGCTTGCGTGTGGCGCCACAGTTCAGGATGAAGGCCGAAGCATCAACCTACATACCGCCGGCGGCGGCGTATAACCCCGCACCACCTCGTCCGCGGCGTAGCAAGCGTGAGTTCGTCCTTGCCGCCACGACGGCTGTCCTCTGTTACCAGCTCCTTCTTATCATCTCTTCTTCCTCGATATCCGTTCCCGGATGGTTCCGGCCTGTCGAAGAAGCGCCGCTTGCCGGGTTCGAGGCGCCGTTCAATTGGCTCGATGTGAGTTGCGTTTCGCACTTCATGCAGAGGATATACACAGACGTATACATGAAAATATGAAACTCGACTGGTTATGCTGGATCATCTGTTTTCCTTTGCCCTCACAGAAAGACGTTGGATCCGAAACGTTCGCCATTGATCTTCTTTTGCCTCCCCTTGATGCTATATCAAAGGCAACAGAATCATCTCGCAGAATCATATCTCTGACCATGTTGCAAGATCACTCCCTCGACTGAGCTGGAGTTCACACCATGTTACAAAACGATGCAATGTGCTCGACTCGAGCTTCCGCTTGACTACTGGAATGGCACGTACCCGGACAAATCCATCAGCCTTGCGGTCGTCAGGGTTCCCGCCAAAGTGCCCGTGACAGATCCACGCTATGGAGGACCTATCCTTGTGAACCCAGGTGGGCCAGGTGGCTCAGGTACCGCGTTCACCGTGCTGGCCGGCGAGGCTTACCAGACGCTTGCCGATTTCCCAGACGACTCGGCAGCCGCGACTAGCTCGGAGACCACGACGGCCAGGCATTACGACATCATCGGCTTCGATCCGCGGGGTATCGGATTCACTTTGCCGCGCGCGAACTGCTTTGCGGACGCGACCGCCAAGTGGGCTTGGGAGCTGCGAAAGGCAACGGAAGGGATTCTGGGAAGCTCCGACGCTGCTCTTGGTCGTCTCTGGTCGATCGACCATGCCTTCGGGGCTGACTGCAACCGTACCAGTGGAGGTGATGATATAAAGCGATATATCACCACCGTGTCCGTGGCACGGGATATGCTTGAGCTCACAGAGAGGTTGGGGCAATGGCGAGAGAGAGAAGCAGCGAGGCTTCTGACGACCGAAACTCGAACTGGTCACAGAGAGAATGGGGCCCTGCCGGAAGTGCCCGACCATCTTCGATACAAGCCAGGTAAAGAACTCTTGCAATACTGGGGGTTCAGCTATGGCACACTGCTTGGTAACACCTTCGCCTCAATGTACCCATCACGCGTTGGCCGCGCCGTCCTCGACGGGGTCGTTGATGCCGTCGATTACACGGCCGGTCTGTGGTATGACAACCTCGTCGACACGGAGAAGGCCATGTCCTTCTTCTACAAGACCTGCGCTGCTGCTGGCCCTGCGCTCTGCCCCTTAGCAAGCAGCTCCAGCGGCAACGCCAGCGCGATCCAGGACACCGTTTCTGAGATCATCGCCTCGCTCTACCACCATCCTCTTCCCATCGAGACTGACATCGGAGGCCCGGAGATTCTCACCTACTCCGACCTCCGCATACTCACCTTCGGCGCCCTCTACTTCCCCAACCAGCTCTTCCCCCTCCTCGCCTCCTTCTACTCCGCCATCCAGACCCGCAACGCCGCCCTCCTCGCCGATTTTGTCAACCTCTTCATCACCCCGGCACACATCCCCCCGCCCTGCCCCCGGAACGACAACGACTCCGACCCAGTGGCCGCCATCCTCTCCAACGCCGGCGACGCCCAGGTCAGCGTCATCTGCGGCGACGCCGACGACCAAACCGCCCTCTCCCTTGCCGGCTTCCGCGACCACTGGCGCGCCTGCGTCGACGTCTCCCCCACCGGCGGCGACTTCTGGGCCCAGTACCGCATGCAGTGCGTCGGTTGGGAGATCAAGCCGCTGCACCGCTTCACCGGACCCTTTGGCACGTCGAAGAAGAAGAACGACGACGACGGCGCGGACGACGACAGAGATTACGACCCTCAAACACGCACCGCGGCCCCCGTCCTCTTCGTCGCCAACACCGCCGACCCCGTCACCCCGCTCCGCAACGCCCGGCGCATGCGCGCCCGCCACCCGGCCTCCTACCTCCTCACCCAGCACACGGCCGGCCACTGCTCCATGGCCGCCTTCTCCGCCTGCACGGTCGGCCACCTGCGCCGCTACTGGCGCGACGGCGTGCTCGACCGCGACGGTGACGATCCGGCCGCGCGGGACGCCTGGTGCGAGGTCGATCAGCTGCCGTTCGGGTTGCCGGGCCCGGAGGCTGACGCTGCTGGCACGCGGCAGCGGCGGCTGGCGGAGGTGGAGGTAGAGGTGGAGCGGGCGAGGGAGGCGCAGGGGCAGGTGCAGCGGGCGCTGGTGGCTGTGGGTGGGGGGCTGGGGCTTCGGATGAATGGCGGTGGTGTTGGTGGGGGGAGAGTGAACTTTGCGGCTCTCTTTGATTCCTCCACGGGTGAACGGATTTGAGGATCTGTAGTGGTTAGGTGATGGGGAGTTGAGGCCTGGAAGGAGAAGAGAGAGAGAGAGAGAGAGAGAGAGAGACACACAGTGAAGCGAATATAGCGAGCGACATACGAAGACAAAAACAATGGATTTGACAACGATTTTACACAATCCCTTCTCCTCCTCCTCCTCTTTTCCGTGCCAACGAACGAAACCCAGTCACCATCCTTTCGCTCTGTCTTTTCTTTAGTCCCATCGCGCTACGTTGTGGGTCAGGGTGTCGATCTTTCTCACATTTTTCGGTCGGCGGGTACCTATGGTCTGGCAACGTCTGCAGGGGGCCAAGGCGGGTTGGAAGGGAAGGAAGGGAGGGAAGGTGAACTTCTTCCCCTACCTAATAGCTGTGCAATATGACTTGCGGCGGGGGAAAGCAACGCTACTAGGTACGCAACGCAACGCAACGGGGAAAAAAAAGGCGGACCAGCGGACGTGAGAGGCGAGCTGCATGGATTTTGGTGGAGAGAGAGGGGCAAGAGGGTGTTCATTCATTGCTGAGCTGAGAGAGACGAGAGGATAGGAAAGGTAGGAGAGTCTGTAAGAGAGTGAGAGAGAGGGGGCTAAGAGTCATAGCTCTACTTGTCGCTGTGACCTTGGGAAAAAAGAGAGAGAGAGATGAGAGAGTGTGGGAGTGAGTGAGAGAGTGAGAGAAAGCAAGGCAAGAAAACTGGAAAAGGAAGCCTAAAGACAGCGCTTCAGTGAAAAGGACGGTACGCGCCCATTTCTTCTTCAAAAAATGAAGAGGAAAACGCAATCAAAGAGAGAAAAGCAAAACAAAAGAAGATGGACGGGCATGGCGAAGTGGTCTGAAATCTCCTTCATACTGATTAGAAAAGAAAAAGGAAAAAGGGGGGATGGCCTGGCCACCCAAACCCGATTTCCGCATGGGGAGGAAGCAAGAACAGAATCAAGAACAAAACGAGGAAATAAAGGAAAAGAAAAAAAAAGAGAAAGAGTTGCAGATGCCCACACCGCGAGGAAGGCGGAGAACGGATGGATATACCGACCGTCGATTCCTTTCGCGCTTGGTGTCCCAAATAAACGCCTATCGCTCATGTTCACACAGACACATATACCCCCTGCCACCCAACCACCGCTTTCAAAAAGGAAAACGAGAAAGGAAAGAAGAGGAAGCAGAAGGAAAAGGTGGGTGGTGGTATATGACAAAAAAAGCCCTCCCCAACGAACCACGCAGTCGGCTGACGATAAGGCGTCCGGGTCGTAAGCCGAAGAAGAGAAAAAGAAAGGAATAAAAAAGAGCAGAAAAAAACTGGGGAACCAGATTTAGAACTCTGTACAATCGACGCTCGCATTGATCAACCCCACACTAAATCTTCCCCATCGCCTCCTATTTACAACCTCATAATCTCCGCTGACTTTGGCCGAGCGTGCCGAAGAGGTGTTCGGGCGGGACGCGGTCGATGTTCGAGGTCTTGTCGAACATCTGGGTCGGCGCCGGGGTGTAGCCCTCGCGCTTGCGGCGGAGACGCTCGGCGATGATGCCCAGCGCGACGATGAGGAAGGTGCAGCCCAGAGCGATGGCCAGAGAAATGAGGACGACCAAGCCGAGCTTCATGTGGTTTTCTGGTGGTGACAGTTAGCAAAGGGAGTTTCGGGATATTGATTCAAGGGTATACAAACGTTTCTTGGTAAAGAAGTTCTGCGGATTCTGGACAAACGCTTGACTCATGGACCCTTGTCCGTTGCTGGCGGTTGTGGCAAGTAGGAAGGGCTGGATGTGCGTGCCGTTGTAGAGAGCGGCGGACGCGTTACCGAAGTCATGGATGTTCAGGGACCCCATCACAAGGAGGGCTTGGTCTGTATCGATCAAATCGGCCTTGTCATGCTTCACGGAGAGTTCGAAGATCTGGAGACCGCTGATGGTCGTGCCTTCACCGAACGATATGCCCATAGTACGCCAATCAGAGCCGTCATACTTTTCGAGGAACGCAGAGCCGTTAGACATTTTACCAGCGACCCAGAATTGGTCGCCGGCATTGTTGGCAGGGCACAGCGTAGTGACCGCACCGGGAAGTTGCCCGGAGCTTGCCAGCACGGTGAACTCTGAGTTCTTCGGGTTGTATTTAGCAACGGTACTCTTATTGCCATTGATGGTCATATCACCACCAATGAGCAGCTCTCCAGAAGCCCAGAACAGGGTCGACACGGTACCAGAGATCCCATTACCGGGCCTGTTCCACTGGGAGTGCTTCGAGTCGTAGTAACATAGACCAGCGCAGGGAAGAGAACCGGCAGACTGGAAGTTACCGCCGACATAAACGTAGTGGGAGCTGGGTTGAGGAGCAACGGCGTTGACGGTGACGTTGGTGCCGGCAAGAGCAGCTGGCTGGGGGGACGCGTATGTATTGGCCTGCAGGTCGTAGACGACTAATCCGTTGATTTCAGTACTCTGCACTGTTCCAGTGACAGATCCGCCTGCGTACAGGACGGCATCCTGCAGAGCAACGCTCAAGAAGGCAGAGTCTGAGTCTATCTCATCCCCCATGCCACTGACAGTTGTGTTGGTGCTGGTGCCGTTGATGAATATGATGTTGTTGACCGTGGTGCCATCGGATGCCTCGGCGGTGAAGTGACCAGCAATAACGGTAATATTCAGGCCGTCATCATCGAGCATGATACCAGTGACCGCGCCATCGACCGTCGCAGAACTGGTCGCCCTCTTCTTGCTGGAAGTAACGGTCGTCTGTTGTGGCTGGATTTTGACCGGGTAGCGCTGGAGCGAGTAGGAGTTGCTTTGTTCGTCAAGTCCAACGGCGCCAGAAGCACGGAGGGCTTGAGAAGAAACAGCACCAGCGAAGAGCGGATCAAAGCCAGGCACCTCGGTTTGCGCGATTAGCTGGCCATTGAGTGAAATTGTTTCCGCATCGTCCAAGTTGTGCAGCCAGTTGCTTCTCGAAGGAACCCACACCGCTAGATTGTTGGCGGTGGCTTCGTCACTGTCGTCAAAGGCAAGGGTCTTGCTGAAAGTTCCGGTCAAAGCAATCACCGTTTCCGGCTCGTCCTGAGTGACATTCAGACTGAAAGGGACGATGTAGGAGACTTGTCCGTTGACGCCAGCCCCGAGCGCTTGCCATTTATCTTCCGAGATCGAATATGCTGCCACGCCTCCCAGGCCGGTCGTCTTCCCGTCCTTGGTTTCTGTGAAGTTACCTCCCACATATAGCAGGCTTCCATTGTGGTACATCGTAAGCACCTCCGCATCCAACCCATCGCCCGCAAGGCTCGAGACCTGACTGCCGCTGATGGAAAATATATTGCTAAAGTTCGAGTTGGAGAAATTTCCAGCGACGTAGGTGGTGTTATCGACAGTAACCAAGGCAGAGATGCTAGCATCGTCCTCGAGATTGTTGCCGGCCGAGTCGATGGTAGAGTTCGTAAAGTCGGTTTCCACCGTGGTGCTACTCGGATCGTACTCATACAGGCCGTTCAGTCCGCTGCTGCTTCCATTGCGATAAACGAAACGAACACGCTGTGCGACAAACGTCAGAGAGCCGGACTGGTCGCTGCTCGGCGCGAGTGTAACCGAGGGCGTAAACGAGTCGTCGTCCGCATCGATATAGCCGCTATACACGGTGTCGTACTTGTCGTAATTGTTCGTTTGGTAAAGCTCGGTACTGATCGGCTCGCTTGAAGCACTGGATGTTGACGGAGTCATGGTGCCGGTGACGTTGATCCGGCCACGAGTGCTGCACGTGTCGTCTTGGATACAGCCAGGTGTATACACGAGAACCGAATAGTTTCCGGACTGGAGAATGTTCGGTTTGAAGACCACAGAAGGCAAAGGATCTGGCAAGTCTCCATCGACGGTCAATGTCAAATACTTCGAGCTGCTCTCGCCCGATGCCGTCTCGGTCCACTCTCCGGTGGAAGTAGCGGAGGCCTTAGTGGTCTCGGTAGAACAGTTCGGGTTGTTGAACCTCTCGATGGCATAGGTATAGATATCATCCTCGAAAATCTCAATTCCGCTGAGACCCCCGCCGCTGCCGTACCAGTCCGAGATATCGATGCGGAACGCGTTCATTCCGAAACCCTTGTACACGAACTCGAAATCTTGGGCGGACGAATTGCCTTCCGGAAGCGGGCAACGAGCGTCGCAGTATGCCTTCTCACCCGTTGACGTGGTGTACGTGAGATTCATGATTCCTCCATCGGGCAACGCCGTGAATCGCCACGTTTTCGTTCCGCGACCATCATGCTTCGTATTATAGAGACGCACTTTCGTCGGGGCAAATCCGAAGTCGAATGAAGCAAGCCAATAACCCGCCGTGTCGTTCGGAAGGAGCCAGCTAGAGCCGGACTCATCCTCCCCGCCTTCGCATACGATGTTCGTCGGATCGTCGAAACCGCTCGTACTGGAGGATGCGGATGCAGAGATGTTGGCGGAAGAGATTGCGATGGGCTGGCTATCGGGGTTTTTCGGCGTCGATGTGGTGGTGTTTCCAAGACCGTCGAAGGAGCCACCAAACACGATGCGGCCACTGGACGTCTTCGTGATCGCGCTGACCGGTCCGTTGAAGCCTGCGAAGGGGAGACCGGTCCAGTTGCCATCCCAAGCAAGGGCATTCGTCGAATTGGCGCCGGAAAAGGAACCACCGAGGTAGACGATGCCGGAATCGGCATCGCAATACAAGCTGCTGACTCGTCCAGACAGGCCCGAGAGAGCTTCCACCTTGGAAGTGTTGGGGTTGAAGAGCGCGGCGCCCTGCGTTTCGACGCCTCCCAGACTGGTGAAGTTTCCTCCCACCATCACGCCTTTGAGCTCGCCATTTTTAACGTAGGGACACATGGCTTCGATGTAGGCATCGGCGGTTTGCAAGGCCGTAAAGGCACCGTTGGGGAACCGTGTGAGGAGCGAATGGCTTCCGTTCGTGGCGTAGGTGTCTTCGTTTTGACCCTCCCATTCATAGAGCGAGACGGCATCGAAATCTCCGGCGAGTGCGACTCGGCCTAAGGTGGAGAGGTCCAATTGCGGCGACGTGACGGAGGTGAAGGGCGCGGCGGCGACTTCGGATATGCTGGCTAACGACAGTGTGAGTGCGAGGAGACGGGTCGCGAAAGCGGCCGGCCCGGAGGCTGGCGACGAGGGTGACGGTCTCATCGCCGTGGCCGGGCGGAAAGGTATTATGAAGATTAAGATAGGGAAAGGGAAGAAGTGTGTCTAAGAGCGCGGAGGCTCCCGCCCGGAGGTGAACTTGCTGAGAAGGGGACCGTTCAGTTAGAGAGCACCACGAGGCATGACGAAGGTGAGGATGTCGATCGGGGTCGGGGTTGACAGAACAGGCTCCGTTCCAAGGTACGAGCAAGACGGGCGACGACTGGGGGCTTGTACGGGAAGCAATTGCGCACGGTCGGAGATTGGTGGAAAGCGCAGCAGGGGATCGATCGGGCGGAAAGCGAGTGACAGCGAACGAGGGCGATACGGGGGGAAGTGCGCGAACGTCGTGAAGGGATAACGAATGACAGCAGTTGGCTGAAGAACCGGAAGGTCTGAAAGAGCGTGTCGAGGTCGAAGGCCGTCGAAGGGGGTGGTGGTGGGTTTGTCGTGCGGAAAGGATCGTGGTGGTGGTGGTGGTGGTGTTGGCAGCAGTCGTCGTCGTGGTGGAAAGTCGTTCGGGAGTTTTGGGGGGGGGGCCGGGAAGAGAATGAAGGGGCTTTGGGGGAGCCCTTTGGTCTCACGGGTTTGGGTTTGGGACGGGGGAGTGAAGGATGGGAGGACAGCACGGAAGTCTGTAAAGGGAACTCGGACAGCTCCTAGAAGGCTCGCCCGGACGGTGCCTGAGCCACTGCAATGCTGGTACCTCTGTATGCCTGTGTACCTGTTCCTGTGCCTGCGTGCCTGTGTGCCTGTGTGTGCCTGTGCCTAGCCTTAAGATTCCAATGGTCTCGCAAGCAGACGGGAAGAGGTTGGTCGGTCGTCGTGTGTTCAATCCATCGTACACACAACACACCCTCACACATACAACTCACACACACGTGTGTACGACTATCCAACTCGGTCACTCATTTCCTCCCCACCCCCCCCCGTCGCCCCATCAACCGACCACGATTGGTCCAAATTCCTCGGGACCCACTCCAAACTTGCATCGCCGCACGCACTAGCGACACGCTCGCAACTCGACCCGGCCCGTGCCCCCGCCGACCGCAATCATATCTGATGATTCAGCATTGAAGTCCAACAACACCGTAGACCTCCTACTTTTGGATAACAAGATACGGAAAGCATGGTACTTCTCTTTGGACTCACTATCTTTGCCAGTTCTATATGACGTACCAGGGCGTTCTCTCCGTATTACCGCCTACTCTCTCATGGAATTCACTAATTAACCACCTGCTGGAGTGGTACCTACAATACCAGTTTTCGTCACCCCGGCTGTAACACATGCGTGTTTCCAACGGTCTCGCCGCCCCCGGTCGAGCCAATCATCGTTAGCTATCTTCCAGTAAACTCCATTCAATCATCTCGTTTCGCGGGTGCAACCCCAGTATTTCTCGTTCGTCCCAGGCATATCCGTAGTACAGCATTTGTATCCGTACAAAGCAGAGAGCCTGCAAGGTACGCGATGCGCGGGACGCAGATAAGGTAATTCAGGGGAGGGCGTGTGAATCAGCATGCGCTGCTGCGATGGCGATGCGCTGCTGTTTCGGGGGTAGGGGAGACAAGGAAAAGGCTGGAGAGGGCCGCTCCCAGACCACTACGGATACAGTATCTACCGCGATGACGACTCTCTCTCTTTTCTTTCTCTCTGTGTGCAGGAGATCGGATACAACAGATCATCTATATATGTACCTCATCGACATCATCATAATTATCATCCCTTTTCCCATCCTATTCGCAATGCCACCGAATGGGGCGTGCATATCTTATTATATGTACCATCCATGGGTTGCCTACTCACCCTCCACAATCATCGTGATTGTGACAGAACATCATCATCATAACCTCGTGAGAGAAGAATATAGTAAAATAAATACTCCTTCCTTCACCACGGCGAATATATAGTATAAGGGCCTGTTTACCTACACCTACTTCTTGCGCGATTTCTTATTACTATAGCTAGTGGGGCAGGGCTCGGTAGCGCTGGCTAGTAAATATCTAATAGATTACTAGAAATAGAAGTAAAACCTGCCTTATATTTACTATAATATAGTTACTAGTAATTTTATTAATAATTATATTAATTAGGACCTTTCTAGGGTTATTCTTTAGTATTAAGTAACCTATTATATTATTAATAGAGTCTTAATACTAAACTAATATCTAATTTACTTAGTATATTAAATAATAATATTTTCTAGAGCTCCTTACTATAGCTAGAGGCCTTATAGCTAAATACCTTATAATCTAAAGCCTTATAAGTATTACTACTACCCTCTCTATTATTATTATTATTATCGTCGTCTTAGTATCGTCGCTTATAAATATTATTAAAAGTAGCCTTTATTAAGATAGTATAGATAGAAGCTATACTTACTACCCTCTTAGAGATACTTATCGAGATAAAAAAGTAGGCTCTTAATACTAATAGTAGCTTTAGAATAGCTACTTAGAAGATAATAGTTAAAACTATTAAAAAGGTAACTAATTAAAGGATAGAGAAGTATATACTTCGTAATAAACTTAATACTTTAAAGAGCCTCTAGGAGGAATAGCTTTAGTATATATAGCTATTTAAATAGATAATATATTTTAAGATAAGCTTAATAGAAGCTCTACTAGATATTATAAATAAATACTATAAAAAATATCTAAAAAGGCGTCTTTTTTAATACGTACTACCGCTATAATATAAGCTATTAAACTAGCTCTTTAGTAATAATCTCGCGACTAGCGAATTATTTATTAGTATAAATAAGATATTAGATCTAGTAAAGGAGTTTAAAAAGTAAGAATTTATTATTAATTAATAGTATTAAATACTTACTATTTATTATATTAGTTATAATACTATCGCCGTCTACTAATAATAATTAAGTTTAATACTCTGTTAAAAAGAGCTGCGAAGAATATAGTAATTATAATAAAGAAGAAGAGGAGGAAGCGTTATAGTAATAATAATAATTAGATTAATTAGATAATAAAGTTTATTAAAGAATTAAACTTCTTATTAATAATAATATTATAATAAGTGTTAGCGATTAAACAGGCTATTTATATAGTTAAAAGAGACTTCTTTAAAGGCCTTAAAGATAAAGAAAAGAACTATTTATACGCGATCTTCTTATCGCTAAATAGTAATAATAAAGCGCAGCTTTTCCTAATAAATAAGGATAAGAAGAGGGTATTAAATAAATTACTTACGCGTAGAAGACGAGTTTTATAGTAAATTAAGGTAGATATAGGATAGTCTAGGTTATTATTAGATAGATATATCTAGAAACCTATAAATCCCTATATAAAAATCGATATTTTAATATACTTCCTTAAATTAATAACTTCCTTTTATTCTTTAACTACCTAAGAAGGCTTATATCCCTTAACGCTACTTAATATACTACTTATATATAATTTATAATAGTATCCTATCTAGCTATTATTAAATACTTACTTAGTATTTCTTTATTTTTTATATTAGTATTATTATCGCTGTCGCTATTATTATTATTAGCCTCTAGATATACCTCTATCCTTATATTAATATAGCCGCCCTAGTTTAAGAAGTTATAAATAGCTATTAAAGTAAGAATAATCTTACTTTATATTATAATAAAGTAGTTTCCTAGTAAGTATTAAAAGATTTAAAAGTAATTCTTTAAGATACTAAAGGATCGCTTAATAAGGTTATATAGTAATAAGTAATAAATATTAAAGAGCTCCTCTTTTATCTATAATTACTTCTCTACTATAAGCTTCTACTCTTTTAGGTAATATCTTACTTTTTAATAAAGTATTAAGATAAGACTTAATTAATTAGAATAACTAATATTTATAAGATAGTACTTCTCTAGTAGTACGGTAAAGCCTTTATTAAAAATATCTTTTAATACTCTTTTATTATATATAGAGCCTTCCTAACTAGGAAGGATATATATAAAGTTAGCGTTAAAATTAATAGCTATAAAGATATTCTATAAAAAAAAGCCTTTTTTATTCCTCTATACCTTCTAGCAAGTTACTTATATATAAATAAGTATATAAGTTCTATTAAAAGTACTAATATTATTACTAAAATAAAGCTAGAATTAATCGTCTTATTTAATAGCGTCTAGCGTATAATTCTTAGGTAGCTAGATAACCTCTTTATATAATATAAGGAGGGTATTTAGTATATAATAAAAGGCGTTATAAATAGACCGTATTAAATACTATATATACTTAACTACGTTACGGTAAGAGGCTCCTTAACTAGTAATATATAGAAAGATTAATAGCTACTCTACTATAGATAAGCTTAGCTTATTACTATTCCTATTATTACTAAGGCTCGTATTTATAAGAAGCTAGTTATAGAGGCTCTTAAATACCTCCTTCTAAAGCCTAGATAGATTAAATATACGTTTTATAGCCCTCTTATAAAGCTCTTCTAACTACTACTCTTAGTCTTAGTTAATATATTAAGATTATTAGTTATATAGCCTATATTTACTACGGTTAAGTACGGCGATATAAAGGATAATATAATAAATATAATAATAAGCGGCGGTAAAGAGGAGATTTCTATAATAATTATAACGCTATCTAGCTATAAAGGCGAGCCTATTTATAGTAGTAAGAGATAGTATTTATTATATATAAAGAGACCTTAATAGAGGGCTCTAGACGCGATCTTAGCGCCTTACTAGTACTTAATAATATTAAAAAGTAGCTAGAGGCCTACTACTCGCTATAATAAGTAATTAATATTAAAAATTACTATATTTAGTAACTCCGGGCTCTACTAGATACTATATATAAGAAGTATATACTAAGCTTACTTCTTAATAAAGAAATACTATAAAAATTAACTACTCGTATATAGTATAAGTAAATAGACCCCGACTTCTTCCACTTCCTATAGAAATTATAAGAAGTTAACGCAAGAAGTAGGTTTAGGTAAACAGGCCCTAAATATACCGCGCATAACACGCAGACAAACCTACTACTACCTAGGGACCTACCCACACTCCCACGCCACCCTACAAGCCGACAGCCTTGTTCCCAACCCCACGAGCTGATGATATACCTACTATACGTACCTTACCAGCCATGGGAGGAGGATCTCTACACGCAACGCAGTCCTTCGTTATCTGCTCACCCGCATACATCTTCCACCTATGAGGAAGGAATTGTTGTATTAAAGAGTAGTTGTAGAGGAAAGCGAAGAAGAAGAAGAAGAAGAAGAAGAAGAAGAAGGAGAAGAAGGAGGAGGAGAAGGAGAAGGAGGAGAAAATGAAGCAAAGGCAACCCCCCTCTCACGTCCCGTCCACAATCAAGATCTACTAGTACTGTACCCATCCGTGCCATCCGTACCTCAGAGAAGTAGACCCACACCTCTCTCTCTCTCTTTCTTTCTCGGGGCGGGAGCGAACGTGCCTAAAATAGTAACCCATTCGAGCTACGTACTTATCTAAACCGTTCGATTCAGTGATCTACTGAGTACATCGCCAGCCTACCCATTCACCCATTTCCCATCTTTCCTTCCTCTTTCTTCGAGCGATGAGGAATGAAGACGTACACTCCATCATCGATCACTGGTGGACATCTCATATTTCTATGAATATCAGATTGTCCATATCTTCTATATGTTTTCCTTTTGGGGGGGGTGGGGGGGGAGGAAAAAGAAACCTGCGTGAAAAGAAATAGGGGAGCAAAAAGAGGAATGCAAGAAATAAACAAAGAAAGGACAAATAAATTAAAACAAATAGATGGAAATCATCTTCTTTTGTGAAGCGCATCGGGAATAAGTGGGACACATAAATCTCATCCTCACCACCTCCACAACGGACCCGGTGAAGGTAGACATCGAGATGGCTTCCAGCTGTATATATACATATCTTCCTCGCCTCCTCAGAATAAGGGAAACCCCCATCCATTCCCCTCGCCAGCACACCAGCGCTCTCAAATCAGACAGACTGGGTCATCGCACTCCCAGCCGACCCATCGCCTCTCCGACATCCCAAGAAAGAGAAAAAGAGAAATCCCCTTCACAACCAGCCATCCCCCCGCCCTCCCGCACCAAGCGCAACCGATTGGCCAACCGCATGCGGATCCGTCGGCCCAACCAGCCGAATCGACCGCTTCAGCCGCGCCCGCCGGCGCTCCTCCTTCCGGCGCTCCCGCCGGCCCCTCGCGCGCTCCAGCATCCCCAAGCCGCGCCCCAGTCTGCTCGACGTCGGCTCCGTCTCGCGTTCGCCGTCGGGTACGACGGGCGGGGGAAGCGCGTTGACCGGTTCCGTGGGCGGGCGCGCCGACGGAGTCAACGGCGGCGAGGCGGGACCCTTGCCCCCCTTCGGATGGAGCAGGCTGATCTTCGCCCGCTCCAGAGCCTTCTCGACGCCGTGGAAGGCCCGGCTGGTGGAGCTGGAGAGGGTGCCGAGGGAGGAGTGGCGGGTGTGGGGTTTCCTCGCCTCTTTCGCCCCGGATCCACGCTGCGAGCCTGGAAGGCTGGCGTCGGCGTCGGCGCTGGCGAGCGAAGGGGAGGAGGAGGGCGGCGTGAGCGTTTGGTAGCTGGCGCGTCGGCCGTGGTCGGCGGCCCCGAGGAGCAGGCTGTGGGTGATGGCTTCGCTGTGCCGCTGGCTGCTGTAGGCTGAGATGATGTCGGTTGGTGAGGGGATCGATGTACTGCCGTCGCCGGTGCTTGTAGGGCTCGCAGCGGCAGGGGGTACATTCTGTGGGACGGGACGGTCCAGAGACGTGGGCAGGTGCAAGGGCAACGGAGGAGCGGTGGTTGCTTTGCCCTTGTCTGCATTCCCTTTAGACCTGAATCTCGCGGCTGCAGAAGCCTTGCTCCGTCGATGGAATGCAGAGAGTCGCTTAGAGTCTAACGACGGGCGGCGGATATGTGACGCCCAACCTTTCGGATGATGCTTACTGTTCTGCACCTTCAGCATCGGCGCAGACCTCAAATGCTTCGGTGGCATCCGCGACTTGCTGGAAGTGGTGGTACTGAGGCGTGTCGGAAGCAGTTGAGTTTTCTTCTTGCCCGGGAAAGACCTCCTGAACTTCCCTGCGAAGCCATTCGCCTCAGATAAGTGGGCATCTTTTTCGGATGCCGCCTTGGGACCTTCATTGTTTCGTTCAACGGAACCTTCACGCCAGAAAAGGGGGACCGGAACCAGTGACGGATCATCGGCGGGATGGACACCCTCATAGTTCCTGCCAGAGCGCTCAGTCAGAACACTCGGTTCTCTACGAACCCCACGATACTGGTCGACTAAGAGATCGTGGTAGTCATCCGTAACCACCAGCCGCTCGAGACGCTTCAAAGTCTCATCATCGTCAGCATACCCAGAGCGTAGGAGTCGATCGATTCGAGCGTTCCCTGCTGCCTTAGCCTTTTTCCGAGATGGATTGTAATTCTCGTAATTGCATGTACGAGGCGGTGCCTGCCGATTTCGCGTTCGACCTCTGTGGTGAACTGGGGCTTCATCAGGTGTGACGAGTCCCAAAGCTCTGAATGCCTTATCCTCGGAGAGATGGCTAAGATAAACAGCAGGTGACACTGGAGGACGCCCTATAGGAGCTATAGGTTGTTCCGAGCGATCATCAGCAGGATAAGCTATCGGTATCTGGTCAGTCTGAGAAAGAGCATCTGAATCTCTTTTAAGGGCTTCCGTTTGCCCGACAGCTTCAATCGAAAACCCGGTGTCTTCAGCTGAGCTCAGAGGTAGGGCTGGCGAAGGAGGTAAATCGAGGATGAAGGGGTGCCATGATGATTCGTTCCCTGTCGAGATGTCATTGGGCTCGGGTGAGGGATTTGGAAGAACAAGGGGGCGTGATAATGGCGTCTCTTCGAATGTGGAAGGTTGCTGCGTCTCTTGAAGGCCGTTGGCCTGCAAATTATTCTCCATGTATGCCACTGGTTGAAGAAACACTTCCAACTGAGCTCCGTCTGCGTCCGTTCCAATATAGCCCCAGGAGTCAGGCGTCTCCCAAGAGCTCACAGACCGACTATAGATGCTGGAGGTCCGCTTTTGTTCGAGAGTGACAGGTGTCGAGCGGAACGACAACGGTGTCGCCGAGGGCAATGGCGGAAGAGGTTTGTCGAGACTTAGCCCCGAACTCTGTGACTTGAAGCTCGTCACAGACTTTGCAGCTCGTTCCAAACCAGCAAGGGACGAGGATGAAAGGTTCGAGTGGAATATGTGTGGGACTCGAAGCCTGGAGCCAGTGACCGCCATGGTAGACAATCGGGAGGCAAATTGATCGACGCGGAAGAATGTAAGAAAAGGGAATGGCGAAATACAGGTCAGTCTGGAGATGTTGGCAACAAAGAAATGAATATTTTCACGTGCGAGCTGCAAAGGCTCTAGCAGCGATCCTCGAGAACAAAGAGACGACAGTGTCTTTGTGAATTCGCAGGCATTGGTGATCCCTTGTACTCCAGGGTGTGAAGTCATCTCAATCGCCATCTGTCCAGGTTCCGGTGCCTACAGTCGAGTCGCCGTTCTGAGGGATGAATTACACAGAACAGCGTGATCCTCGAGAAGCCGAGCGTTGTGGAGTACTCCCACTTCAAAGGCTCTGCATTCATAACATCCTGTACTGTTGGACCGATCTGTGAAGAACAAGGCAGCTAGATACCTTTACTCGCATTCTCACGGTGTTCACGCGCCGGGGTATATGGAACCCAGCTCCTATCCCCTTATTCCACTTCATATTTCTCAGCGGCGCCCCAATTAAGGGCAAACCGAGGGCCAATAAGGAAGGAAGATAACTGAAAAGGGAACGAACGACGAAAGAAGAGCGTCTACTCCCTAGGAAGGAAACATTGAGCGGAAACTGAACCCCTCCATCGAGTAGAGGGAGCAAGATGAAGCGCAATCGAACAATGGAAACCTTAAACCGGGCAGGCACGAGCATTCCAGCCCTTTCACGGTCCGAGTTTGGAAAAAGGGATAGGCTGACTGTGAGGACCGGAAGCGAAAACGACAAAGGAGACATAAGAACACCAGGGCTATAAGCGCCCATCCCGCACCCGGCCGAGACGGCACGGCACCGGAATGGTGTGAAAAGAAACGGCGAATCATGTCTATGGGAGAAAGAAAGGATAGAAAGAAAGAAACAGAGAGTGAGAGAGAGAGAGAAAGAGAGATCGGGATGGGCCACAAGGCAGAAGCGAGGGAGAGACAGTTGGTCCGACCGCCCACTCGTGCCTGAGGCATACCAGAGTCGGGGCAAAGTCAGGCCGACTCCCACCGTCATCGAGCGCCGACGACCACACGGTGGCTTGCAAGTTGCGAGCTTCCATAGGCGATGGGCTGATGGGCGCACGGGAGCGGATGGATACACATGGAGATAAGATGGATTCTCGGTCGCATGTCGACATCGATGGCCTCCATCAGGCGAGCCCTTCTCCCTCTCCCGCTGTCTGAGCCCTAGAGTCGGGCTAAATATTCGAACGGGGCGGACCGGAAAGTGAGCGTGTACATAAGAGTTGGTTTTTGAGTTCAGACGCCTTTCATGATGATGGGGCGCAGCTATGTATATAAGTATACATCCGATGCTGGCACCGGCGCATATTCGAAGGACATGATACTATATGCCATCGGACCCTCCCAAACGGTCTGAGAGATATCGTGAGAACTCCTTCCCTATCCGGAGTGTTGATTCGCAACCCGAGCAGACTTCCTTGTCTCGAAACCCCCTTCTCTCCAGCCTTAGGCATTGCCATACACAGGATCATGGCATCAAACTCCAGACTGTCAGTCAAAGCCCAGGAGAGCGATGGACCTGCCACATCCAGCAACAATGTCAACGCATTATCCCACCTGGAACCGGAGAAAGAACCGCCCGCAGAAGAAGAACATGACGATGTGGAAGAGAGTAAAGACAGCCGCAGAACTTTCGTGGCCGATGCGCGCTTCTGGCTGGCCTTCTTCCCATTATGCGTTATCTCGCTCATGGCTGCGATCGATGCCACATCGATCTCGGTGGCCCTGCCCGTAAGTCTCAGGAGTCAAGCGTCTTCCGTCACTCTGTAAAGGACAGCGATGAACTGACGACGAGATCAGATCATGTCGAAAGCGCTCCACGGCAACGCGATCGAGTCCTTCTGGGCAGGCACCGCCTTCCTGCTCACGTCCACGGTGATGCAGCCTCCCCTGGGCTCGCTCAGTCACATCTTCGGACGCAAGCCGCTCATCTACGTCAGCCTGATCTTCTTCGGCGTCGGCGCCATCATCGGCGCGGTCAGCAAGAACATCACCGTCCTGCTGGTCGGGAGGAGCCTGCAGGGCGTGGGCGGAGGCGGCATCCTCTGTCTCACCGAGATCGTGGTGACGGACATGCTCCCCCTCGCCGTGCGAGGGCAGTACATCTCGTTCCTGTCTGCCATGTGGGCGCTGGGAACGATCCTTGGTCCGATCACCGGGGGTGGGTTCGCTGAGAACGTCTCCTGGCGGTGGATATTCTGGCTCAATCTCCCCTTCATCGGCATCGGTCTGCCCCTGATCGGCGTGTTCCTCAAGCTCAACTATAAGACCAGCTCCCTCATGGCCAAGCTGCGTCGAGTGGACTGGGTCGGTATCGTGCTCTTCACGGCCTCGGCCACCGGCTTCCTCATCCCTGTCTCTTGGGGAGGCGTCTCGTATGAATGGAGTAGCTGGCACACGCTGGTCCCGCTCATCCTCTGCGGAGTCGGTCTCGTCGTCTTCGCTCTCCACCAGGAATACGTCGCCTCTGAACCGTTGATCCGGACGGCCGTGTTCAAGAACCGCACCGCTGCTATCACCTACGCCACCACCCTGATTCATGGTATCATTCTCTGGTGCATTCTCTACTATGGACCGCTTTACTACGAAGGCGTCAAAGGCATGGGGCCCATCCTGGCTGGCGTGGCCATGTTTCCGCAATGCTTCACCGTCGCCCCTTCTTCCGCGATTGTCGGCATCCTCATCGCGAAGACAGGTCGCTATCGGTGGGCCATCTGGAGCGGCTGGGTGATCACGACACTGGGCTTCGGCATCCTCATCTACCTCAAGCCCGACACCCCGACCGTCTCTTGGATCTTCATGAACCTCGTCTCCGGCTTGGGCACCGGCATGCTGTTCCCCGCCATGGCCATCACCGCGCAGGCCTCCGCAAAAACCGAAGACGCCGGCTATGCGGCAACGATGTTCAGCTTCATCCGCGCCTTCGGGCAGACCTTGGGCGTGGCCATCGGTGGCGTCGTCTTCCAGAACGAGCTGAAGAAGAAGCTGATGACTTTCCCGGAGCTGGCGGCCATGGCAGACGAGTACTCGAAGGACGCCAGCGTGCTGGTGGAGATCGTGAAGGGACTGCCAGACGATTCACCGCTCAAGGAGCCGTTACGAATCAGCTACACCTATGGGCTGACGAGGGTGTACATCGTGTTGACGGTGCTGAGCGCGGTGGCGTTGGTGATGTCGCTTTTCATGAAGGGGCTGCCGCTGACGATGGAGCTCGCAACAGAGCAGGGCTTGAGGAGGGAGATTGAAGCGAAGGACGAAGAGAATGCCGGAGACATTCGGAGAGCGAGGGAAGATGGGGGAAGTTGAGATTGTTGTTATACCATTGGCAGCGAATGTTGGCGACGTCATCGTAATGCAGATGTTAGAGAGGTGACAAACACTGGACTCCATGAATAAGAACATTTGTAAATCAATATTTATCTTCCGCACCATCCCCCCAATTTGGAACTGTGAAGCTGCACACGGAGCAGACAGTGCCTGGATGATGAAAAATTACCAGGTCTTACCTGGAGAGATTTCGTGCGGCTGTCCCACTCGTCGGAACCTCCGTCTTCCAGGGAAGACGGGAGAGAGAAATGGCATCGGACTTGGGCTCGCACAGCAGTTTCATCTCCGAAATCGCACGGCTGCCCGCCCGCCTTCGATAGCACCCAAGGGAGCACAAAGCTTGGCCGTGTCCGACTTCCGCGCTCGGCGCGCGCGCGTGTACGACGGTCATGACTACCATCGTTGCAATGTCAATGTCTGGGCGCTCGGTGGTTGGGGCTTTCCGGCGTCGGGGAGGGTTGTGGTTGTCATCAACCGTGTTCCAAGCCCTAACGGGATGGCCCCAGCCTCACGCGCTGCCGCGTTACCGGTGGTCCAGCCATGGCGCCTTCCCTGCCTTGGGAAGAAGGCTGGGCCCTCTTGGCACGGATTGGACCCTGGAAAGAGGCCGTCTCGAATTATTTTGCGATAGTTCCCTTTTCCCATGTGGTAGCCGAGTCGATGACGCCCGAGCGGCCTTTTATCCCCGGATGGCAGCAGCACCGTGCGCGAGGAGGTTCCGGGAGGAGCGAAGCTTTGCTGAGGGCTGCCACCAGTTCTCGTGTGTTGATCGGAATGCCGAGAGTGTCCGGTGCCGTGCCGAGAAGGCTTGAGCGACCCTGGGCTCCGATCCTTGAATCATACTCCGCCTGTACTGTACACTTGCAGCTGCGGAACTGCCAAGCAGTGGATGTACTCCGGAGTAACCCCTCCAGCAAGCACGGGAAAGTGATTAAAGTAGCCAAGGAAAGTCGGTGGCGGCGCTGGCAGGTGTAACGGGCTAGAGGGGTGGTGCGGTCCAGGGCGGGAAGGGTGCGCGCTTGGTCCGCCCTGCTCCGGGGTGCGCGCGATTTCGGCAATGGGATGGAAGTCATTGTCAGCAGCGGAGCTGGTTGGTCGATTGAGCAGTGTCAGTAAAGTGAGACAGATGGTGATTTTGATGCTTGATTCACTGAACTTGACCCGCAAGAGAGATTGGGCGAGAAAGGATTGGGGAGCGAAGGTGATGCTGGTGGATCTGGACGAATATTGATGGAATGAGCACAATAGGTCGGGTATTTTCAAGGGTGCTTAGGAGTAGGCTTTGTGAGTTGTCCGATATGCATGTGCGAATCAAGGGCGGAAGAGAATGCGGAAGGTCGTGCGAAAGAAGACATTGACGACGACGGAGTATGCCTGTTCGGACAGTAGTGGTTGTAGAGAGGGCAAAGACGACTTGTATAGATGAATGAAAAACCGGTGAAGAAGTAGCATCACGTCGAGGTGCTGTAGTGGTCGAAGGAATACAGCAGCAGTCCGTCCCAGGTCAGTGTGTAGGGATATACTTCGAATGCGTTGTTGGAGTAGGTATGTACAGTGCTGCTATAGTTATAGTGAGGTAGCAAGGTCATTTGAATAGAGCTTGAAGTCGTCACTTCGCACAGGGGCCATGGCGGAGCCTTATCAGTGTTACCCAACTGCTTTACCATCACCGAAGAAAAAGACCCGGAGCAGCGGTCGGCGCGGTGGGGGATCGGCCAATGAGACGGGCGGCTGAGGCCTTATCTGGCAGATCTGCTGGGGCAGCCCGTCTAGCCTGACCCCTGCCACGCCCTGCCCATGTTTCCTGTTAGGTAATGCGAAGCGCTCTGGGGGGCCTTGCCCACGACCATCATCCTCATCCACAGCCCAAGGGACCACCTGTGAATCCGGCCCTCAAAACTGCCCCCAGAGAACCCCAGAATCGCCGTCATCGTCATTCCTCTCGATAAGTTCACAAACTGTGAGAACTGGTCCGGAATATCTGTATCATCTTGCCCTCCTCCTCTCGCCCTCCCTCCTCCTCTTGCGCACTTTCCCGGCCTCCGCGCCCACCGCTTCCTCCGCTGGTTGACGCTGTGAAGGAGGTAACTACAGTAGTACTTTAGCAAAGCACGACGTCTCGGCTGGAGTCCATAGGTAGCTGCTGAGGTGCGACTACTGGTAGTACTTTTTACCTGCCATACTCTACGCCCTCACGTACTCGAGTACTACCGCCTACCATATTATTACTCATTGTTTCATCACCACCACATCCCTTCTACCAATCCTCTTTCTTACAACCAACCAACTCTTCCTGCTGCCATCATCTAGTCGCCGCGAATACAGTACCTACATATCTAGTACCTCCTCCTCCATCGTCCATCCTCCATCATAGGCGACGACGGCCTCTGCCATCAACCTCTCCTTCGATTAAAATCAACCAGTCCTCCCCGTCCGTTCACCTTCAGCACCTCCAGCACCCCCAGCACCTTTTCCCAGAGCCTTGCTCCGCTCTGCCCATCCGGCGGCCGCAGCGTCCGATCTGCCGCTCCCCTCTCAAATGACGGCCAAGAGCCTTCATTATCTCATCCTCATTGCTTCCATTGAGGGAAAACTAGGGCCCTGAGAAGAACCAATCCGCAACCCCCCTCAGCAACCTTCACCATCCGTCGCCCTCCGGTCGACACATCCAAACGATTTCCATCAGGTACGGATACCCGACTGCCCTGCTTTTCTCTGCGTCCGGCCCGGCATCCCCCGTGGTTTGCTGAATCCCATCCTGGTGAGTGCTCCCGTCCCGCCCCAGCCTTCCTCTTCCAGCTTGCGCCGCCCGCGCGATAAGGCCGACGTTCCTGTCCCCATCCGGTGGCCCATCCGCACGGCACCTCTCGTCGTGGCCGACCGGCGCCGATAAGTCCTCGCCCTCGACTTGAAGCCCGGTCGGATCAGCCTCGTTATGCACCATTGTGCTATTTCTTGCAGGCTTACACCCTCTTTCTCTCCTCTGTACAGCGTCTGACTGGCTCCGCTAGTTGACGTGAACCGGCGCGCTTCGCTTCTTATCCCTCATGGCGGCCGCTAACATGGGCATGCCCGCAGCAGAACCCACCTCGGGCGATTGACCTCGCACCTATCTGCCCTCATCCGCCCTGCAGCCCCTCCGGGCCAGCGTTATCTCGGACGTATTAGGCTTCCCCGTCATTCAAAATGACGACTGCTGTCGCCATGCAGCCGCCTATGCCACGTCCTGCTCCTATCCCGATCGCTGCTGCATGCCACAAGCCTAAGCAGTCCATGCCAGGGACGGAGAACGCCTCTCAGACCAAGCCATCGTCCACCGGTACCATCACCAACGCTCGAGGTCGGAAGGAGAGGCCCTGTGACGCTTGTCGCCGGCGCAAGAGCCGCTGTGTCATCCACGAGGGCGCTGTCTTGTGTGTGCTCTGTGAGTTCCACAAACAAGAGTGTACCTTTGTCCAAAGTCCCCAGCCACGAAAGAGGAAGCTTAACGCCGACGGCAAGAAAGATGAAAGCGTGAAGAAGAGGTATGTCGATGCCTTTGCGACATTGCAAGCGATGCTCAGCTGAACTGAATTCTCTGTGTAGATCGGTCGAGGTGTCGCCGTCCCAACCTGCCATACAAACCCCACCAATCGCTCCTACCATCCCTCCATCCCCCCAGATCCGGCCAACGGAGAGGGGCAACGCCGTGTTTGGGGAGACATTGGGACTTCAATACCATATCCACAGCAGATATATTGGACCCACCACGCCGCTTGACCCGCTACTCATCGGCTTGTCGCATTTCGATATCCATAACCAGACCGCCTTTCACCTTGGCACCTTGCGCAGGGTGAATGATCATGAATGCTTCATCATGCTGCCCGACGAAACCACGCAGATCTATGACCGAGATGCTGAGATTTTCGATGCAGTCGAGCAGATTGTTGCCCCTCACGGTCTAGCATTAATAGACATCTACTTCCGCGTTGTACACCCGAGCTTCCCGATCATCCAGCGAACTATATTTTACGAACGTCTTCGCAATGGAGATCGCCCACTATCACCGGCATTGTTGGCTGGTATCTACATCTTGGCGCTCAATTGGTGGTCACATGATCCTAGCCTTGCAGCCTTGCCGAAACCTAACACCGGTCGGTTGGAGGCTATCGCTTCCAGGTCTCTAGCCTTAGCGATGGAGCGTCCTAAGCTTTCCACCATACAGGCGGGATTACTTCTGTTGCAGAGGTCCGAAGCCGACTCTTGGAGCCTGACCACACAGCTAGTTGCCATCGGTCAGGAGCTCGGCTTACATCTGGATTGCTCCGACTGGTCCATCCCTCTTTGGGAGCGGGGCCTTCGAAAGCGCATTGCTTGGGCGCTATATATGCAGGATAAATGGAGTTCGCTCACGCAGGGGCGACCTTCGCATATCTTCGGTGCTAACTGGGCCGTGAAACCCATTACTGAAGATGATTTCTTGGAAGAAGGCGAACATGGCGGAACAGAGCTTCATCGGCATGAAGACGACAGAGCCGAGGATGAGAGAGGGCGAATTATCTTTGCGCAAATGATCGCACTCACAAACATCATGTCTGAAGTTATGGACACTTTCTACACCCAGGTTGCGATCCAAGACTTCGCCAATGCTGGAAAGAACTCGACCAGGTTGATTCTGGAAAGAGCAAAACCAGTTCAGATCAAGCTCAAGGAATGGTTCGCAAAGCTTCCGGCTACTGTCAGAATGGACAACTCTCCCACAAACCGACTTTGTTCGACGGGTAAGACATGCTGACCCTTCAGCCCATCGAATCCCGCTAATGATCATGAAGGCTACCTCCATCTGGCGTATTTCGCAACCGAAATCACTCTCCATCGGCGTATCGTGCAGTCACTCGATTCTAAAGACGCAGATCCATACTTGATGTACATCTGCCGGTCCGCTGCGAAGACCCGTCTGATATCTGCCATGGACTTTGTTAATCGTCTCAGACCGGAGCATCTGCAGGCATTTTGGTTCTTCGCTTCCAAGATCAACTTCACCTTGATAGGCACATTTGGTAGTCTGCTCTGGGCTACTGCACCGGCTCGGGAAGAAGCTGAATTCTACAAAAGCCGCCTTCGCGAGTATCGCTGGACCTTGTCTGTGAGCAGCAAGCGTGCCGAGTTCCTAGAATATGCTGTTGCCATGCTCGACTCGACTCGCGCCATGCTCAACAACCTCGCTGAGAAACCAAGCATATCAGAGGCGCGGGTCAGCAGCACTGGGGCGCCGGATCGGTATGCGCACCGCCAAGAGCAACCTGATCAGCAGGATCATGAGATGGGCAATACGAGCGATATGCAACAGTTCTCGCGGTTCTCCTCTTCGGGCCCGGCCTTCTCGGGCTTCACTGATGAGGAAATGCATGCTCAGTACAGCTCAAGGGGCCAGACGCCTCCAACCCCGCAATCGCATCACTGAATTAGAAAACCCTCTTATCTTTCTAATTTTGCGGCCGGTACCTCGTCTCTCTTATTTTCATTGCGGAATGTCTTTCACTATTATCGGAGTTACCACTAGACGTTTTGGGATGCGCTTTTGTCCGGTCGTCGCTCTCCACATTGTTTCCTATTCATTGGGTTTATCAGCAGTAGCCCTCTCGACTTTACTGCTATATTTTCTCTTCTTCTCTGTCTCTGTCTCTGACTACTGGATTACCCCACTACGCGGTCGTTTCGTATGGGAAGGAGGGATGACGATCACGAGGACGACGAGGACAACGACAACAGCATTATATACCCGTTCATGGAAGAGAGTTCGTTAGGTGGTACGAAGGATGAAGGATTAGACACGAATTTTTGTTTCTCGGGGCTGCCTGTGACTACGGCAAGGCTTGAAACGGCACGACATGGCATGGGGAAGAATATGGGTGTGGGTGAGGCATGGGCTGTTCGTAACGCGGGCGGGGATGGAATGGACGATCTTAAACCGGACTGCCTTGTAACCAAGCCAGCGATGGCAACATTTGGCAAACGACGAAATGAATGGGATCGCCCAAGGACTTGCCCGGATACCGTCGATGTAGTTTTTACATATATAGCATATGTAGTCACATGTCCCTGTTTCGCCTACATAAGGAGTAATGATGTCCTGGGAGTATAGAAGGGATTGGCCAGCCCATCAGGAGGTAACCTGGGCGGAGGAGAGTGAATGGACGCGTAAACAGAAATGCTACGGAGTTTGTATATAGAAGCATCTGAAGACCTTAGCTGCTGTGCTTTTATTCAGAAGATGTACGGTGCCAAGCCCTTAGCGCGATTTAGGAGGCAACTGAGCGGCACCCCAATCTTGGTTTCTCTCTGTCCGTCCGAGCATCACTACAACATCATCAGCTCGCTGTGCTTCCTATACACTGCATCTCATGGGCTGAAATTCTTTAAACCCTGCTGTCCAAGAAGTATAAAGCACTGCGACTCTCAGCAGCAGCACAACGTTCAAGATGTCTGACGGTAAGTTGCCCTTATCATCTGCCCAGCTTGTAACTGACATAGCCCCTTCAGCCGACTTTGAGCAGATCAAGCGCCTTCAGCAGGAACGCAACGCGCTGGCTGCGGGAAAGAAAGGTTCAAAGACTTTCGACCCAGCTAACCAGAGGACTGACACGTCGACGAAGGCTTCCCTCACTGAGTCTTTCGATACCACTCTATATGACCGAAGCGATGTCGACAAATTCGCGGGCTACAACACCTCTATTGCCGTGAACGATGATGACGCAGATATGGAAGACGCGCCGGAGGACGGCGGACGGCGTCTTGTTGGCCAGTATACTGCCACCAAGGAACAAATGAATGAGTTCGCCAACGGTGGCACGATGGAGGACGACATCCTGCTGAGTCGCGAGAAACAGGCCCAGATAGCTTCACGCGAAACCGACTATCAGAAACGGCGATTTGAGCGCGCGCAACTCAGTCCCACCCGAGCCGATCCTTTTGCCACGGATCCATCGCAGAAAGATGGAATGTCCTACAACGATGTCTTGAAGCTTCGCGAGCTGGAGCGGGAAGAAGAGAGGGTACGGCGCGCCATAGCTGCAAAGCAGGAGAACGGAGAGAATGGTGTTGAAGAACATAAGGCAACCCTCGCAGATGGTGCAGACGGGGCCGGCGCTCCTACGAAGAAGAGGAAAAAGCGATGGGATACGCCTGCGGAAACTCCGTCGGAAGATGGCGCGAAGGGGGAGGAAGCCCAACCGAAACGCTCCCGATGGGACGAGACACCAGCGCCACCTGGAACGGCTACGGGAACGAAGAAACGGTCACGATGGGATGAGATCCCATCTATTGCTGCGGCCACCCCAGTTGGCAACGCAGGTCTCGCAACTCCTGCGCATCCTTCGCAAGCCGCTGTCCCGGCCGCTCCGTTCGTGCCATTTGGCTTGGACGGCTCCCGAAATGCACCTCTGTCCGATGAAGAGCTTGACAGGATGCTTCCTTCCGAGGGTTACAAAATCTTAGACCCGCCTCCCGGTTACGAGCCGCTTAGGGCACCAGCTCGTATGGTTCTCCCTTCTGCCACCCCTGGGCCTGGAATGCTGGGAGGGTTCATGATGCAGGAACCTGAGAACGCTCGCGCGCTTGGCCAGCAACTACCAACAGATATCCCTGGCGTAGGAGACCTGCAATTTTTCAAGGAGCAGGATATGCAGTATTTCGGTAAACTGATAGACGGAGCTGATGAGAACAGTCTATCGGTGGAAGAGCTCAAGGAGCGCAAGATTATGCGGCTGTTGCTCAAGGTCAAGAATGGAACGCCGCCGCAAAGGAAAACCGCACTACGACAGCTTACGGACAACGCTCGGTCTTTTGGTGCGCAAGCATTATTCAACCAGATCCTGCCTCTGCTCATGGAAAAGAGCTTGGAAGATCAAGAGCGCCACTTGTTGGTGAAGGTCATCGATCGAGTTTTGTACAAACTAGATGATCTCGTTCGGCCATATGTCCATAAGATCCTCGTCGTCATTGAGCCTCTCCTTATCGATCAGGATTACTATGCTCGTGTGGAAGGACGAGAAATCATCTCGAACCTAGCGAAAGCTGCTGGTCTCGCTCATATGATCAGTACAATGCGACCTGACATTGATCATGTCGACGAATACGTCCGAAATACCACCGCAAGAGCTTTTGCTGTTGTCGCCTCCGCTCTTGGTATTCCGGCGCTTCTTCCGTTCTTACGGGCCGTCTGTCGGAGCAAGAAGTCATGGCAGGCAAGACATACTGGCGTCAAGATCGTTCAACAGATCCCCATCCTCATGGGTTGCGCAGTTTTGCCCCACCTCAAAGGGCTGGTTGAGTGCATTGGCGATAACCTGAACGATGAACAAACCAAAGTCCGAACGGTCACTGCTCTAGCCATTGCAGCTCTTGCCGAGGCGGCTAATCCATATGGTATTGAGAGTTTTGATGAGATTCTGAACCCGCTGTGGACTGGAGCACGGAAACAACGGGGTAAAGGCCTTGCCGGATTCCTCAAGGCAGTGGGTTACATCATCCCATTGATGGACGAGGAATATGCCAATTACTACACATCCCAAATCATGGAAATTCTTCTTCGGGAATTCTCTTCTCCCGATGAGGAGATGAAGAAGGTTGTGCTCAAGGTCATCTCGCAATGTGCTGGCACTGAAGGAGTGACAGCAGGCTACTTGAAGGAGACTGTTCTCCCGGAATTCTTCAGGAGCTTCTGGGTTCGACGTATGGCTTTGGATAAGCGAAACTACAGACAGGTGGTCGAGACTACCGTGGACCTTGCAAACCGTGTGGGCGCCGCTGAAATCATCGAACGTATTGTTCTGAACCTCAAGGATGAAAGCGAGGCTTACCGGAAGATGACCGTGGAGACAATCGAGAAAGTTGTTGCGAGCTTGGGTGCAGCAGATATCACGCCCAAGCTGGAAGAGCAACTGGTCGATGGTATCTTGCATGCATTCCAGGAGCAAAGCGTCGAGGATGTCATCATGCTTAATGGATTTGGCACGGTTGTCACCGCCCTCGGCCCACGCTGCAAACCATATCTTCCCCAGATCGTCAGTACAATCCTTTGGCGACTGAACAACAAATCAGCTACTGTACGGCAACAAGCAGCTGATTTGATCTCTCGCATTGCACTTGTCATGAAGCAATGCAATGAAGATGCGCTTATGGGTAAGCTGGGCACGGTGCTCTACGAGTATCTGGGAGAAGAGTACCCCGAGGTATTGGGCTCAATCCTCGGCGCGCTCAGGTCTATCGTCACAGTGGTTGGCATTGCGCAGATGCAGCCTCCAATCAAGGATCTCCTCCCTCGGCTGACCCCGATTCTCCGCAACCGTCACGAGAAGGTTCAAGAGAACACCATCGATCTGGTCGGTCGTATAGCCGATCGTGGGCCTGAAAGTGTGAATGCTCGTGAGTGGATGCGAATCTGCTTCGAACTTCTGGATATGCTTAAGGCCCACAAGAAGGGAATTCGTCGGGCTGCCAACAATACCTTCGGTTTCATTGCGAAGGCTATTGGTCCTCAGGATGTCCTGGCTACACTTCTCAACAACCTGAGGGTTCAGGAGCGTCAGTCCCGCGTGTGTACGGCGGTCGCTATTGGTATTGTTGCGGAGACCTGTGCGCCGTTCACCGTCCTGCCGGCACTGATGAACGAATACCGAGTCCCTGAGCTGAACGTGCAGAACGGTGTGCTCAAAGCGCTCAGCTTCCTCTTCGAGTACATCGGCGAGATGGGCAAGGATTACGTATATGCTGTCACGCCTTTGCTTGAAGATGCTTTGATCGACCGGGACCAGGTTCATCGTCAAACAGCTGCCTCTGCTGTCAAGCATGTAGCTCTTGGTGTGGTACGTTGCTGACTTTCCACGAGAAAAGAATTTCTATGCTGACATGATTTCAGGTCGGTCTTGGTTGCGAAGATGCCATGCTGCATCTCCTGAATCTTCTCTATCCCAATATCTTCGAAACTAGCCCCCACGTCATTGACCGTATCATCGAGGCCATCGACGCTATCCGCATGGCTGTGGGCACCGGTGTTGTGATGAACTACGTGTGGGCTGGCTTGTTCCACCCTGCGCGTAAGGTCCGGACGCCATACTGGAAGCTTTACAACAACGCTTACGTGCAGAGCGCCGATGCTATGGTCCCGTACTACCCCAACCTCAACGACGAGAAGACCACACGTCATGAGCTTTACATTACCATCTGAGCGTTTTCATTCACAGCGAAAGGGGCGTTTCTGGTAGGGACATTTGTCATGAACTCGTACGGCGTTATGGATTCGGTGGACTGTGTATGGTTCTTGGCAAAAAAGCGGGTTGGTCGGGATGAGGATTGTGCTTTACTTTACATTATGTATCGTAGTTAATGCGGATTTGACTCTGCTGCGTCGCTGTGTGTTGCGGTTAATTGCGTGACATGAGCAGGTCCTTCCTCGCCTGCAGTGCTGCGATTTCGGTCTATTGATTATGTACGAAGTATGCCGGCGAAGAAGGCTGAGGCATCAAGGCTAACAGCAAGTGGCGTGGATATGGCCAGTTCTGATTGATGGATCTGTACGGATATATTCGCCGCCTCAGGCGACCAACTCCGGACTTTCAGGCTCCCTCCGCATCGACGCATCGACCACGACTCCCGCGCCCCGATCCCCCGGGCCCACCGACATTACCAACCACGCCAACCCAAGTCCTGCGTCAGACCATCACTGCCTCGACCCTCTCCGACTATTAACAGCTGGCCTCTTTGACCGCTGCCCTTTCGCCCTTTCGCCCTTTTGTCTCCTCCCCGGTTGCCATTGTCGCCCGTTTCCGTCCATATAAGACACTCGCTGCCGGACTCGAGGCTGACACACAAACACTCAATCCTCCTTTCTCGGTGTGTTAAAGGTCTGTACTCCGTGTGTTCATGCCCATGCCTCTTCCCATCCGCTTCTCGCGAGCTGCTTCACCCGCAGACGAGGTTGCTGATCTCTGACGTTGTCTCGTAGAAACTCCCAAAAAGGCCTGCAGCCACCATGCGAACCGCCGCGCACGTCTTCTACCTGGCAGTGTTCTCGCTGCTGGGTTCGTCGCATGCGGTGGCCTCGCGTGCCGGCGGCAAGGAAGCTACCGAGTCCAGAGATCCGGCACCGAACGTCTGCGAAGTAAGCGCTCTCTCCTCCGCGTGCACGCCCATAACCCAGCAGCATCCTAAACCACCTCCGCAGTTCGAACCGGGAGCGATCGTCTCGGATGCCTGCGCCTCCTACTCCGCGCTCGAGCATCTGAACGAGGCGATCCACCCGTACCTCCACACGATCACGCAAGACACCGATTTCTTCTCCCACTACCGCCTCAACCTGTACAATAAGAAATGCCCGTTCTGGTCGGACGAGAATGGCATGTGTGGCAACATCGCCTGTGCCGTCAACACGCTCGAGAACGAAGAGGACATACCGCTGGTGTGGCGGGCGGCGGAGCTGGGCAAGCTCGAGGGCCCCACGGCACAACACCCTGGCAAGAAGGCGCGGGAGGAGAGGAAGGCAAGGCCGTTGCGAGGAGAGCTAGGGGAGAATGTCGGGGAGAGCTGCGTGGTCGAATATGACGACGAGTGCGACGAGAGGGACTATTGCGTACCGGATGACGAGGGGGCCATCGCTAAAGGTGACTATGTCAGCTTGGTTGACAACCCGGAGAGGTTCACTGGATATGCCGGCGTGGGCTCCCAGCAGGTCTGGGAGGCCATCTACCGGGAGAACTGCTTCCGAAAGCCTCTACCGGAGACTCAGACCCAGTGGGAACAGTCTCCCTTCAGTGGCTCAGGCGGACTTCAAGCGGCGCAGGATCTTAAGAATGTCATGAAAGAGGAGAGTCTACAACGAAACGTGCAATCGGCTATTGCTCAACGCAACCCGACGGCGCAGATCGAGCCCATTGAGTTTGACGATGAGTGCATCGAGAAGCGAGTGTTCTACCGCGTTGTCAGCGGCATGCATGCCTCCATCTCCACGCACTTGTGCTGGGAATATCTTAATCAAAGCACAGGTCAATGGGGACCCAACCTCGAGTGCTACGAGCACCGGCTCCACAACCACCCGGAGAGAATCTCCAACCTGTACTTCAACTATGCGCTCGTCTCGCGCGCGGTGGGCAAGATTCGGCGGCACATCAAGGACTACTCCTTCTGCTCGGCCGATCCCGAGCAGGACCAGCGCACCAAGGAAATGGTGCTCAAGCTTGCATCATCCATCCCACCAGGACCGCAGATTTTCGACGAGTCCGTCATGTTCCAGGAACCGCACGCCGCGGGCTTGAAAGAAGACTTCCGCAACCGCTTCCGCAACGTCAGCCGCATCATGGACTGCGTCGGATGCGACAAGTGCCGGCTCTGGGGCAAGCTGCAGACGGCCGGCTACGGGACCGCCCTCAAGGTCCTCTTCGAGTTCAACGAGACGGACAGCTCCCAGGACCCGCCCCTCCGCCGCACCGAACTCGTCGCCCTCGTCAACACCTTCGACCGGCTCTCCCACAGCCTGGCCGCCGTGAAGGAGTTCCGCCGCATGATCGAGGAGCGGGACCGGCTGCGGCTCCGGCCGTCGGTCGAGCCCGCGCTGCCCTCCTCCTCCTCCTCCGCCTACGCCCTGCACGCCAACGAGGACGACGGGGAGCCGGAGGTCGCGCCACGCAAACCGCTCGAGGAAATGACTGTTTCGGAGATGTTCTGGGATGAGCTCTCCCTCGTCATGCGGGCGGTGCGGTGGATCATCTTGGATTGGATCCACATGCCTGCCAAACTGTAAGATTGCCTGCCTTATCCTGCCCTTCCGTACCCATCCTCCCCCTTCTTCTTCTTCTTCTTCTTCCTCCCCCCTTTCCAACTACACTTTTCCCACCGATCTCATGTACGACCTCATCATTTCGCTAACGTTTCTTTCCCAGGGGTCGGATCCTGGTCCTGGAGATCGGGAGGCTGTGGGATTACTGGCTCGGCCTGCCGATGCGGCCGCGGAGTTGGGAGTGGCATTTCCCCACCAGGGATGAGTTGTAAGGTATTCTAGAATGAGTGAGATGACTTGTTGTATTTCTCGTTGTTTCGGTTTCGAGTTTGCCTCCAATGGAGAGTGGGCGGGCGTTGTAGAAAGCTGTTTTTCTTTGTTCACGTTGGGATGTAGATGATCTATTTCGCTATTTTATCATTTTTCCCCTGCATCCTTCATCTCTTCTCACACACACACACACACCTTCACGATATCCATCACACATATACAGCAAGACAAACATTGGGTCCACGCATGTTTTCGTCCTTGTCTCGAGACATCCATGCTTCGAAAATCTCCTCTGAAACCATAGCCTCTGAGGAGTCCAGGGTTCACGGTTCATCTGTTCCAATCAAACCGAGATGGTATTTCGCAATTAAAAAGTCTTACATCAGGTCTCCTCATCTCTCGCGACCCAAAGTGATATCTGCGTCCCATGCCCCTCCCCCTACGTCCTCTCTCTCCATCTGTCATCTATCTCTTTCCCATCAACGTGATATCCCTTAGTCGTTTCCCAAACCAAAATAATGTCTCGTAAGCTATGTGCATGGGAATTTTTTCCCTTTCATCAAGAAAACTACTGCAGAGACTCGAGCACGAGGGCGGAGGCACCACCGCCGCCGTTGCAGATGCCAACGCAGCCGATCTTGCCCTTCTTCTCCCGCAAGACGCCGAGGAGGGTGACGATGATGCGGGCACCGGACGCGCCGAGCGGGTGGCCGAGCGCGACGGCGCCACCGTGGAGGTTGACCTTGTCCTCGGTGATGCCGAGGAGCTTCATGTTGGACAGGGCGACGACGGAGAAGGCCTCGTTGATCTCGAAGGCGTCAACCGCGGCGGTCTCGACACCGGCGTGCTTCAGCGCCTTGGGGATGGCGAGAGCAGGGGCGGTGGTGAACTTGGAGGGGTTCTGGGCAGCATCACCCCAGCCGAGGATCTTCGCAAGGGGCTTGAGGTTCAGCTCCTTGAGCTTTGCCTCAGAGACGAGAACGACTGCGGCAGCACCGTCGGAGAGGGGAGAAGCGTTGGCGGCAGTGACGGTGCCATCCTTGGGCTTGAAAGCCGGGCGGAGGGTACGGGTCTTGGCCTCGTTGAACTGGTGAAACAGTCAGCTTGCTTTGTTCAGCACGTTCGTGATGAATCCGGGGAAACACACGTTCTTGGGCTCGTCGTCCTTGTCAATGGTGATGTTGGGCTTGCCACGACCGCCGCTGACCTCGATGGGAGCAATCTCCTCACGGAACCAGCCGCTCTCCTGGGCCGCCTGAGCCTTCTTGTAGGACCGAATGCAGTAGGAGTCCTGAGCCTCCCGGTCGAAACCGTGCTCGTCGGCGCACTCCTCTCCCTGAAGACCCATGTGCTCCTTCTTGTATGCGTCGGTCAGACCGTCCTTGAGCACACCGTCAACGAGGCTCTGGTCACCGAACTTGGCGCCGGTGCGCAAGTTTGGAAGGTAGTGGGGCACGTTCGACATGGACTCGGTACCACCAGCGACGACGATATCGGCGTTGCCGGTCATAATGGTTTGGGCACCGAGAATGATCGCCTTGGTACCAGAGGCGCAGACCTTGTTGACCGTGGTGCAGACGGTGGGCTCAGGGAGACCGGCGCCGAGGGCACACTGCCTGGCAGGGTTCTGACCAAGGCTATGGACATGTCAACGGAGCCCCTCCTGGCGTCGGTCTTGCTCGGAGTTACTTACTTGGCGGAGAGGACATTGCCAAAGAAGACCTCGTCGACATTCTCAGGCTTGATGCCAGCACGCTCGACGGAAGCTGGCGGTGGCAAGTTAGCGGAGGTCGAGGCGGAGGAGCTGAGCCGAGGGTGAGGGGCGAGTGAACGTACCTTTGATGGCATGAGCACCAAGCTGGACAGCGCTGAGGCTAGAGAGAGAGCTATCACGGAGGTCAGCGGGGCAAAGACGGTGTTGGCAGATTGGACAACTGGCGCGTACCCAAGGAACTGGCCGACAGGCGTCCTGGCGGCGGAGACGATGTAGACGGGAGGAAGAGAAGACATGATGGCGAAGCTGGGAATGCTGATGAGGAGGGAGAGGAAGCAAAGAGAAGGACGGGAGAGAGTCGAGGAGGGGCGATAATGTGGACACGGGTGGAGGACAATTATTAGTGGTGAACAATTATTTATCGTCGGGGCACCTTGCCCCTCTCTCCTCTCACCAAAGCGGCCAGGGTCCCTTTCACGCTTCGGCCCTCACTCGCTCTGATCCAGGAACCGCCGGCTTGGCCGACCAACGGTCCGATCTGCGGTCTTTGGGCAGGTCTTCACCGCCGGCCCTTTGGTTTTGCCGCCCTCCAGCCCAGATTCATGCCCCAGGCGCTGCCCGTGAGCTCCTCGGCCCGTGCTCTCCATCACAGCTCAAGGCGATTTTCTGGCATCGCGACTTGCGCGCGCAATCATCCCGCCATCTCTCCGCCACCCCCCACAACCACCACCGCAGCCATGGATGATCTCTACGACGAGTATGACCCTGCGCGACTTCTGCGTGTGCTCCGCCATGCTAACCACGCACCTCTAGGTTCGGAAACTTCATCGGCGAGGTTGAATCCGAGGAGGAAGCCGACCATGACGTGCAGGGAGCCGATGCCTACCTGGAAGACGAAGAGCCGCAGGAGCAGGAAGATGCCAACGATCAACAGCTCATGGAGGTGGATGACGAGGGACCATCGAACGCGGTGATCCTGCACGAAGACAAGCAGTACTATCCGACGGCGCAACAGGTGTATGGGGAGGATGTGGAAACTCTGGTGCAAGAGGAGGATGCGCAGCCATTGAGCCAGCCTATAATCGAGCCAGTCACACAGAAGAGGTTCACGGTCGAGGAAGCGGACCTGCCGCCGGTGTTTTTCGATCGCCAGTACTTGACCGACCTCATGAACTTCCCCGAACAAATACGGAACATCGCGCTGGCTGGGCATTTGCATCATGGAAAGACAGCGTTCATGGACATGCTGGTGATGGAGACGCACGACATTCAGGACCGCCTGGACAAGAGGATGGGTCGCAAGCGGGACGAGCAATTACGGTACACCGACGTTCAACAACTCGAGCGCGAAAGAGGTGTTTCGATCAAGACATCCCCCATGAGTCTAATACTGCAAAGCACAAAGGGCAAATCCCACCTTGTCAACATTCTCGATACCCCCGGCCATGTCAACTTTGTGGATGAGGTGGCTGCATCCATGCGGTTGGTGGACGGCGTGGTTCTGATCGTTGATGTTGTCGAAGGTGTGCAGGTCAACACCGAGCAGGTGATCAAGCACGCCGTGCTAGAGGGTATCCCTCTTACGCTAGTGATCAACAAGATGGATCGGCTTATTCTGGAGTTGAAGCTCCCGCCGGCGGATGCGTACTTCAAGCTCAAGCACGTTATCGAGGAGGTCAACACTGTCGTGGAGCGGACGATTCCCGGCCAAGGGGAGAAATGGCGATTAAGCCCAGAAAAGGGCAACGTTGCCTTCGCATGCAGCACCATGGGCTGGTGTTTCACGCTTCAGTCTTTCACGAAGATGTATGCGGAAAGTTACCCGGGAGTCAGCTCGCAAGACTTTGCTAAGCGGTTATGGGGAGACATCTTCTTTAACCCAGGAAGCCGCAAGTTCACCCGAAGAGGCATGGAGGTCGGCTCGAAACGATCCTTCGTACACTTCGTCATGGAGCCAATCTACAAGCTGTTCTCACATACCATTAGTCAAAGTCCGGAGAACCTCAAGAAAATCCTGGAGCCCATGGGTATCTTCCTAAAGCCTTCTCAGTACAAGGGCAATGCGAAAGACCTGCTCAAGTTGGTCTGCGAACAGTTCTTCGGCCCGGCCAACGGATTTATCGACATGATCGTCGAACACATTCCTTCGCCATCAGAAGGTGCCCGGCGCATGCTCGAACGTTACTACACCGGTCCGTTGGACACAGCAACCGCTTCAGCTATGGACAAATGCGATCAAGACGGGCCTCTTGTCGTCCACGTTACTAAGCTCTTCAACTCTCCAGACGCAAAGTCATTCCATGCCCTCGGTCGTGTCATGAGCGGTACGGCTCGTGTTGGGGAACAGGTGCGAGTGCTAGGCGAAGGATACACGATTGAGGATGAGGAAGACATGGCAATGGCTACCATTTCAGACACCTGGATTTGCGAGTCAAGATACAATATCCCGACCAGCGGTGTGCCAGCCGGTAACTGGGTTCTCTTGGGTGGCGTGGACAATTCCATCGTCAAGACTGCCACAATTTTTGCGCAGACGCTCCCAGATAACGATGATGCCTACATCTTCAGGCCGGTCAAGCATTTCTTCGAGTCGGTGTTCAAGGTTGCCGTCGAACCTCTCAACCCATCAGAGTTGCCCAAGATGCTTGACGGGCTGCGCAAGATCAACAAAAGCTATCCGCTCGTGTCGACCAAAGTCGAAGAATCGGGAGAGCACGTCATCCTTGGAACGGGTGAACTCTACATGGACTGTGTTCTTCACGATCTTCGCCGTGTTTACGCTGACATGGAGATCAAGGTCTCTGACCCGGTGACTCGGTTCTGTGAAACGGTTGTAGAGACTTCAGCGATCAAGTGCTTCGCAATCACGCCGAACAAGAAGAACAGGATCACGATGGTTGCGGAGCCTCTGGACCCTGGAATTGCCGAAGACATCGAAGCCGGGAAAGTCAACATCAAGGACCCTGTCCGCAAGGTTGGCAAGTTTTTCGAGGAGAACTATGGCTATGATCTGCTGGCTTCGCGAAACATCTGGGCTTTTGGACCAGACGATATGGGTCCCAACATCCTTCAGAACGATACGCTGCCGTCGGATGTCGACCAGAAGCTTCTCAGAAACGTCCGCGAGAGTATACGTCAAGGTTTCAGCTGGGCCACTCGCGAAGGTCCACTCTGCGAGGAGCCCATCCGAAACACGAAGTTCAGGTTGATGGATATCGAGTTGGCCTCGGAAGCCATTCACCGCGGCGGTGGTCAGATCATTCCTACCGCTCGTCGCGCCTGTTACTCTTCCTTCCTCATGGCTTCTCCTAGGCTGATGGAACCCGTCTATGAAGTTTCCATGACTGGCCCGGCCGATGCAGTCAGCAGCGTATACACCGTCCTGGCAAGACGCCGCGGGCATGTGCTGCAAGACGGTCCGATCGGCGGCACACCGCTCTATCAGGTCAAGGGTCTCATCCCCGTGATCGACTCCTTCGGCTTCGAGACCGATCTCCGGATCCACACGCAAGGCCAGGCGATGGTCTCGCTCGTCTTCGACCGGTGGTCCATCGTCCCCGGCGACCCGCTCGACCGCGACATCAAGCTCCGGCCGCTCGAGCCGGCATCAGCGCAGGCCACGGCCCGCGACTTCGTCCTCAAGACCCGGAGACGGAAGGGTTTGGCGGAGGACGTCACGATCAGCAAGTTCATGGAGCCGGAGCTCTTCAAGAACCTCAAGGAAAGCGGGATCTTGGACAACTAGAGAGAGGAAACGGGAGAAGACCGTTGAAAAGAATGGTCAGCTGGGCTAGGTTCGGGAGGCATCGGCATGGAGTTGCGGCGTTTTTACTGCGGTTGTATTGTGTATGATAAATCGGGCCCATATCTGTAGATTTCTTGCGAGTTGACGACAAGGATCTGCCGTGGCCTTTTTCATCAAATGTTTTTGAATATGTATATCTTTGATCAAAACGATTGGGGGCCGCCATGAAATCTTGTAGGTATCCCTTGGGACTCCCGCAACTCTTTGGAGTTTTCTGCATGGTCTGTTCAATCTGATTGTCCCTATGAAAAGTAAGCCGAAGTTGTAACGGTGATGTTCAGCAGCTGCCAGGATGGAGACCAGATTCTGGAGTCACCTGCCTGATGGTATTGTATGGAGAATCGATTTTCCGCAAAGTCGTGATACCTAGGTAGGCAGGCGCCGCCCACCTCAGGCGAACCTCCGTCGACCTGCCCTACGTCGACCTTACGAAATGTAAGCATGGCCACACCTTCCCGCTTCTACTGGCATCTTGAGTGAGAACCTGGAATCTCCCAAGGACTACAATTCTTAGAAAATGGATGCTGCTCGATACATATCAGAGCAACCTTCCTCCCTTGATCATCGTCGGTTGGCACTGTTCAGGTAACTATCAACGGCATGAACTCTCGAGGCTCGGCTATCCTACTCCATTCCTTTTATGTGATCCAGAGTCATACCGTGCACTCTAAGAATCACTCGACTCTCATGAACGTCTATATATCTGACGGTCTAGGGTAAACTTGATGCCGGGGGAAAACCTTACAAGGTATGGCCAAGTCAAAACAAGGAATTCGTTCATACCGTGTTGAATGACTTATAACCTCAGTTGGACAGGTGCATGGTGGTCTTGTATATCGTGACGTGCATACTCTTCTCAATAAAGGAGATCTGGTGCCGCCCCGGCATATTACCGTTTCGTTCCACCTCTGCTGTACCGGTATCACTAACATCAAGCCACAGTACAACCTTCATCTATAATGCCAGAGATTCAAAATATGCTTGTTGAAAAGAGTGGAACATGAAAATTCTTGCGGACAAAGCACTTTTGACGATGGTCTTCTCAAGAGCCACCACCCCGGATACGCCGTACACTTGTCGAAACGCCGCCAATGCTTTTATAGGCCCATGATCCTCCTAGTTACCAGCCATTACTTGGATAGCCATGCGAAGTGCCAGAAATCGTAGATGGGCTGGTCGTGTCGACGTGGTTGGAGAGGTGTGCTGGAATCGTGCGGGTCTTCCCTCTGGGGCCGGCGCGTTAGTATACACTCTCCGCCTGACAGCTTGATATGGCACTCACCTTGTGATCATTCTATCTAATTGACGGGCGTTCCGCACTGAGGACAGCACTTCCCCGGAATTACCCAGACCGTCTGGCCTTTGTCAAGACAAGCCGGGCAACGCTGCCCGGGGACCTTGGCAATCATCAGCATCAGATCAGACCTTTGATGGGATCGATCTACCGTCATATGGCCCACGGTTGGCATGTCGATTGTGGGAGAAGCTTCATCACTCGAGTGATCGTCGAAATCGAAATCCGTGTTTAGCTCTGGGAGTTGTTGGATACCAAGTTTCTCGAGGATCTCGGGACGCAGGTCGTTGGAAGACATAGTGACTGTCGACGATATGTGCTCGTGGGTGTCGAAAAACGTTTGGAGGGGCTTGAGCAGAGTCGGATGAGTCGATGCTGAGCCGTTCAAGGACTTCGCCGGTATTCTTTTATACTCGACCTCCTCGCCTTGTATCCTGAAGAGTCGGATCAAATGGAGTACCCTCATTCCTGCACCCTGCCTTCTGCTCCACCCGGTGAGTTTCACTGCTTCTCTTGTCCCCTCTTTGCAACTGTTCCCCGGCAAGCCGTCCGGCATCCCACAAGGGCTCCTCGTGCCCTGGAATCGAACCGCCCGTAATGCGAGTGTAACGCATTGTGCAATACAGAATATCCATGTGCTCATACGATACTCTTTAACATATCCAGGATTGCTGTGTGCCGGCAAGATCCCTTGACCTTCCCATGGTTAGCGGAAATCAAGCCGGACGTGAGTCCGGTGGGGATATTTAGAGGTCAATATTTTCTTTTCTTTTCTTTTTTACGCCGGGGCATGGCTATTGCGCCGAGGAAGGGACTGCAACGGGAGCATGATAGCTCGAAGGTTGGAGCCGCTCAAGACAGCTCTCGTCTGACGATGGCAGCCGTTAGAGCAGACTAACCCTGTCCGCCTATGCACCTCAAGGGGAACGACCACCTTGGGACCTGATCTAGAGACTAGTGGTTGTGGCATCGATTCCGGTAGGGTGCTCAAAGATTGCCACAGCCATCGGTGCAGCCCCGTGAGCAGGACTATCCGCAGGTCCCCGACAAGCGTATATTTACTTTTGCGGACCATCAAAATCACAACAGTATTTCTTTTACCCGGCGCTTTGCTCGGCATGCCTGAAACCGAGCTCACTGCAAACGGCAGACCTCAAAATACGATCTGTCATTTGCTGGCTCTCCGCCCTATCGCTAAAAGCTGCCATACCATTGGGTCATCCATCACCTCTGGAACCCACCTTATGTAGGGCCCACCGATCTATATGGATGGCCGACGCCAGTCCTGCTCTCCCCCATTTCACGGTCGTTGATAAAGACTATGTACTTACAACCAATTCCTCTGTGCAGTTCTTACCGTTGGTCGCTGGCTGCTGGCTGATTTCCACACCTAACCCAGGGCCCCTAAGGCTGAGCCGAGGCTCGGACTTTACTAAGCCCAAGGCTCTCTTAGCGAGGCGTCGAATTGACTTTGATTACCTCAACTCCCGTCCGTCTCTCAAGGACCTTCTTGTGTAAGGGAAGTCCCCACATGTCCGGCAACGAAGCGGATGATGTCCCCTCCCATCAACCTGTGCGCTTCAAGCTTCACTCGCCCGCGCCTCGTACTTTGACCTTGCTTTTTCTGGGCGGCTCCTTCGCCGTGTTCCCCTTGTCGGGAACAAGAGGGAGCGCCTCCGCCGACATCCGCCTCAGTCTTCTCTCCGCGGCCATGACGACGATCCCGTGTTATTCGCCCTCACTGATCTGGACCTAGCGCATGCCGTTGCGGTAAACCGAGCCGTGTCACAGCTGAGCGACACGGCTCTGGATATCACGTCTCATCACGAGGGGCTCTGTTGTTCGAGCTCTACTGGTGCTGGTTCTGGACCGCGCAGCATGGCAACGCCCATATCCATGTCGGTATCCTCACCGCTTCTCGAGAGACCGGCTCAGTCTGCTCCTGTTCGCTATGCGCCCTTCTTCTCTTCCTGTCGAGGATAGTCTCACCTGGTCGACGTCAAACATGCCCCGAGGAATTCGGGCTAGTTCTCCTTTCCCGGGACCATTGCTCTTCGAATTCCCGCCTGTCATTCTTGTATCACCATGTGAGAATTCCTGCGACGTCTACTCTTGCGCACGCCTTATCGCATGAGCCGGCCTCGCGCGCCATTAGAAGCATCACTACGAATCCCAATTCACTTCCTTCGAGATCGCCATGGCTGGTTTAAGAATGGCAAGTACGTGATTCCGTGCTATCTTTCTCATCTGGAGCAGCACATTGCTTTTTGAACGTCCCTATGTATACTGTAGGTACAACGGGGCGTTTCGCCGTGGTAAACACCAAGATTCAGTACATCTGGGAAGTACGCTGTAAGTCATGCTCTTCCGGAACCGACCGCCGGAATATCCGTACGAGTCAAATGGAACTAATTCTTAGTGAAGTGGGCGGTCAGTACTCAGCTCATACTCATTGTCGACTTTGTTGAAGCTTTCGCTCGGGACAAGGTACACCCTCGCGGCCTCATTGAGTCGTGTATTGGCAGCTAGTTGAAGTATCAGTCGATTCCCTCTCCACAAAGACACCGCTCCAGATCGTTTGTCCTCGCTCATGGTTTGCGAAGCTTCACCAATCACTAGCTCGAGAAAGAATATGCGTACACCAGCATCATTGCGAGGCGGTGTCCTAAAGAGAGAAGACTGCCTCGACGCTTTTTGCTGTTAACCAATCATTGGCGTCTTGAGTACCGCGAATTATATTCTGGATCAGCAACAGCCCCGGCACTCGGCTGGCGGCAGCTCGCCTAGTCTGACCAACCAGCTTCGCTGGTGTTCCGAACGGGCCGATCCTCTCTGTCCCCAAGTCCTCCTTCCCACGAAACATCCCGTGTGCTTTTGATCTAAAGCACGCCTTACGCCTCGCCCGGCTTGAAGTCGAGGGCACCGGATCCCGGGAATTGGTTTCAGGTGATAAGTGGTACTGCACAAATCCACACCACCAGAGGCAGAGACGTACTCCACTGTGGCTGCCACTTATGTTGGTAGCCGCAACAACCGCCACAGCCTATCTCCTTTCTATGAAGCTACGGGAATTCTTGGGTAGCTCAATAATTGCATTTCACCAGCTCATTTATTGCAGTACCAAGGCATATCATGGCCAACACTGGTCTGCAAGCTTTCGAAGCAATTGCTATTCACATCTATCCCAGGCACCGCAGAATAGCGCTCAGCGCATAACGAGAGAAACCTCCCTGGTCCTGAAAGGCTTTCGATATGGGCTGTTTTTGCTAAAGAGCAGGATAACGGCTATACCTGCGGCATTTCGATAAGCGTTACGAGTACAAACTGGACAACCACGCGTAGCACAAATCGGCGGTGACCTACTTGAGAAACCAGCCCATACTGTTGGCGGAGAGTGACCAAGATCTACCGCGTGACGGACGATGGCTGTGGCGGAGATGATCAAAAAAATAAAAAATAAAAAATAAAAAACCGGGAAACCCGCTTGTCACGCCGTGCTCTCCCAGGAATTCGCTGATGGAAACGCCAGGTCCAGCGATCCATGTACCAAGAACCCGAATGACACGAACCGGAAGAAAAGAAAATCTCGCTGCAGGCGAATGCACGTGCGGGTAGAAGTCTGGATGATCGACGCCCCTTGCTTCGGCTCCGGACCATTGTTTCGAATTGGGATGAGGGCATGATAAGTCACATACTAATCAGACCCAAACGACGGGTGATCGCGTATCCTGAATTCGCCGCCGATATCGCAACATAGTGCTCCAAATGGGCTTGTGTGTCACAACGGACGGTACTATCAACATCCCATCACCGCCCAACGTTCGTTGTATCCAACGATCTCCAGGCCCGTACGAGAATAGAGATAACAAGTCTCCGATCGAGGGGGAAGAGGCTCCCGATGAACTGGGTGCCAATAGTAGCCGGTTATTGGGGGTGGACGAGTTGCGACCTTTGTACATCCGCTTCAGAGCGTACCTGATAGGATCCCCCCACGGTAAGACGACAAGTTCGCGCGATACGGAGCGATTTCGATACTCCTACGGTAAGACGAAGCCATCAAGTTTTTATTGCGCCTCCGATTTAGTCAGATACGGTAGTTCGACATAAGAGTTGGGCTGCCCCTCTGCCGCTCTTAGGAGCTTCTGCTTGAGCAGTGCATCCCAGAAGAGTACCTTAGGTTGTTGTCACTTATTACAAGCGTCGCTCTCACTTTTTAAGCCACCACAAAAGTATTTCGTGTCAAGGCGAAACGAAAAGAATGGGACAGACAGGCGACGCTAAGATTCATTCACCGATCACATACGTACAACCCTCGTCTCCCACCCAGACTTCATGCCGTCGCTGTGCGTCTACATCCAAGCGAGAGCCGGGACCGAAGGTTTCCTTTGTCGGATACTCATCGTCAGGGTAAGAGATGGTCAAGGAACCATTCAGGATGAGATGAGTAGTCAATCCGCTGTGAGCATGCGGAGGATAGTATGCGGAACTGTACGAGGGGGATCAGCAAGCGTTTCCCGATCGCGGGACGTCAGTAGGTGAAACAGAACGAGGCAAAACATACGGCCGATCGGTCCAGGTGAAGACGTGCTCGAAGCCCCAGGACCTGACTTCGTTCTCTGCTTCTTCTCGCGACCTAGTCATGATGATGGCGGTAGTGGGGATGGCGACCCAAGGCGGTTTCTGCAGATGCAGGCGTGCGTTCTGAACGTCCGTTCATGTAATACGAGGATGGTGAGTGGTGACGTCGCCTGAGGCCATGAGGATGACGTCGTCCCTCCTTGCCGGCTGCAGAAATGTCCAGAACCTTGAAGGAAGTCGCACCTTATTAGATAATCCTCACTTAAGGGCAGGATAAGCGACTCTCAATCTCTGGTAAAACGGATCACCGTCAGACTAACTTAAATACTCCTACTTAACTTACCTTGAATAGCTATCACGGTACAGAGGAGATGCGAATCAAGGGTAAATATAAATAAGACAGGGTCACTTCAAGCCTAACACCTGTTAGGTCGATTTGCCTGCTTTAACGCTTAGCTCAGCCTTGTGGGCTCGCGTTTACACTCCGTAATCTAGGACGACCCTGTGGAGGAGAACTCACGTAGTATCGGTCGGCCTACCTTATAGTAACTACTACTACCTTAGTACTCTACTACAGTACGCAGTATCGTACGGAAATCCCGTCCACCTCACCGGCTCGACCGTTCGTCCGTGCATCAGGCCGGTGCAGTGCCCCTCTCCTCAACGGCGGCGGGGCCGTTGGGGGTCTTTCCCGGTTTCAGGCCCGATGCACGTCCGCACCTCTTCTGTGCGTCGACCACGTTGACTTCGACGACGCAGCCCCCAAGTAGCAGAGCCTCCTGCATCCTGCCCCATTTCCATAGTACGCTTCCCTCATCCCGGCCATCCGACCAAGAAGTCACTCTTTACGATAGCTCGTTTGCTTGCCTGCTTGTCTGCCTGTCCTATAAACGACGATCAGTGGGCATAGCGACAAATCAGCCCCGGTCACAGCCTCAAGCCTCTCAGCTATTAGGTAGTAGCTGACTGTACTGCTGGGACCACCACTGACCGTTAGGCCTTTTATAGGCTCCTCATTGTCAGGCTATAAATACCATTGCGTCCCGCGCACGAGCAAACTTCCTAGCCCGTCGACAGCATTCTAATAAGCTCTTTCCTCACACTTATTTTGATTTTCCACACAAACCAGAACGCAACCTCCCTCTCCCCGGTGCTCTCAGATTGGATCTTCCCACCGCTCTCCACGCTCCTACAGTACCAGAAATCCCTACTATCATTCCTGCTACACTGCCTTTCGATCATTTCTATTCGTAAATCGGCTAGGAATGATGGCAGCGCCCCCGACGACATCGCACGCGGATTTTGATAGCATTCCTGATCCGGATAGTATTCAGCCAAAGCTGCCACCAGCTCAGCAGAATGTAGACCCCAAGCTCCAGGCCGGCGGCGGAACTCCTGCAAGCACGGCTGGATCTCTGATCGTCGCTGTTGACGCGTTTAAGCCGGTCATGGCAACACATGTTGATGTCCTGTATAATCAGTTACAACAGCGCTATGACCTTACGAAAAAGGAAGGATTCGCGGAATGGTTGGAAAGAGAGCAAGGCGTCGATCCTCAACTCATTGCATCCGCAAGGTTATCCTCCAGAGAGTACACTGTGCAGAACTTTCGGCGAGCCTTGCGTCTAGAACCTTTCGGGAATGCGCAGGCACCGCTGCCGAACCTGGATCTCTCCTATCCCATCTCCCATTATTTTATATCCAGTAGCCACAATACCTACCTGACCGGAAATCAGCTCAGCAGTGACAGCAGCGCAAACGGGTACAAGAATGTCCTGCTGAGAGGCTGCAGGTGCGTGGAAATTGACGTGTGGGATGGCGTAACGCCGGATAGCTCAGACGCCGAAGATGGTGCTGATGTGCCGACAACGGGGAAGATGAAAGGGTTGAAGAGCTTGCTGAGAGAGAAACTGAGGAAGGTGAAGAGCGGTGAAAGTACAAGCCCCGAAGCCACCTCCCCATCAAGTGAGGAGGGCAGGCCAATAAGCCCTCGGCGGACTGCGAGCAGAGAAAGTAGAGCGGAGCCCAGAGTACTGCATGGTGAGCGTCATTGTATAATGAGGTCAGAACGAGAACAACAGTGCTAATGTCTGGGGCTTCCAGGCTACACTGCTACAAAGGAGGTACCCTTCCGGGCTGTTTGCGAGACCATCCGAGACTACGCGTTCGTCACTTCACAGCTTCCTGTCATCGTCTCGCTGGAAGTCCACACTTCGCTCGAGCAGCAAGAGGTCATGGTTGATATCATGGAGGAGTGCTGGGGCGGGATGCTATTGGATCTACCTCAAAATCCTACGGATGACCTTCCCCTACCACTGCTAAAGGACCTCATCGGGAAGATCCTTATCAAAGTGAAATACACGTCGCCGAAGCCGCCAGCTGCAGATCCCCAACCTAGGCAACTGACAAAAGCGTCAATCGAGTCAGAAACTATGAGCACCTCATCCTCATCCTCATCCTCATCCTCGGAAAGCGAGGACGGTGGAGAAACACGCCGAAAGCCAGAGCCAAAGCGCAAGATTCACGATGCCCTGAGCAGGTTAGGGGTTTACACCAGAAGTTACCACTTCAAGAATCTGGATCAGCCAGAAGCAAAGATCCCTACTCATATTTTCTCCCTCTCCGAGACCCGACTAATAGAGGTCCATTCGCAGAGACCGACGGACTTGTTCAAGCATAACAAGGTATGATGCCGCCCGTGTTGCTGTGCCTAATTTTGTGAAGGCTACTGCTTACACGGCCAAAATTAGGATTTCCTCATGCGCGCCTATCCTAAAGGATTACGAGTGAGCTCAAGTAACCTCGATCCTTCCTTCTTCTGGCGCAAAGGTGTCCAGATAGTTGCGCTCAATTGGCAGAGGTGGGATTCCGGCACGATGCTAAACGAAGCAATGTTCAGCGGGTCAGATGGATGGATACTCAAGCCCCAAGGTTATCTTGGCTCAGCAGCTCCGGATCATCAGCGTCACGAGCCAAGGTATGTAGACCTTGCAGAACTCAACGTGGAATTCCTTGCTGGTCAGGACATCCCGATGCCTCCCGGAGAGGATGACCCGGCAACCTTCCGGCCGTACGTCAAGGTGGAGCTGCACGTGGAGACGATCTGGGACCGACAGAGTTCAGACAGCATCCAGGTCTCACCAAGGCCCAAGGACACGGAGTACAAAGCCAGGACAAAGACAGCAAGGGGCACCGATGCTGATTTTGGAGCTGAGATCGTCCAGTTCTCTAACGTCAGGGGGATCTGTGAGGAGCTCTGCTTCATCAGGTAACCTCAGTTTGGAGATAATTCAAGCGTATTGGATGAGTACTAATCACTTCTGTAGGTTTAAAGTCATGGACGATGATCGTCTCAGAGACGACCTGGCCTCGTGGTCTTGCATTCGGTTGGATCGGTTCCAGCCTGGCTTGCGGGTCATTCATCTCTTCGATGCCAACGGAGTGGCAAGCAAGGGTATCATACTCGTGAGGATCTCTAAGAGATATGGCTCAACCTCCCAGAGCGGGGTCAATGAGGTCGGTGAGAAATTGAGGAAGCTTGCTACGATCTGATCCTCTCTCTACACGGGCCTCCGCACAATTCCTTGATACCCCAGTAGAAAGTTCATAGCGTTCCTTGAAATGATGAATTGGGTATTCTTACAATGATCTTACAGGATTACATCTATATCGCTGGTTGTGCGAAGGGCGAGTTGGTGAGGGTGGTAATACACAGCGCTAATGAACATGCCTTCCCCAGCTGATCGTGGCTCGAAGTCGGTGGAGACGCTTCCGGATAAGGGTCGCAGACAGCCTCGCGAACGGCTCGAAAGCCATGCTGCCTTCCAGGTGCTTCGGCTCATCCTAAGACCACGTCGACTTCCCTCTAATGAGCTAGAACATCTCGTGCTCCGAGCCGCCGCGCTTGAGAGGACGATACCCCAGAATCGGCTTGGGGCTCGACCCGCCACGGTCGGCGTTGCGTGCCAAACGTCTTACATCGTCCAAGCCGCCTCATGGCGCTCGGGCTGTCGCTGCCACACGGTAGGCCCAATTGGCCTCCCTTTACAATTTTCAAGCTTCGGGGAACCAGTCGGCATACCGGCTCCCGCATACAGCATCCGCACGCTCCACCCGATCCCTCACCCTCCCCACCAACCATCCGCTCCAGACGTTGCCCGAGCCCGATGAAGCAGCAGCATCAGCAGTAGCGGCGCCCCCGGCTGCAGGCCGCCCGAGCCTCACTATATCGCTGACGCGGCATCGGCCCGACTGATACGCGAACTGGACGCAGTCCCGGCGGCGCAGGCAGAGCGCCCGGCAGTGGGCGTGGCTGCGGAAGGCGTCCCGCTCGACTTGCATGAGCGCGTGATTGCGGGAGGCGGCGAGCCCTTCCAGGCCGAGGGAGGTGTACTGATGGTCGGTCGAGAGGTTGTCCCAGGCGCCGCGGGAAGAGGAGCGGCCGAGGATGGAGGCGAGCGAGGTGAGGGAGGCGGCGTCAAGGTCGAGGCCGGCGAGGGAGAGCGTGGATGGCGGACATGAGGTGGCGGTGGTAGCGCTGGAGTGTGTGGGCCGCTGGATGTGCTCGTTGGTATTAGGCGGTTGGTAGGGGTACTGTGGTGTCGGTGCGGAGAAGGCGATCGAGGAGGTGCAGATGAGGAGTGTGAACAGGCTGGTGAGGGAGAAGGAGAGCGGCGCCATTGTGTCGATCCTGATGGTTCTGAAAGGTGTCTTGGGAAGAGAATCTCGCTGTTCTTGAACGAAGGTATGGATTTGGACTCGGTGACTTTTCTTCCCTCTTATTCTCCTCGATGGCCGAAGAAACAAAGGTGTGCGTGGGCTGTTGAACGAGAGTCCGATGAAGAAGGAATTGCAGAGAAGAGAAGAACTGTGGACGGTGGTCTTATTATTATATTCCAAGCTGCTGATGTTCCAAGTCCAAGGACATCGGCCGTGGTAGAGAATCTATATATCCATCCATCCTCCCATCCGTCCATGGAGCACAGGCATGGACATGAGGAGGATGGGCGGCTATCGGACGAAGAAAGAGGCATGAAACGAGTGGAGATGGACATCGGTTGGCGATTCCACTCCCCCGGGTTGTTTGCTTGGTGGTTTCGCACGCTATTTTTAAGCTTGCTGGGTGGGCGTTTTAGCTTAAAACTGCCTGACCTCTAGCCGCCCAGTAGGGAGTGAGCGGCAGCGGCTCTTCCCGTCGCGTCGGTTCGAACTGCGCCGCATCCGCACCCGCCACCACTCTCTCCCTCTTCTGCCTCTCTTCTTCAATGTTGCACTTCCACGGTCTCCAGACGGCGTGTTGTGCGACGGTCCGATACCTGGGGACGGCAACCTCGAAGCGCTGTAGTGGGGACTCATGCTCCTCCTAACATCTCCTCGCTCCCGCGGGGCTTTCGTTGCCGCCGACTGCTCTCTCTCCCTTTCTCTCTCGCGGTCGATCGATCACAAGCCCGTCTGCATCCAACATCAATGGCGGCCCGTTGGACTCGGCTGAGCAGCGTAGCAGAGCGCTTCACCCCATGCTGCCTCACCAGAGGGTGGAACAATATCCACCACCCCGCCCAGGAAGTCCTCTCGGGGGTGGTAGTATCCTCGAGAACTGCTGCAAACTGTGTCTAGAATCAGGTCCTAAGGTACGATCCAGCTAGCGGATCCACAAGTCTGGTCCAGGCTGGCATATAACCTCGAGATCCTCTGCTTCATCCATCCCGAGCTCATTGGGGTTCCGCTGGCGGTCCGATGGCCCAGCTTCAGGATGTTGGAAAGTCCGCACTCCCCGTCTGCGAAGAAGTACTGCAAGCAGTCGCTCCTGCTTTCGCAAAGAGCTTTGCACAGCTGGACGGACTTGTGCGCTTGTTTTTCATCCTCGGTCCACGATGGGCTGGACTCGTCCGTGTACACGAAGCTATCTGACCAGTTGTCCCAGTGGTCTAACTGCGCGGTCAGCTGCGGGTAGATGTAGCTTCTGAACACATCGGAGTGGTTCAGGGATGATATGTCCTGTCGACCTGTCAGTGTCTCAGAGACTCGAAAGCTCTGCATTCCGCCCAGTTTACCTTTGAAAACCAACGCTGCTCCCAATGCCAGAACTTATCTGCCTGCTCTGGAGATACGTGGTGGTACGTGATCGCCGGATAACACCAGACAGGCCTGTCGATCTTCAACTCCGTGGGGTCCAGCGCGGCTGGCTGCTCGCCGTGAAAGTGAGGATATGCCCAGAACATATCTACGCCAGCATCTTTCAGTGCTTTCCCAAGCACGCAATCGCCGGCCCAGTGAGCGCTGGTGTACGCATCGTACTCCTCTATACGCGCTTCACGGTTGTTCACCAGTGCACGCATCGCTGGGTTGGAGATGGCAAACCCGGCTCCGCCGTACGCAAACAGAACATCGCCTATGTACATATGCTTGCCGATGTAGTATGGCTGGCTGGAATCAAAGCGGGAGAGATATTGCAACAGGTTCGGCCACACGAGGTACGAATCGCCTTCGATAAAGACGAACCACTTCGAGTCCGGGCTGTGCTTCAGGGCCTTCTCGACCATCGGAAGGAATTTCCACTTGTCCAGCTTCCACGCCGGATTTTCGATATTCCCTAGCCCTCCAGATGCGCCGCCGGGGGACACGTGCCACTTCGCGGAATTCAGGCCCACTCTCCCATGCTTTTTAAGGTGGTTGTAAACCAGAAAATCGGGATGACTGGCCTTGATGTCTTCATTGACGTCCTCTAACACGTCGTACACGTGATGTCCCTCGATCTCCTCCTCGAAGTCCGAATACAGCACGAAATTTGGAACGCAACGAAGGGTCGTGCGAAAATGAGTGGGAAGCTTCTCCCGGGATTCCGTCGCGCCCGTCCGCAGCACGACCAAGATGTCGTCGGCCACGTCGGAGCGCGGACAGTATACATCGTCTCCATCATTCGAAAGCAAGGATTGTGGGTTGGTGGAGGGTTTCCACGCCCGCCTGAGTAGAAAGAAAAGAGTGACGGCGATGAAGAACGAGATCAGACGAGAGGACGACTTTGAAGGAGACATTTGCGAGGAAGGAATCAACCAGAACTCAATTCCAAAGGAAAAGCAATGCTAGAAAAGGAACTTGACATGCTCTGAGGATAAAGACTTCAGTACTATCAATGCCCACCAGCCGATCATCGCCCGTCTGGTCTGAAACAGGGGTCCCGCTTTGGGCACGCAGCGCCGTCGGCATTGGTTTTCTAGATCAACGGGCCTACTGTCCAGCGGCATGAAACGCGTACATACATACGCAAAAGTGCTCCTGACTGAGGCCTCATTGGCGAGGTTTGGAGTGGTTTGTCTTGCTTGATTATATTGTTGTTGCTGCCATACATCAATCAATATACATGCTGACCCTAACGCTAGCCGAAGCGCGGCATCGCCCCAGCCTTGTGGCTGCATGCTTGTGTTGACGACATGCCGGAGAGCAAGGCTGTGGACAGTTGCTTTCGACTGATCACCTCCATGGCCGATTTCCATTCTGTCTCGTTTCCGGATTGACATTGTAACGCCGTCAATCTATGGTACACGCTCTCCAGGCGTCGTACTCTTCTGGAGTTTTTTGGCCCGGTATACCATGGCGCTTTCTACCTTTACAGCCTCGGCTTTCCCATGCATTCGCTTCGCTCTTCGGATCGATCACAAACTATGGCGACTTCCCTCCTAGGGCCCACGGTTCTGGGAAGCCGGCCACGTCAGTCATGGGCTGTGGTTTGGGGTTCGACCGGCTTTGTATATGTGAAGCACCTCGGTTCTTGGTTTGCTGAGGGTTTGACTTTTCAATGGTAAGGGTTTTCAGACGCACCACCTACATTTAACCCAGCTGTTACCATTCTGACTTCATGGTATAAAGGCTGTACCCTGCTGCTTTCGATGTCCACATGTTCCTGTACAATGGCCTGCAATGTGACGGCCGACGCTGTTACCTTTTCTCATCACCGGCCTGCCCGTGATGGGTTATATATCCTACTTTCACAGCTTGCAAAAGCCGTTGCCTCGCCAGCCGCTGCATACCCGCTGATCTAGCCATGCTACTTTCACGTAGCTGTTGTTCTCGCCAGGCGCTTCACATTCCCGCCAGCTCGATGTAAACGAGACTCCACCATTGTCATCAATGCCGTGACATTGGGGGAGGTTGTCGCGGTCTGTGACAACCTGCGCTCGCGGCTCGTCGGTCTCATGGGTCGTCCTTTTATACAGCCTCTTCCCTATATATTCATAGAGGGTTTGTTCTGGGAGACAACTCCCTTCGACCGTTTCATTCAAACGCCTCTTTTCAAAGAGGAGAACAATTCAAACTGGCAAGGCTCCACTTTGAACAATGGCTTCTTCGAACATCACCCGGAGGAGTAAGTGGGACTGCCCTGTCGGTTCCGCTTTCTACACGTGTCAAGCGAATGGTTTCGACGGATGTTGCTCTGTCGATCCCTGCGCTCTCCCAGGTTGCCCTAGTCCAGGTAAGTCGATTCACTGACTTCGACCAGTCTTGGAAGTCGGGAAGTGCCCTCGAACCCGGAAATGACTACCAATGGAGTTTCCACAAGCCAGGAGACCTCTTCAATGATCGCCACCTCGAAGCGCACTACCCTCTATACTTCCGTCTCCGATGGCAGACAATACACCATTGCGATCACCGAGGAGCGTACGGTAACGAGGGTTTCCACATCGACCACAACCTCCGTTGTGAACTCGCCGGCGGATCCAGTTCCCGTCGGGGTCATCATTGGCTCCATCGTTGGCCCGGTGGACTTTCTCGGCTTCCTCGTCGCCCTCGTGGCTTATGGTCTCCACCGGAAGCGGAAGGCGGCCGAAAACGCTCGCGCCGCAAACGAACGCGAGCTTTATCCACGGTTCTACATTGGGGACATGATCAAGCAGAGTCGGATGGAAGAGCGCCAGCGTCAGCTGTCCGGCAGGTTGTCGAACGGCTCCTTGGAGGAGTTTCACGGCCTCGCCTATCGTCCGACGACCGGCGTCCTTTACGTGACTAGCCCGACCTCGGAGGGGGAGTCCAGCGGGGAGGAGGAAGGGGCTGAGCAGGAACCGGAGCAGGGTCACCTGGAGGAGGCTGTTGAGAACGCTGAAGCCCCTGAGGAACTTAACAACTGATCCTCATGCGGCGGTTGCTAAGCTTATGTAGCCTATGTGTGCGCTCCTGTTTAGGATGAGATTCATGATTAATAAAGATTCTTCTGGCGTATAAGACATGACCCATCGTGCTCGTAACAAAATCCTATTGATGGTCCGTAGGACCGCATGCATCGTGACTGTGTGCCTAGAAGATCTTGTCGAACCCATCCGCTTGGCAAAATTTCCCCGTATCGTTGGCGGCAAAATGTTGTAAAACCTTGCGGGTGTGCTATGAGCTGGTGTGGACTTCAGCAGGAAGCAGCCCAAGGCGAGAAACAGGTGAGATAGATGATTTCTTCGAATACACCAAGAGGATTGTTCATCTACAAAACTCCTTGACTAACGAACTAGTGGACGGACGGACGGACTAACTATAAGAACAAGAGCAGAACGTTCGCACCGACGTACGTGAGAGAGGTATAACAGGAAGGAGAACAAGGCGAAGAAAAAGTGAAAAGGAAAGACAAGAGAGCAGCAGAAGAAGAGAGAAGATAAGGAAAGTGCCATGAATGAGTTTGACCCGTACCACTCCCTTTCGCCGAGGCCGTGAGTTTTAGGCCGTGAGTTTAAACAAAGAAAATAAAAAGTGGACAAAGTGTAGCAGCAGCAGCATCAGTAGCAGCGATGGCCGTCATCCGAATGTAGAACCACAAGGAAAGAGAACAGTTCCACCCTGATGTCCCTCTTCCAACCAGGACGGATGGCTTCTTTGACAACCGACCGGTCAGCTCCGTTTGACTCCGGCGCCAATAACGCAAATAATTTCCAAGAATGTGGCGAATCCAGGGCAGTGTAGTGATAAAACAGGAAGGAGAAGAAGCAGTAGCAGCAGCAGCAGGACATGACGCCCGATCCATCCAGAAGACGAACGAAATCCTCATCTCCGGTCCCTTCCGAAAACAAAAAAAGTGAAAGAGGCGATGATGTCCGATCGGAATCAGGTAAGGTAGGCAAGGTCCGGCGACGGATTCGTATTTTCTAGCATTTCCGGTGTCGTGGTGAAGAGGAAGTAGTAAGAAAGGAAAGATAAGAATAGGAAAAGGAAAAGATAGATGGTTAAGGTAAGAAAAAGCAAAAAAAAAGGAAAGAACCCTGTGTCGACGTACACTGCATACATCCCGATATCCCATCCCTTTGCCCCGTCCCTAGTACCCACCCCCCCATACCGTATCAGCACGTGCGGCTGGCCAACGTAATCCAAAAGGAAAGAATAGGTCGTGATCGGAAGCATGAGCGAGTGAAAATGCCATGAAAAGAGAAAAGCCGAAGAGAAGAAAAGAAAAGAAACAAGGTCATCGATCGGCCGGGATATAAGAAAGTTCAAGGGGGAAAGATACCAAGCAACCGCGTCAAGGACCCGATAAGATTAAGGGGCCCATTCGCACTCCAAGTAGCCCATGCAGAACTCAAGCAGCGATTTTTTGAAGGGGTTTTCTTCTTTTTTTTCTGGGCTCCCGTTCCAGTTCTCCAAAAAGTAACACCCCCTTTTTTATGTTGGAAAAAAATTCGCCATCGGATGAGACCAGATTAAATGGAAGGTCGGATAGCACTCGCTGTCGTAACTCATGACGAAAGAATAGGGCGGAATATACAAGAAAGCGGAAAGATCGACGTGCATCTAGCTGTCGTCTTCCGCATCCTCATCCTCGTCGTCTTCCTCGCTGTCCTCACCGCTTGTGCTCGGCCGCTGTACTGCGCCACCGGTGGTCTTGGTCTTTTTGGTTGGCTGTGCCGTCTTTGTACTGGACATCGGTGCTTTTCTCTTCGCAGCAGAGTTAGGCTGCGAAGCCTTGTTCGCCTCGGCGTTCTCCTTGTCACCCCCATCCTCTCCACCCTTATTCGCGTTCTGCGACTTTTCCATTGCCGCAACCTCATCGGCAGTCAGGAAACGACCTCCTGGACCTCGAGGCCGGCGCATTGCATGGTTGTGTCGCGACTCGTGAAGGTATGGCTTCCGTCCTTTGGAAGTCAGGCGAAGTGCATCTTCCAACTTCTGGCGCGCCATTCGCCGCTTCAATATCCGATGGAACTGCTTCGCATTGACGTATAGGGGAGACTCTTCCGCACTGCCAGCGACCATTTCAGGGGATTGTTGATGTTGGGGAACAGGGATCTGCGGAGGCATTTGAGGTGGCCCCGGAGGCCGTGGTGGGGCATGGTTCATGACAGGCTGTGGGTTCTGCATGCTTGGGCTGGTCAATTGCTGGCTGACTCTCCGCTGGGGTATTGTCTGTCCTGGTGGCATCTGGACTTGCGTAGGGAGCGGCTGGGTCATTGTGTTCGATACCTGAGGAGGCGAGCGGGGCCGTCCGTCCGATTTGATCGAAGTGCCCGCGACCCGCGGGGACGCCCTCGGGTCCTGCGCAAGTTGGCCTGGTATGGTCTGATCTTGCACCGAATAGTATGACTGTCCCGAAGCCGCAGCGGTGGCCATGGCAGCCGCTTGGGTCGGCGACATACCAAAGTTCCCGTGTAAACCATAGGTCTGCGGATACGCCATCTGTTGATGAACTTGGGTGTTCGGAGTACCCGCTTGCGGGTATGAATGTCCTTGCGAAGGCAGCACAGGCGATGTTTGGTTGTAGGGCGCGTGCATCTGGGCCTGCTGGGTCGGCGAAGTAATGTTTCCAGGCCCAGCAGTCGGAGCACCGCCCTGGTAGCCCTGCAGATGCGCCTGGGGATGTCCCGGGTGATGCTGTTGTTGGTATGCGGTGTAGTCTGTCATGTTTATGGCCGTCTGCGCGAGGATGCGCGACTGCGAGAATCGGTCGGTATTGCTTGCGCGGTTCTCGGCGCGCGCTGCTTCAGAACAGGCTGCACGGACTGTTCGGCGTAGGTAGAGGGCGGCAGCGAAGGGCTAGCTTGGCGAGTCAAAGCTTCACTCCCGGGTTTGCTCGGACACCCTGGGAATAATAAAACGGTGTGTTTGCGGATAGGTGGAGCTCGATGTCGAGGGACGCGACGTGACTTCCGATCACAGCTACTAGTGGAGGATGACTACAGGCTAAGTAGAGAGGTCAGCCAGGCTCTGATCCAATCATGAGGCAGCATAACGGGCCAATACACACCTTTATCACAGTCCTAATATGCTTTGTCTGAGGATCGGTATGATGATTGCTTGCGACTTGAGTCGTCGCGTGGGTTAAGAGGCCGCTCTGATGCCCGTGTTTGCTGGCCGTGCGAGATGTGGTCTTGCAGCGACTTGTGGATCCTGCTGTGCCGGACTGGGTCACGTCACAGAGGTTCGATGCGTTGTCAATGCTTAGTGGCCTGGCAGGGAGGTGTAAGGCGATGAATGCGCAGCCTTCTTAGCACCTAATTGAGGACGTTGTCTGCTGCGCTCGCCCGCTGCCTTTCGTTGTTCGGCACGTTTGCTGGATAAGTTGGTGCCTTTGCGCTTTTCGGCAGCAACCGCACGAGGCTTGATGAACGGTCGCAATAGACTCGGGGTCTCGGTACGACTGGTGGGATCGCAATGCGGTATTCTACGGAGCCAGCTGCGCCAGACGACTCGTTAGCTTGATCCACCCGCAAGACTCGAGCAATTGGGGAGGTGGATGGGGGAAGCGGGCATGCGCGAGCCGAAAAGCGATTGGAGGTGATGCGTTGTCAATCGACCTCAGTCCGGCCAACACATCGTGCATGAGGGACAGGAACCTTACCTTCTTAATCAGCTGCCGAGGCGCAGGGCTCGCTCGTGGTTGCGGACTGTTAATTGCTTAGCCGTCGGCGATGTGACGTCCGAGGGCTGAGTCCTGTCGCAAACTACCCGCGGCGGGAGGTTCGGTGCGGACGGTATTATAAACCTGGTCGGCACTTTGTACCTAAGGGTGTGCAGCGTCGCAACGCGTGCGGTCAAGGAAGCGCGACACACCAAACGCTGCAGTGACGAAAAGGATACGTTAGAAGACGAAACATGCAACGACAGCCACCGCGATCGCGACAGCGACAGCATCAACGACAACGACAACGACGGCGACCGTGACAGCGACTGCAGCGGCAGCGGCAACGGCGACGGCAGCACCCGCACATCTGAACGCGACGGCGATGGGTAGCCGCCGCGTCCCGAGGAAGCCATTGTCGCGCGAGGGGTGCATGGATGAGAGGACGAGGGCGCTTCCCAGTTGACGACTTACCGAAGAACTTCCACCCGCAGACAAGAGCGGTCACGAGATTTGGTGGTGGTGAGGTCGCGATCGCGACGGTCGCAGTCGGGGTTTGGGGTTGCAGTCGTCGCGAAGGAGGGCAGCTCACGAGCGCAGGAGCTGGGGGTTGGGCTGGCGTGCCGGGGCGGCGTGCTGGTCAGCGCAGGCGTCGCGTTGGATTGGCGCCGGAGCAGGGAACAGCGATGATGCAGTCGTGCAGTTGTGCGGTCGTGCGGGCGTGCGGTCGTGTACAAGGACGGACGACGACGGCGACTGCGACAACGGACAGGCGGACGACAACAGCTCAGACAGCTCCGGGGCGGGGGAGGGGGAGTACCGACTCACTTCAAGTTGTTGGCGGTGATGGCAGATGATGATAGGGCAACGATAACGGACGGCGGTTGGGGATGAAGACACTGATTGGTGGTGGTCGTGCGGACGGTGGAGGGCGAGAGTGTTGAGTGGACGAGGAGACGAGAAATCTTCTGCGATGAGTGGACGGGGGCGGCCGACTAAGTAGCCTTTAATCCTCCTCTTTTCCCGGGCCTAGCCGAATCACCGCGCCGTGCCTGACGGAATTCCCAGCCAATCGCCGCCTCCCCTGCCCGGCCCGGTATCCACTTTTCCTCACATCCACCCTCGCAACTTTCACCACTAAAAAGTTAGCCCTATAAAGAACGACGGCCTTCCCGCAACACTTGTAGATACAGTATACCTATATAAGCGCGCAGCAGGTCTCCCCACGTCTCGTTCCCTCTCTTCCCTGACTTTCGGTGACGGTGCGTGTGTCGGCTTCTGTGGGTTAGGTGCAGGATCCGATCCCCGGCTGGCGGTTGTATGGGCCTCGGCCTCGATTCGAATTCAAGTCTCTCTTTCTCCAAAGCGGGGTGTGCATACGTGGGTGCCGGAGAGGACCCGACTGCGGCAAGGACAGCGATATGCACCTCGATTAGGGAAAGGAGAGAGAAGAGAGAGATAATACGGAGATAATACAGAGGGAGAGGAAGAAGGATGGAATGATCGTGGCACGGCTGGGATTTCAGCTGGCACCGCGGAACCTTGCTCGAGACGCTGAGACGAACAAGTACCTCTTTTAATTTATAATTGGCCATTATCAGAGCGCGAAGCAGAGAAGTACTGCAATTTACGGGGTTGCTGGCTCGGTGTCATAGTACCTAGTAGGTAGCGATCCTGTCACTACCTACGATAACTAAGTACCTCCTCGTGGATGACATCCATTCTACACTCGACTCCTTCGCAGCCTCGTGCGATGACAAAAACTCCCTTCGTTGCGGCGTATTGGTCAAATCTATCGAGCCCGAGCCAATTGATTCATCAGGTCCCAGACACTTGCCCATCGCGAATCGCAATTGGGTCTCAGGCAAGAGATCCTCATCTTATCCAGGCAACAACTTCGCTTCTCCCCAGGCGAAGATGAGGGTCCAGAAACCTGGGCAGTTGCCCCGAGCTCCTAACCGCCGTCATTCTCGTGTCAACCAGCCTGGACAACCCTTTGTCTCTACCAACGAGGTACCCTATTGCCTTGTCTGCTTTCCATCGATCCAGCCATCTACCCGATCACCGTGACTCTTCTGCCCTGTTCTCGAAGCTGACGTCCCTCGACCCTCATGTCTGCGCTCCGTCACTCAGCCAGCTGGATCCGCATCCGAGCTCGGCCGTTGCAGCGCGTACAACCACAAACCGAGGACGATGCTCGCTTCCTCCAGGCGGGCTCGCCTGAAATCAACCTCCCACGACTGACTGACTGACCTGACTGACGTGCCTCTTCTCCTACGTGACTGCCAAAGCTTCTAAAACACGCCTCCCCCCAGCTTCCCACATGCACGCCCGGGACCCGTGTGCAAGTACCCAATTGGCTCCCGCATCCGTCGGGACCTCGTTTCAGCAAGGCGAGACGCTGACACTCCCCCCCACGACATGCGTCGATCCATGCATACTACGTACGGTTTCCTCCCTGGCCCAGGCTTCGTGGCACACGAGTTGGATTCTTCGATCGAACACGGCGACCGTTCAGGGCCACCCCAGCCCAGCCCAGCCCCCGACGAAGAATACCTATGCAATCGTGCAGCAGCGAGGGTCGGCCGATAAGGCGGAGATGGGGTGCGTTGCAGATCGGCTTGCTTTCATTGATTCACTATTAATAAGAGCAAAAAAGAAGATCCTCGGGACGCTTTGCCAGGATGGACGACCTCACAACTCACCTTCGGCTTCCCGACGACGTTGAGTACAGGTACAGGCAAGACCCATTACCTGTAACTGTAGGACCGATGCAAGAATGCACGCAGCGTTGCGGAGCCCCAGGAGAACGGTCGGGCCGTGTTTGTCTGCGGACGAGAAGAGGTTACACGACGTGCTGCGACCGACTGCCCTTGTTCGGGTATGTTGCCACGCCTCGTCATTCCTCCGAAAATCCCGCCAGGAAGGGCGAGGGAAAGCACGTTGTCAACGGCCGACATGAGCATCCAGCCTCGTTGCTGCCACACATTCATACGCACGCCTTTCTGGGCTGTCGGGTTAGGCCGCAACGTCCGGGCGCCGCCCTCTCTTCTCCCTTCCACTCTCAGAACTCATTTCGCTTGCCCTTGCCGGAACGTTCAGCAGAGACAATATCCTTCTCTTTTCTTCTGATGTGCTGTTTTATCCCAGCTTCAATTGTCATGCCCATCGCGATAGGCAAAAGGCACGGAGATACAACGACATATCAGCGACACTTGCGATCCGAACAGGTGAGAAAAATATATTAAACCGTCACGGAATATATCGCGGAGTCCGAATCTCTTCCTTTCCTTGATCATACACTTGAAGATTCCTCATCGAAGCGGGAACTGGATGCCTAAGCCGGACTGCCAATAAATGGCATGCATGATCAGGATATTCAGATCATCCGTCTCCTTTCAGCTTCAGCCTTGCTGAGACCTGCCATCCCTCTTCGTTCCGTTCGAAGAGGACCTTTTATGAAATATCACTGTGCACCGCTCACCGCCGTCTCTTTTCCTTGCCCGCAGATCCCAGGGCGCCCCTGGGCATAAGGCAGATAGATGTGTCTCGGCGCGACCCAGCTGGAACTCTTTTCGTTGTTAAAGCAAATACTCACCAGCTAATAATTCACAACGCTCCTGTTGCTGATATTAACTCCATATCCATCCTTGTTCTGACAACCCCAGCCAGATCGCCCACTGTCTTCTCTTCTGACGGCTGCCTACAACCCTATTTACCACATCCAACACCTTTCCAAACCGATCGACCGGCCTTGGGGAGGCTCTCACCACCAACTCGTGGGGCTACAGGCCCCCCCCCACCCCGGCACATCCCATCCATCCATCCATCCATCTCCATACTCCATACATAAACACGTCCCGACAAACCCCCCGCCCCTCCTCCGTCCGCCCTGCAGGCTGACTGCATCTGCATATGTATTCGGAGCCAGCAGGACATTTTCCCTCTTCCTCTCTCTTTCTCTTCTCTACTCGAGGAGGAAGGTTATTGGCCTGCACGCTGTCACTGGTCGAAAACACCGGTCGTGGCCGGTTCGTTCATCCATCGTGAACGGGGCGGGGGTGTTGTTCCCGTCGGGGTGGGTTGTCGCTGTCGCTGTCGCTGTCGTTGTCGTCCTTGGGGTCGCCGGTTCCCCTTCCCCACTCCACTGGCACTCCACAAACTTCCCCCCTATGAGTGCTCACCTTTTTTATTTTCAATAAGCTTTTCCGCCACGAACTCCTGTTCTACATAGATTGCCTGTGATCTGCAGTTCTTTTTTCTTTTTCGTCTTTGCCCCTTCCGCGGAGGCCGGTGACGATTACCGGTATGATTCTCGTCGCCCCTTTCACCTCCACATACGTACGTGGAGTGAAAGGACAACCAACCGGAAAGAAAAGGAGGCTGCCGGCTGAAAGTCGCATGTGGCATAGCTGGGATCAGGCATTCAACAATATTTCATGTATTTTCAGCCCTCCTGTCCCTTAAAGTTCCATGCTGTTTCACATTGACGTCTGCGCGTATGCATCTCATCCCCTCCCTCCCCAAGGCCGAAGGCATACGGGCATATATTGAAGGACAGAAAAATAAACAGTCCGCCACCATGCTCATCTCCACCCTGCTGTAAAGATGAGATGTCTAGCTAGCTGGCTATCGGTCGCGCGAGGGGAAGATCACGAAGGCAAAAAGAAATTGCTTCCACTGAGATTTGAACTCAGGACCTCGGCATAGGCTGGAAGTGATACTAGTGCCGCGCTCTACCAACTGAGCCATAGAAGCTGTTGCAGTTCATCCGAACGAAGATCGGATGGAGCTTGATGTTCGAGGGTGAATTGAGGGATTATAACGACCAAACATGCTCCCGCGCGGGGTGGAGGTGTGAATGGTGAACGCGAACGCGAACGCAATCCGGACCATCACCACCCCACCCGGTGGTCGGGATCGCCGTAGGGAAACCGGGGAACGAATGAATTAGCAATTCACGTCCTGAACATCCAATGATGTCGTCCCGCGCGGCAGCCTTGCCTCGATATCATGTAGGTACCCATGGAATAGCCAGGCGCGTGTAGGTCCAGGGTTCCCTTGAGGACCACTAACCACCAACCACATACCATTGTCATCATGATCATGGCGCAGGGACGAGCTCCTGGAAGACGCGGGGGAGATTTCGGGAGCTCTTTCATGATAAAAGAGATATGAGCGGATAGGAAGAATTACGGAGCGCCACGTCGATGACAGAACCAACCACGCGCGTCGTCCAGGACCTGGAATAAAATCACTCATTTCCAGCAGCGGGAAAGATATGTACTTAGACAGTCGGACCCCCTTGTGTGCGTGCTGCTCTGTAAATGCAGTGCACCCGTCCTTATTCGAAGCCGCGAGAACGACATCACTTGGAAAACGCTGCCACGTCCACGTTTCTTCTTAGAGACTTGGTAATATCGCACCATAAAGGCAAAAAGGAAGGGAAAGACCACACGTGTCAAGCTGATTTCAAGCTGATCATGAATGTCAAGAGGCCGGTTGCAATATCTGATTCCATTACACACCGAACAATCTTTCAGGAAGCAGACTATGACCCATCTACACGGTACATGAACACGGTCAAGAAGAAAAAAACACCCCCGAGCTATTCTGGTTTAGAGGTCTGCTCTAGGTCGAAAGGCCTTGGAAGATGGGAGAAGGGGGGAAACATAAGCAGATGATCAAAGGGTTAGGCCATGTATTTCTTTCCGACAAAAACCTCAAAGTCTGGAGGGAAAGGAGGTGTATCTTTGAGAAGTCCAAGAAGGAAAAAAGGGAAGCCACGATACATGGTCATCCATCAGCGGACTACCTACGCCGTCGATCTTTCCGCCCGTCCGCAAGGGCATGGGGAAGCCGATAGCTTCGGCAGATACCTGCGCGAGATTGGAGAACAACTTCGATTGATGGTGAGGGAAGAGGAAGAGAAAAAAAGGCAGAAAAAAAAAGGTGGTGGTATCTTTCTCGAAAACAGTAAAAAAGGCAAAGAAAAGAAAGAACAGAAAAGGCACTCTGTGCGCATTGCTTCTCAGAAAGCGAAATCGGGTATACAGCAGTCATTGAAGTATTAGAAGGGGGAGACAGGCTTCGAAGGAAGGTTTTTGCACACCAGATGAATTCTCAATCCGGATGCGCGCGTACAAAGACGAATGCTTGTGTTTACGGAAGAGAAGAAACGGGGATCTGAGCGGACATGGCGGATGTTTATGTGGGCAAATAAATGGAGAAAAGGGTTTCCGAGGAGGGAGACGCAATCAGCGATGAACAGGCTGGCTTTCGATGTTACCAGTGAGCTCGGCGACACGCGCCTTTATGCGGGCAACGCGGGACTCGATCGTCTCCTCTCCACTGGTCTCCCCTTCGTCCGTGCGGACACTTTGACTGTGGCTACGACGCGAAACGTCCTCGCTTGCACGGGCAGCGCGTTCGGCAGCATTTCTCCGAATCTGAGCCCAGCGGTCTTGCGAGGGCGAGATTTGACGACTCAGGTCGATGGATTCCTCGGAAGAGAAGTCATCATTTGACTCTCTTATCTCCGAGGGCGACTGATTGTGCGGGTAGTGAGGATCGGGAGAGTCATATGGTGCGGCAGATTGAGGCTCGATAGACTCCAAGTCCTCATCAGATTCCGGAACAAACTGTGGGGCATCATTCAAGGGCCCTTGGTCGAAGCGAGAGAAGTCCTCTTCCGCGTTGCTTTTCTGCGCATTGTAGGTTGCGCTTGGATGCTGACTCTGGGCTGGGCGTTCCGCAGGTATTGGGCTCGGCTGTAGTGCTGGGGGTTGAGTGGGAGTGGTTCTGCCGGTCTCATCCTCTGTTCCAACCGCTTCATCAGTTGGTGACGCCTTCCTGCGAAGAAGGGACTTGCCACGGCTGACAGTGCCCTGAGGAATGTTCAGTGTAGCATCGTTTCTTGGGTACGGCTCAGGAGTCGTTAACCTATCAACATTGTTGGACTTTTTGTGGATACCCAAGAACCTGCGGAAGCCACCACCTCCCTGGTTGGGTGTGTGCTTCTTCAGTTTATGAGGTGGCGTTTTCTTGCTCGGTACGTCGTTACTGCTTGGCTGGCTCTCCCAGGATTTCTTGATCTCATCAGCGGGCTTTGGATGTGTTGGGGCGGGCTCTTGCCGCTCCTTTGAGATGGGGACAGGAGCAACAGGGCCTGCCGGGGAAAAGTCCGACGCTTGATTACGAAAAGCAGGATGCTGATTGTAGTGGTCCATCGGCACCGCAGGCTTCTCTTCGACAGGAGTACCTGTAGGAAGAGGAACCTGGGCAGCAGCAGATGCCGCTTCCAGCTTCTTCAAGTCCACGGTATTGGACCTCGGAGATACAGGAAGAGGCGCCGGTGGAGGGGTATGGGTGGCAGAAGGCGTCTGGACGGGGGTTTGAACCTGCTTTCTCTGGATGGCACCATTGGGCTGACTCGGTGGTGCGGGCAGCTCTCGGTCCAAGATACCCTTCGATAGTGGCGACGCAGGGGCTCCGTTAGCAACAGCTACCAGGTCTTTCGAGCCTTTGCCCGCAGCCGGATCGCCCAGATACTTGGCTCTGATCACATCCTTATCGAACTCCTTGGCCCACTTCAGCGCGGGAGCTGCTTCCGAGAGGACGCCAGGCTGCAGAGTCATAACACTATTCGTCTTGGTGGAGTAAGCATCATCATTTCGGCCACGACGCTGGTAGCTGCCTGCATGAGCCTCTTCCTGCTCTTTCTGTGCCAGCTTTGCCGCTGCAGCTTGGATTCTCGCATGCTGGTCTGGACCTATGCTGGTCTTACTGGCGGGAATGTCGGTGTTTCCCCTGTGATAGGTCTCCAGAGCAGCTTGAGGCTTCTTTCCAGTGGACTTGCGCCGGCCAAGGCGCCCGCGCCTAGTAAAGCTGAACAGCCCCTTCTTCTCAGCGATGTACGCTCCTTCTTCTGGTCCTGGCGAAGCGCCTTTCACCTGTTCCTCTATGACAAGCCACTTTGCGCCGGAGATGGTCGTCTCGATCAAAGCACAACGTCCAAATACGGCTTTTCGTTCGGCTGGCTCTTCTCCGGCTAGACTAGTCATCCACACCCACCAGAAGGTTTCGTCTAAATCGAAATGCGTAACGCTGGCAAGTTCGCCGGGCTCGAGATCATCATCTTGGCCGTATCTCACGTGGGATTGAGAACTCTGGACTCGACCGGTGCCGCCAATCGGGGGAAGGATCTTGTCTGGTGGCAGCAACATTGGGGCAGGAGCGACCCTCCCATGCTCGTCCGCGAAACCAGTGGAGAGAAAGTCCGCCCAGGACGGAGTTGTTGGTCGTCCAAGGTTTGCGCGTGAACGTGGAGTCTGGCGGAGGCCTCCTGTATCTCTTTCTCCAATAGAGGAGCCATGCATACTCCCAGTATCGCTGTCTAGGAGACCCGAAAATCCGAGATCCTCGAAACGCGACCAAGATGGCTCCGGCATTCCACCGTCAATAGGAGAGATCGCAGATTCAGATTGGTTCGTGGAGGCGATGCAGTTCAAAACGCGACGACATTCATCTGTGAGAGCCTTGATTGGGTCTTCATACGACGAGAACTTCTGCAGTGCACGATCATCGTCCCGGTATTCAAAGTGCTTGGCCCGTCGAAGGAGCGCAAAAGGCGTAGGAGACACGGAATCCACGATCATGACCACCTTCGGAGTTAACGAATGCATCAAAGCCGGGGTCTCTGGAGGATATTCGGTCTGCGCAACGAGGGCCTCAAGGGAACGGGGTAAAGTATTGATGCTGTTGATGCCCTTCGGGTCTGGGCTGAGCGACCTGAGGTAGGCAAAGAAGAGATGACTACACGCATCTGCGGCACTTCATGGAGTCAGTTATGCGCCTTTACGAAACGGAAGTCTGTACCTACTGAGCCCAGGACTTATATCCGCCATCAAAACCCTTGCCTTGGTCCGATAGCTCGAATGCCCACCATCCAGCCATCCGCGACAGCTTCCTGCCGCCTAGACCGTTGGTCTTGCCCCGAGCCGCAATGGCGGACAGAAGATCGAAGAAGTCGAAGATGATCTGCTTACGGGCATCGGAATCTACGCTGAGAGGAATGAAGGTATGGAAGGCATTTCTGGCCATTTTCGAATCTGGAATCTGTGGTGAGCTATTGGTTCACGCTTTCCGGTTTCGCAGAACATCCTCACCCTGTTCCCCAACCTTGAATAGCTCATAAGCGTCCCAGGTTACCACTCCGCCAGGCAGCCTACTCCAACACCATTTCATGATCGAGCAAAGGTCCTGCATATGTCAGTGGCTACGCTCCGGCCAGTGCGGATCTCCTAGAACTGACCAGCGGTTCTGTGAGACGAAGCTCCTGCTGTAAATTCGCCCCGCTATATGCTGACGATCCTTCATACTGCGCCTTGAAGAAGTTGCGAATGAAACTGCGCGCATTGCCTGGATCGACATTCGGTCGGAACGGTAGCAGAAGAAATGGCATATCCAAAGCTAGTGGAATATCATCAGCGAACAAGTTCTGCTATGGCAGAAAGCGAGGAATCCGATTGGAGAGAGTCCCACCTCTGGATTTCATTTCTTGCGTGCAGATATGTATCAGCTCTTGAACCTCTTCGGGCGACACCTCCTTGCGCGTCCATGATTCCTCCCAGCGTGGTTTCGACGGCTCAGTAGCCGCGTGTTCGTCCGCATTCTTCCCGACTCTTGATGAGGACCGCGGGCCGTCCTTGTGCTTGAAGACCTTGGAAAAGAATGGCATGTTGGAGTATTGAGATGCGCCTATGTAGCAAGGACCGGGTCAGGCAGTCGCGCTGAGATTTCGACTGTGTTGTTGTAGGTAGAATGTAGAGAGCAGAACCGCAGCACCGGGGCATGTGAGCGGTCACAGGTGACCAATGCGAGGGGAAAGGAAACGCAGATGACGCTAGCAAGTCGAATTGCAGAAGAGGCAGGCCGTGCAGCGCGCGCCGTTCTTGCAGGAGGCTCAAGGACCAGAAGCTGGACAAGGAACAGGTGAAGGCGGTGAACTGGGCGCGGGACGGCGATGTACGTTATCCTCTCGTCGCTCCCGCGGAGTCGTGAGCCACGAAGGATAAGCGAAGAGGTGCAGTAGACCAGACAGGATATCGGACAGCGGAGGCCTGCATACGCAAGGGAAGGGAAGATGGCGAGGGAGGAGAGGAAAAAGCAGGCGGAGGGAGAAAGAAGGAATAGAGAGGTTGCGAGGAGTGACGGTAGAGTGGGCTGGGGCAGGGAACTGACCATCCCCTATAATTTCGTCTCCGACCCTGGACGGGCAAGTCATTTAACACGGCCACGGCCGCGATGGTCGATACGTCCCGCCCGCGTCCTGGAACAACAGCGCAATGACCGCGGGCCAGCGCAACGCACCCACGGCAACCCGGCCTCTCCTCTCCTCTCCTCTCTTCTCCCTCCACCGGCTTGCTCTCCACCTCACTGCCACCCACTGCCCTCCTCCCTCCTCCGACTGCCCACCCACTGCCCACTGCCTTCCCCTCCACTCCCCGGCGCCGCTGCATCGCCACGCACGCTCGTCCGTCGATCGCCTCTCCCTCCCCATCCACTCACACCGATGCCTCGACCTTCCGCGTTCCCCGTTCTTGCTCCTGGTCCGAGGAAGAATATTGTATACGGAGTACTGTACCATCGATGCTCGCTGTCCACTGTTATCCATCCTCCCTCCATTGCATCCATCGTTCGCGCGCCCTCATCGACTTCATCCTCCTCCTCTTCCTTCCCCTTCATCCCCTCCCGTTCACCCTGATGGTGCATCCGAGCTGATATCGCGTCCCCGTCCGTTCCTCCTCCGTCCTGACCGCCCGTTCAGCAGTGCTCAACGCCGTTTTGCGGTTCGAGTTGGCAGCTGTCAGGGCCCTGTCAAACTTTCCGCTTTTCCAGCTAACCGTTGCCCTAAACAACGTTAAGCTCAAGGTCCCTGCGCCATCTCCCGGGCCCGCAGCCGCACCAGGTTTCGTCGCCCGCCCTCAGGGCCACCACAAACACGGCCGATGCCTGTGGCGCCCGACGTCGAGGTCGTCGTCGTCGTCCCACACCAGCGAATCATCCCGCAAGTGCCACAACGTGCAGAATCCCGAAGGGCGCACCCGAACGGTTCTTGGCTGTACCCCAACCTGGACCAGCTCATTTCCTGCTTCTGCAGGGCGTGGCCGTCCATAGCGAATTACTGTCGCTATCGTGCCCGCGAGGGCTGCAAACCCGCGCGCGCAGCATCATGAACAAGCAGCAGGTCGCAACCGGCCGACCCAGCTGACTGGATGATGGGATCGCGCTCATAATCTGCGAGCGGAGATCGGCCTGGCACCGAGGCATAACTAACTCCATCTCGTCCTTGGTGGTATTTCAATAAGCCAGTGCATATTCTCATCTTACGGATTGTGCAGATCCTTCGCCAATCCATCCTTCTCGGATCCGAAACTTGCGGCGCAAGCGCTCAACATCCCGTGTTTCGCGTCCTTCACTTGTACCAGAACGCGGCGTAGCCTACTAGTTCGATTTTCTATCGAGAAAGCCTCCATGATTTGCCTACAGTACATACAATTGAAGTACATACTCCTAATCTCAAGCCGATCTCATCTTGCAGATTCGGAAGGTGCGTGCCTAGGGTAACCACATGGAGTAAACAGCCGTATAGATAATTTTCACCAACGCTATTGACCTTCTATCCGTGCGAGACTACAAGAGACAGCAATCTCCGCAACCTGTCCTGCGGCAGCTTTTTCAAAGAAATGCAGCACTTTGTGCTTTGGTTCACTAATAGTCAACACAGAGTGTCTCTTATTAGCCTTGAATCCGTGATTTGTCACTCATTATGCTTACGCCGTGGGGTAAATGGCACCGTGTCTCTCCGACTGAACACGGACGTTGGGATTGCATATCATTCCATAGACATTTGCACAACTAAGCACCCATGTGAGTTATAGCTTGCATGTTGTTGTCTTGGTATGCTTCTTTAGCAGGTGTACTGAGATGTACGACTGTTTGACTTGAAAGCTGTACTGTGTACAGAGCGCTGTGCGACTGCCAGTGACGCTGCATCCGGGTCGATCGCCTAAAATCTGCTTCGCTGGGCCGGAGGTGACTTGTCAAGACCTGAATTGTAACTTTCGAGTCACGAATAGGGTTAAATTTCTCAGTAAAACCGTGCGATATGAGGAGGAGTGTACACGATCTATAGTGCGCACATTATTTGAATGCTCAGGTGCTTTGTGCGGTGAAGCCTAGGTACAGTATGTATGTAACAACTTCACTCTATACGGATGAAGTCGCTTTCACGTCGCCCATCCTCTTACCACGAGCGTCGTCCTACAGTGCCTGAAACACACTGAGCGCCACTAAGCAGCAACATCGTGATATACTTGTCCTCGCTTCGGAAGAAGATTCCCCTTGGTATGTACATACTCCCACCGTGCTACATGTGCGTACATTACCTGATATATCGCCCGGAACAATGCTACCGGGATCCGCTCCGGTCAGCCTCGTGCCCCTCGGCATGCCTTCCGCAACTGACGTCATCCCACTTGGTCCCGTGGGCATCAAACACACAGGCAGTTGCCAATGCGACCACATATACATAGCACAGAGGCCTACGTGGCTTCAGGTGAGATACAATCGCTTCCTCTGCTCCTCAAGCACCGATGGGAGCTCTCTCCGGTCCCCTTCCTCTTCGAGCTTACGTTGTGGAAGGAAGGAAGTGAACCATCTGATCAAATGCGGGCATTCCCATTACCGGGAGGAGAAGGTGGGGGTTAGTGACAACCTCCTTATTTGCCTGTATAGGTAGGTCGTGGTGTCCTTCCTTCGTTTACTAGGTAGTACTTCAGGACCTGCCCTTTCTTTCTTAGTACTATTTAACCTCTGAATCGCCCCTCCGCCAGTTGGCAGACCGAGCGCCATTCGAACATCCTCCTCTAGATCCCCCACTTTCGATTACTTACTCTGCTCCTGACAACATGCCTACAACACGCCCCATCACCTCCTTCGCCTGCTTGACTTTCGACTGCTACGGGACATTGGTCGACTGGGAGGGAGGTATATATGGCGCTCTAGCACCTCTGCTGGAGAAACTGCCTGCGTCCCACGAGCTCCGCAACGACCGCCTCGAGACACTTCGGGTCTTCAACAAGTATGAATCCGTCATTCAGCGGGAACAACCCGACTTGGCGTATAGCCGCGTCCTAGCCGAGACATACGGCGACATGGCCAAGGGCCTAGGCATTGACATTTCTGAGGAAGAGAAGGCCACCTTTGGTGACAGCGTACAATCTTGGCCTGCCTTCCCTGACACCGTTAGTGCGCTTCAACGGCTCAAGAAGCATTACAAGCTCGTCATCCTGTCGAACGTCGACCGCATTTCCTTCAGCAAGACGCTCGCGGGAGCGTTGGCAGGCGTCGAGTTTGACGCCATCTACACAGCCGAGGACATCGGATCCTACAAGCCCGATCTGCGCAACTTCGAGTACCTGATCGAGCATTGCGAGAAGGAGCTAGGAGTTAAGAAGGAGGGCATTCTGCATACGGCGCAAAGCCTGTTCCACGACCACCGCCCGGCGAAGGACATCGGGTTGCCGTCTGCCTGGATCGATAGGTATAGCAAGGGTAGAGGTGTGATGGGTGGTAATCTTGCAGACTACGAGGGCAAGGTGGATATTACCTGGCACTTCGATAGTCTAGGTGAGATGGCCGATGAGGTAGAGAAAGTATCTCAGTCGACGCAATGAGCGCAAAACATGATGGCGCTATGCTAGGGCCTTGGGAGGGTCCCGTCAACAGTATGACTAAGTCGAGTCAACACGGCCACCTTCAATTTTTTGGAGGAAAATAGTCAGCTAATGTCATTCCATGCGTTTCTTTGCTCCGCCTTGGTGAACGGCAAGTATCTGGACAGCAATGGGTCCGTTGCTTGCCGGGTATCCATTACGTTTCAATTAATAACCTATTGACCAGATTTCCTGCTGGCTGGATTCGCATTTTGCACCTCGCAAATGGCGATGTGAAGGACCCTCTCCATATTGAACATACCACATGATGCACCACATCCGCTCTACTAGTGGCGTTGTTGAATCTTTAGGGTCTGTAAAAGCATTATTCAATTGCCGTATATAAAATGAATTTACCCGCGGAGAACAAAAGAAGAAAAAACCCATCCGGCTTGCGTTCCTCAAGCGCACGGGTAGCCGGATCCACTCCCGGCAGTCCAGATGCCCTCTGTCGGACCGTCCGAGTCGGACCATGCAGGTATCAACCCCACCACGATGCCGTGACTTCGGGGAGCAAAGGGGAGCAACGCAACTGTGAGCGACTCATCCGCAGCCATGGCCTCGAAATTCAAGTCGTCCGTGTTTAATAGTCCTAGTGAGTCACCCACATCGCTCTCACAGCACATAGTCTCATCCGATCAGCTACATTCCGCCGCATATCCTCGACATCAGCTTGCGGCAACCGTCCTAGAATCAGCGCTGTTTCTCCTCCCAGTCGCCGTCACCTCCACGCTACTGCCATGTTCAAAGTATACGCGCACCACACGGCGACGAGAAGCCCGACGAATGGCGCGCTCCCCGTCAATGCCTGGGAAACCGCCGGGCCCGCGGCCTCGGACCTGCGCAGCGACACCATGACCTCTCCCACACTCTCGATGCTCGCCGCGATCCAGCAAACTACCCTGCTGGACGACGTTTACTCGGAAGACCCCACCACCAACTCCCTCGAATCGTTCATCGCGGAGCTCACCGGGAAGCCAGCGGCGATGCTGGTCCTCTCCGGGACGATGGGCAATCAGGTCGCGCTACGGACGCACCTGCAAGCGCCGCCGCACGCCTTACTCACGGATCAGCGCGGTCACATCATTAACTACGAGGCGGGCGGAGTGGCCAGCTTGAGCGGCGCGATGGTGCAAGGAGTCACGCCGAAGAATGGAAGATATCTGACGCTAGAAGACGTGCAGCGCCACGCCGTGGTGGACGACGATATTCACTCCTGTCCAACAAAAGTGATCAGCTTGGAGAACACGCTCAACGGGATGGTGATGCCGCTGGACGAGGTGCGGAGGATCTCTAAGTGGGCGCGGGCAAACGGCATTCTCGTGCATATGGATGGCGCGAGACTATGGGAGGCATGCGCAAGCGGCGCTGGGGAGCTGAAGGACTACTGCGATGCGGTCGACAGCGTGAGCCTGTGCTTCAGCAAGGGTCTCGGAGCCCCGATCGGAAGCATCATCGCGGGGACTCAGCCTTTCATCAAGAGGGCACGGTGGATTCGGAAGAGCATCGGAGGAGGCCTGAGACAGGCCGGTGTCGTGGCGGCTCCCGCGCGGGTGGCGGTGGAAGAGACGTTCCTTGGAGGCAGGCTCACCAGATCACATGAGAAGGCCAAGCAGATAGCACGAGCGTGGGAGGAACTGGGCGGTACGTTCATGCACCCGGTCGAGACGAATATGGTCTGGCTGGACCTGGAGGCTCACGGGGTCGACGTCGCCGACTATATCCAGAAGGGTCAAGCTCTCGGCCTTCGAATTTCCGGAAACCGCCTCGTGATTCACTACCAGATCTCGGACGAGACGGTCGACAAGCTGTGCGCCCTGTTCCGCGAGGTGTTGAAGGCTTAGGGGCGACCATTACCCATAGATGGTGCGGTGCGGTTGAATGATCACGTTTTACGCAAAGAGTGCACCTTGGAGATACCCAAGATTTCTTTGGCTGCAAGGTTTGGTCGCACTCGTTGTAGATGTCCGGGACATTTGTATATAGACCATTTGCTTCTTTTATAGACAAGAATGTACGGCGTTGAGAGTTCATGTACTTCGGATCACGGCGAGGCTGTCTACCCCAGATAAATGCGCCTATAATCTTTGGACGCGTGATTGGTCGTTGACTGTGAGGACGTGCGCGCTACGCCACATCGGCCGTAATAACGCCAAGACCACCACGCCGGCGCCCTCCATCACCAACCGGCTCGACGACGATTCCCCATATCTCCCCCATATCCCCACACATCCACCACTCTCCACTGCGCGCAGCCATGCAACGACTCCAGCGGAGCGCAATCACCACCGCGCGGACGGCCCGCTTCCAGCTCGCCCGCCAGACCAGACGGTACGCGCACGACGCCCACGATGATGCCCACGACGATGCCCACGCCGACGGTCACGATGCCCACCCTCACCCGGTGAACGAGAGCTTCGGCGTACGTCCCTCTCCCTTCCCCGCATTCCACCATTGCACCCCTTCCCCGGCAATCCGACCAGACACAACATCCGAACGAGCAATGGCTCGGCTCTCACGTCCGCTTGCTAACGAGTGTGTCCGGCGTCCTCTTCCCTTTCCTCTAGCTCGGCACCTGGATCGCCATCGGCGCCATCCCGGCCTTCATGATCGTCTACAAGCTCTCCCGGCCGGACGTGGATGGCTACCCGGCCTGGCTGACCCGCAAGCTGGACGCCTGGCGGGAGTCGCGGGAGCTCAAGGCCCGCCGCAACGACATCCACACCCGCATGATCGAGGCGGCCGCCCAGGACAAGAACCTCTTCACCAACTCCCGGCCCGACCGGACGTACGAGATGAAGTTCCCCGAGTACGTCTTGTTTCTTGCCCTTCCCCCCCCCCCCCACCCCCCCCTCTCTCTCTCTCTTCACAGAACTCCCCATCCCTACTGTCGCACCGAGATTGGATGTAGGTGCTTGGTGGGAGAAGGAGCAGGGCCATGACCGAAGGAGTGGCGGATGAACGGGACCAGCCTACTGCACGCAACACCCTCTTTCTTTGCTAACCGTATGCGAACAATTCATTCAGAATGGCCAACGGCGGCTCCCCCTGGAACGTGCCCGCCGGCCACACCGCCGACATGAGCAAGCTCATCCGCCATTACGAGGAGAAGAACTGGGCCGCGCAGGAGAAGCGCCTCGCCGCCCTCCTGGCCGACCAGGTCCCCTACGAGCAGCCCTACACGCCCATCCGCCGTCCCCCCATCAACCTGTGATCCGCTGGTCTGTGTCATTATCATGCTCGGGGAGGTCTGCAGGTCGAGCTGGGATTCGCATAGCTTCCTTCTTCTGAGTTCAGCGGGAAGCGGTCATGGAGAAGAGCGGGGGAAAGTCTCATGAGCGTTCTTGTACATAACACACGAGGACAGACGGTGTGGGAGGGGCTGTCGAAGGCCAGAGCCGTCTTTCCATATGCAGTCGGTGTGTTTTCTTCGAATTCATCGCGTCTTGTTTTTTTTAATTCCTTTTTCCTTGTTTCCTGTTCGTGCTATCCCCCAAGGCTTTCCGAGGCAAGGTGAAGAGGTCAGACAAGTCACAAACGCTGCAGGGGCCAAAGAAAAGGACGTAAAAAAACGCCATGTTCGACAGCATCGTCAAGTCATAGTTAACACAACCCCCTCCCTTGACTTAGAAGCACGGGTGAAACCCCCGGTGGCCGTCAAAACGGATTCGAAACACGAAGAAGGAAAAGAGAAAAGCGATCAAAACAGGAAAAACGGAAGAGAGGAAGAGAGGAAAGAAAACATGTGAGAGAATCCCGTAAGCGCATGACCCGGCATCTCTCTTTCTCCCAGAAAACAAAAAGGCTTTGCCCAAGCCGCAGCTTCGGTGACGCGTACACAGGGATGTGAAGCGAATCACGGAAGGAGAAGAAGAAATGAAAAAAAAGGGGTAAAAGGAGGAAAGCAAGATCAAAGAAGGGGAATGAAAGCGAGAACCCGACACAACTCCAACAACGAAGAGAAAAGAGGCGGGGATCATGCCGATCCGCTTAGAAGTCCCAGAAGCTCTTGTCCACAGCCCGCTTCTGTTGCACCGCAGGCTTGGCCGCTTTCGCCGCCGCCTCCTCCTCCTCCCCCTTTCGTGCCTCCTCGTCGCTGTCGTCGCCAAAGCCCCAGGTGCGACCCTGGCCCTTGCGGCCGCCCATGCCGTTGCCGGTCGTCTGGTAGATCTTGCGTTCCGGCTGGTTCTCCTTGCGGGCGGGGGAGTCCTCGAACAAGCTCCAGTGGGTCTCGACGGCCTTGTGCGTCTTCTTCGACGGTGCCGGAGCGGGCTTCGCCGCGGTGCCATCGCCGTTGAGCCGGCCGTCGCTCTTCACCGCGGGGCTGTGGTCGGTCATCTCGAATTGGGAGTCGAAGTTCTTTCCACGGGATTCGTTGTTGATATGGCTGGTGACGTCCGACAGAAGCCCAGTCTGCCGAGGCTTCTGCGCCTCCGGGGTCATTTCGCCATCCTCGGTTCCGATAACATGGTCCTTGTACAGGCCTGAGCCATTGTTCTGGGCCACACCCTTGCTCCTGCCTGCGGCGGCCATAGCCGCTTGACCGGCCGGGCCAGGCGTACCATCATCAACGAGCTCGAAGTGCTTCTCCGCGTCGGGACGCGAGCGGTGGACGATGGGTCGCTTCACCGGGGAGGGTTCCTATATCACAAAGACATTAACAACCAACTCTCTTGAGAAATTAGAGAAAGCACACTACGCTCTCAACCTGAACCCATGGACGCACCTCGTCATCGCTCCACCCGAAGTGCCGAACGTCCGAACCGCGGACCTTCTTCTCGGCCTTGGCGGGCGTTGCGAAATCCTCAAAGCCCCACGAGGCCTGGAAGTTGACAGGCTTCTTGTTGGCCTGGGGAGTGGGCGCAGCATCCTCGCCGTTGCCAAAGTCGAAGTGTTGGTACTTCCTGGGATCGGTCTTGATGTTGGTCTTCTCTTTCGGCTTCGTCGCGTCCGCGTCCTCCTGCTCGAACAGCCGAATCGGCTGGAACTTCTGACTGGCGCCGAACCGGGCATTCAGCTCCTTGCGGGGCGACGGGCTCCGATACTCGGACGCGACCGAGGGGCTGTCGCTGCCGCTGAGGATGTCCTCCAAGCCGCGCGACGGGGGCTTCGCAGACTGGCGAGGCGCGATGGTGGGTCGCTGGAGCGACGGCGTGCTCTCCTCGTCCGGGTCGACGGGCGAGAAGAGGGACAGGCTGCGGTGCGGGTCGGGGGTGGCGCTGACGTTGCTCTTGCTGGATTGCGGTCGGCTGCGGCCGGCATCGCCGTTGCCGTTCGTGGCGCGACGGGCGGAGGGCGCAGGGGTGGCCCCGTCGGCGACGGCGGCGACGAGCCGCGCTTGGTCCTTCCCCTCGCGGATGGGCCAGTTCTTGCCGCGCGCACCGATGACCTCGACCTGCTTGAGCAGCGAGCCCTGGTCCCAATAGAGGCGAATCTGCTTGATCTTCTGCGCGTCGTCGAAGGTGACGATGTGAATCTGCCGGACAGCGTCAGTCTCCCCATCATGCCCAGTGCCTTCCATGTGTTCCTTACGGTGGGGAAGGTGGCGGTCCGATCGGCGAGGAAGTTCTCGTCCAAGCCGGGCAGGTAGACGCCGCCGCCGCTCACGAACTCGATCGTGGTCTCCATCTCGAAGCAGAGAGCGTCGTGGCCTTGGACGAGGCCGAGGACCTTGTCGCCCTTCTTCCGCACCTGCTTCTCCTGCGCGGCGAGGTGCTTGAGGATGGCGCCGGCGTCATGGACGGAGGTGAGGGTGGTGATGTAGTGGAGGGAGGCATCGTCGGCGAGGGCGCCGACGGTGGGCGTCGCGAGGAACTGCTCGTACTTTGCGCTGAGCGACATGACGTCGAGAGGAAGTCGAGTGGTTTCGCAAGTAAGTACTAAGGTAGGATGCGAGCCGAGGTGACGAGAAACGAAGGAACGGCACGACGTTGTGTGTGAAAGAGAGAGAGAGAGAGAGAGTGTGTGTGTGTGTGTGTGGTAACGGTGATGTTATGATTATGTCTGTCGTACGTGGGTGTGAGTGAGTGAGTGTATGCGCGCGCGCCGACGTATTTGTTTTTCCCTTGATCGGGACGCCGAGTCAACAAACGAAGAAGGGCGACCTCACCTTTGCGTACTATGTATGTAGTACTAACTGTACTAGTACGCACCGAGGTACGCAGTGAAGGTCACAATCGGCGTAGTCCAGGAAGAAACCTGCAAGAAGAGAAAGAACGAACGAACGAACGAACAAGAGCAGGAACCGGAAAGAAGAAAAAAAAAAACAGCAGGAGTAACACAGGAGCAATTGCAGCCACAGAACGGTGTTTTGCTTGTGTTTGAAGACGCGACGCAGACTCTACCGGAGAGAGAAGGAAGAGAGGGAAAGGGAAGGAACACTAGACAGGGAACCAGGGTCTTTCTTTCCTTCCACACAACCAAGCGTCGGTCCTTCCCCCAATCTCATCTCCTCTCCTCAGCACCTACCGGCAGATAGCCTCAGCCTCTCAGCCCCAGCCGTTCGCAGCATCGCGCGTTTGCGTTGCGTTTTGCGTTGCATTGCGTGCGTGCGTGCACCGCCACCACGCGGGGACACCCGAACTCGAGATCAAACAATCTTCCGCAATACAAACCCGATACACGCGCGTATCCACCGGGTTCACTGTACCCAGTAACCCAGCTTGAAGAAGCCCTCCGGCTCTCCTTCTCATTCACGCAGGAGCGAACCGTCATGCGGATGACATACGGTACTTATCCGCCGTACGCGCGGGGAAGGAAAGGCTTGAGAGTTCGTTCCTCCTTCCATCTCTTGGCGTCGAGGCCATGTTTCAGATCCGCCTCGGACGGGGGTCCCTTACCCCACCCCACCCGCCAAGACGCGGCTGAGGGTTGAGTGGGGTCGCTGGGACGTAAGGGTTCACAGCTGCTGCTGCTGCTGCTGCTGCGCGTCAGACTGGTTCATACAGATCGCATTGCATGGACGAACGGACAGACAGACAGACGATCAGTAGTAGTAGTAGTTAATGATAGTGGTGATATGTATATACCTTACGACATTATACAGAAAGGACGACAGATTACCATACACGATTCCACAAGACAAAAACAAGACACAAACAAAGGAATGACAGATATATAGTATAGTAGTCGGTAATGAGACAAGGAAAAAAAAAAGATATTTTCGCCGCCGCCCGTCCCAAGAACCCCTTCCCATCTCATCACCACGCGTGCTCCGCATCAAAACACGTCTCCCACGTCAGCACCTCCGACGGAAAGTCCTGCTCGACCCGGGGCCGGTCCCGGACGAACCAGGCGAGCCCGGCGCCGACGCCGCTGCAGACCGCCAGCGTCGTCCAGAGCGCCAGGTTCGTCGTGGCCACGCTGACGTCGCTGCTGAGGTAGTAGCTCGCCCCGCTGATCGCGACCGCCAGCCCCTTCCACAGCGACGCCACCTGCATCAGCCCGACCACCGAGCCGGCCGAGAAGGCGTCCGGGGTCGCGTTGAGCATGAGCAGGACGACGAGCACCTGCGCGCTGCCCGCCAGCGCGTGCTTGACCAGGATGGCCGCGGTCGAGATGGCCGTCGTGAGCGTGGTCGACCACGCGACCGCGTAGCCTAGCACCGGCGTCACGATGTAGACCGCCGGGAAGAGCAGCGAGCAGACCCGGTAGGGCTGCAGCAGGCCGCGCGCCGAGACCGCGTGAGGGATGGTCTGCAGGACGGCCAGGCCGGCAAGCGCACGTACGATCACGACCACCACGCCGAGCCAGGTGCAGGAGATGCCCATGCCGCCCTGCTGGGTGCTGCTGTGGCCGAGGTGAGGGAGAATGACGTCGAAGGTGGAAGCGTGGAGCGAGAGGAGCGAGAAGGAAGACAGCAGAACGAGAAGAGAAGGCGCCTGGAGGAACTGGGCCAAGGAGATGGGATCCGGACGGACATAGTCGACCACGCACGGCGACAGGGGGGCGGCAGGGTCATCGCGGAATCCACGGCCGAGGAACGCAGCCTTCTCGCAGTCGGGGTCGGAGCTCGCGGAGGAGTTCGGTTCCTGAGGGAGGGTCTGATGGCAGTTAGCAATGAACAGCTCCCATCATCTCACTGTCAATAACTGACCTCGGTCAACATGGCAAAGCCGGCCAGGGTGATGACGAAGACCAAACTGGCGCAGACGATCTGGCTGCTCAGCGTGGGGAACTGCGACCAGATGGCGCCGTTCGCCGCGAGGCTTCCGCCCACCAAGCCCTGGATGATCGGCCCGACGGAGCCGCAGCTGGAGATAAGGGGAAGGCGGGCGATGTTGCGGGCCCGGTCGGCGGGCGTGACGCTCAGGTCGCCGATCATGGTCAGGACGGTGACGGTGACGGCGGAGCTGCAGAGGCCGGCCACGAATCGGAAGGCGGTGCAGCCGACCAGCTCGGTCGCGAAGCCCATCGAAACGCAGCAGACCAGCATGCCGGCCAGGCCGAGCAGGGCCACCGGTCGCCGGCCGACCCGATCGGCCAGCCAGCCCCAGAAGATGCCGGCGACCCCGCCCAGGGCGTAGGCGCAGTCGAGCAGGCCCCGGAGGTAGGATGTGGAGAGCGTGCCGCAGAAATCGTCGGTGTCGATGAGCATCCGCAGCTGACCTTGAAGGCTCGAGGCCATGATTCTGACGTCACCGCATCAGTATGGAGCAGCACGAAGGGGACGGGGAGGGACGGTAGCAAGCACTACGACTTACGCTTCAGCTAGGAAGAGGACATAGACCAACGTCAACTTCCTCTGCACGTCGGCGGTCGACGCGTCGTCGCCAACGCTGGCCGCCTCAAGATCGGACACCTCCGCGGCCATCTCCTCCTCGTGCACGCTCGTCTCCAGCTTGTCATATTTGGCCAAGTCCTTCACGGGAATGAGCGAGCGCGTGCGACGGTGGAAGCCGAGCATGGTTGTTGTTGTTTTGTTTTGCACGGTTGCGAAGCCGGGAAGAGAGGGATCGGATGTGAAAGGCGCCGGAATGTATGTTTGTATAGCAGTCGATTATATGTACCGCGCGAGAGAGACACGGTTCGGTCGATACGATGTCGGATGATGACGGATGTTGAGTGAGTGGGTAACCAAGAATCCCGCGACCAGCGCAAGCTCTATGTTGTATGTATGTATGTGTGTATGTCGGTAGTAGTAGTATGTAGAGATCGTATACGCGATTGAGGGAATGGTGCTCGGTATGTACTATGTACTGTACGGTATGTACGTGTGTGGATGTAGTATGTATATGGACGTCTCTCGGTCCTTCCAATGGAGTCGAGAGTGGGTAAAGGAAAGACGATGAAGAGAAAGGGGGGAGGATATATCTGTGAGTGAGGAAGGGAGGGACACAGGAAATAAAAAAAAATAGAAAAGGAAAGGATCCGAAGGGACGTCAGTGACTATTCCCCAGATTGTCGTTTCTGCCTCGAACGAAGAGAAAGGAAGAGAGTGAGTGTGTGAGAGGGAGAGAGAGGGAAAGGAGACCGACCAGTGGAGAGCACCACTACGCGACGAACATGAGGGGAGGGGGAGGGGAAAGGCAGCCAACCACTGTCGACGACCAGGTAGCCGAGCCAGTGCCGAAGTCAGCCCTCACTCCCACTCACTCCCAACTCATCCCATCCCATCCCATCCCATCATTGCCATCATCATCGATCATCCTCTCCCTCACACATTCCTCTTCACCCACCGCGACCGCGTCTGTCTCGGCTGGTCGGTTGGTTGGCTGGTTGGCTGGATGGTTGACACCTTAAAGCGACCCCTGTCACGCTCAGACCACGCTAGGCAGATAGTCCAGCACAGCACAGATAGTGGTTCGTTCGCTTCGCTTCGCCTCGACCAAGCCAACCAAGCCAACCAATCAACCTGAACCAAACCCGCTATAACGACCACTTTTAGCGTCAGGGGTAGGTACAGGGGTCGTTTGATAGTGACATTCCTCAATTTCGGGAAAAGAACGGGAAGATGGGAAGCGCGGCGCGGCCCTTTTTCGTGCCCGTCCGCCATCCGCCGTTCTTTTAACGACCTCACACTACTAGCTGCACGACCGTTCTCGTTGGGAAAAAAACATCAATCCTCGCACTGTCCAACGGCCGTCACGAGGCGAAAGATGTGTGATGTCCTTCTGACTCCTGCGCCTGTGCGCTTCGAATGATCAAAATCGGTCATGAATGGAGAGGAGAGGAGAGTGAGGATGATGTAAGGCGAGGTGGTGAAGAAAGCCGATTCGGCTGGCGACACCGTCGGTACGGTATGTAGTTCATTCATATGGATGGATGTGATCCCGAAGCACCCGCTGCGACCTGCGGCCCTTTTACCGGCCGAGTCCCTAAACAGGGCCGACTACCTACCCACTCACTCCCTGCCACCGCACGCTTCCATTCAGCTCCCCATCCCCGAACCAGGTTTTGGGGAAGCAAGTGACGGGGTCGCGGGCTCGTACCGGTAAGTGAGGAAGGAAGCGAGCGAAGAACGTGAAGGATCGCCCGTTATAGACAGGGGAAAAGGAAAGAACATGTGGAGTGGCTGGGAGACAATGTCCCAGTACATAATGCAACCGTAAGACAAAGGAAGAGAAGAAGAAAGGAGAAGAAAAGAACAGAGAAACAAAGGACCTCCGCATATCCAAATTTCCGGAAAAGCATACAGCACAAATGGATAAAAGAGTCCCCACAAACGCCCGCTAAAGGTACCGCAAAGCAAAATGATCATACATATCGTCATCCATCAAAAGAAGCTTTTCAAAGCGAATAGGCGGCGACCGGACCGCCTCTGCTGCCAGCGGCTTATTGTCGTCGCCGTTTGACTTTGCTCAACAGACGGCCAAGGACGCTTTTGTTGCGCTGAAGTCCGGCGGAGAATGGTCCATTTTGGCCCGTCACGTCGTCGGACATGGGCAGGTCCTCCAGCGCAAGCGGATCGTTCTTCGACCCGTGCAGCTGCCAGCCGTACAGCGCGTCGTCGTCGGCTCGCAGTTCGGGCTTCGTTAACGTCATGCGCAGCGTCATCTCGCGATGGCCGATGAGGGAGTGGAAGCTGGGGTCCATCGTCTTGTGCCGTGAGTGTAAAGATGGTAAGCCGCCGGAATCGAGGGACGAGAAGTTAGATGACGGGAAGCGGGACGGGTAGCGGAAAGGGCCGGCGGTGTCCGAAGGGGTTCGGGGACTGTCAAGTTCGGCGACACTGTCGACATCGGTGTCAGACCGATCCTCAGGGTTTAAAGAAAGGAACGAGAGCGTGTCGTCGCGCAGAAATGTCTGGAGAGCGTGGCTGATCTTCTGAGGTTCGGAGCCTGGCTTGGTCTTCGGCAGCGGTAGCGTTGGCGGTTGCTCGTTGGCGGAAGGGAAGCCGAACTCGACAACCTCGTCGAACTTCTGCGGGCAGGCGAGGTATTGACGGATCTGCTTACGAGCCTCGGGATCGCGGTAGTACTTGGCCTCCGGCTCCAATACCGGCATCGAGATCTCTCGAAGATGCCGAGCCCCTCCACTAGATGAAGCCCGCGGTCGCCAGGGGGAAGTCGTCACAGGGAAGCGAGGCGTGGGTGGTGCGGTTGATGTCGATGCTCGGAAGGGAATGGCCGTCAGTGAGATGGTCCTGCGGAAGGATGACCGCCTAGGGGAGTGGCGTGGATGTCTTGTTTCGACCGGACTCATATCGTTGAGGTTCATGAATGTTTCGTGTGTATCCTGTTGCCTGTTCGGCGTATCCACTGGCTTGTGTACGTTTACTGAATCAACTGAGAGGGACCGTTGTCTCGCTCGGCCACGCTTCGATTCCGTCTCGTCCCCCTCGCGGTGCTCAGCGTTGTCAGAGACTTCGTGATCTGCAAGAGTGTATTCGGAGCCGCCGACGGAATCTGCGAGATATAGCTCGCAGTTGCCGGCCAGCAGTACCTGCTCTTCCCTAGAAAAATGACGTCTCCGCACCTTTTCCGGTAGCGACAGGAACCATTGAGCTTCTGCTTGTGAGATGTTATACTCCTGCCTGATCGCCTGAGGTTTTCTGAGACGTCGTCGAGCTCGCGTGTCGGACCGGCGCTGCGAGTTCGGGCTCTGGATGGCGGCGAGCGGGGAATGGAGGAAGGGACTGGGATCGAGAACGGTACGTCTGGGTGGAAGGGGCGGGAGAGCGGAGTTTTCAGCGATACGCAGTCGTTCCAGCGACGAGAAGTATTTCCTCCTGCTCACACATGTCAGTCAGCCAGCCCGGGAGGGGTACGGAATGTGTTGCGCTGCCAGTGGCCAGGATGCAGGATTGATGTGGAGCCTGTCAGGAATGCGGCCAGACGCAGCTCGCCTGGCTGCGGCCTGAGGGAAACACCCTTGCACACCATACCCGCGAAGCGCAATCGTGAAACGCGTGGGTCTTCCCGCATCGCCAATGGGCGGGCTCCCTGGGCGGAGTTGGGGAATTCCGGACACGGCGCGATGCCGAGACGGCCGGAAGCATTCGCGGGCAGGGAGAGCAACGTAGGTAATCATGGACATGACATCCGGAGAGTGACTTACTGGACGGAGAAGGGCAAGGCCTCAAAGTCGGCCTCGGTGAAGAGGTTGGGCGGCTTCATGTTGGATCGATTCCAGGTCCGGTTGGAAGCATCGGCGCGGTCCTGGTGCGGCCGGAGGCAGGAACGACGCCTGCTCCGGGGCAGGTGCGGCGGGTGCCAATTGGAATGCAGGTGCGGGTGGAGGTGCGCGGTCGACGAAGAGGCAGAAGAGGAGGGAGCGGCGATGGAGGCCGGCTGGGGCATTATACGTGGAGAGGAGGAGGAGAAGGAGGGAGGAGCGGCAGCACTCCAGGTCAGGAGGGGTGCAGGCATCGGTCGGTTCCTATAGCGTTTTTGCGAGAGGACACGATGCCAGGAGGGCGAGATGTCGTGTTCAGCCGGGCTACCTGCGAGCCATCGGACTGCTGGAATTCGGAAGTCGGGGGGAGGGGAAACTGGGGGTGAAGGGGAATGAATGGAGGGGGTGGAAAGCAGCAGCTTCGCAAGGCGGGCAAGACGAGTGGATTGATGATCGATTACTTTGGAATTCTGGAGCTGGTGAGGAGCTTTGAGCTTGAAAGCTCAGGACTCAGAGCCGCCGTGCGGTCGTCGCGCTGCCGTCCTCTGCTCTGCTGCGCAAGAATAAGAATCGGCGGTGGGTGTTGGCTACGGGCTGACGGGGGGTGCGTGCGACGTGGTCATGGCGAGAAAGGGCGGACGGGCAGGCGGGCGAAGAGGTGGTGGCCGGTGATCCTGTGAGCTGGTCCGGCGGTGCTTTGGTGCTGTGGTGCTGTGGTCATGCAGTCCTTCCCGGCTGCAGTTCTGCCCGCTGGGCACTGGAGTTGGGTAAAGAAGATGATGGGTTGATGAGAAAGATGCCGTGAGAGAGAGATGGAAAGGGAGAGCGAGAGGTGGACATTTAAAAAACGGAGGCAACGTCGTCGTTGTCGTTGTCGTTGTCTGTCGTTGTCAACGTCTCCCAAACATAACATCACAACACAGCGCAACGGTTAGTGTGAGTGAATTCGTTATGGTCTTCCATTAGCACGGGCAACGGTCGGTCGCGACCAGTTCCCTCTCTCCAGCCGCCAGACCGCCCAGCCGCCCGCCACCGGTCGGCTCAATGATGCCCTGAGAAGAGCGGCGTGGTTTGGCTTGATTTGGCTTGATTAGCGTAGGAAGAGGCGCCCTGAGGTGGGAAGACCCGCTCGCTGCCTTTCGCCCTGAAATCGCTGAACGGGCCGCCGATCATTGATTGGATTGGTCCGCCAGGGGAAATCAGGCACCGTACCTGCTACCTCACCAAGCTCACGTACTAGTACCTCGTCAGCTGTACAATAGCGGGGAGGAATGAGAAAGCAGCCACGACCTCTTCTTTAGGTATACGCAAAGCGCCATAATGAGCAGTAATAGTGGGACGTCTACCTTATCTTTTTCACATTTATGAGCGCTTCATTTCAGCACCAGAAGAAGCTCTTTGTTTGTATGTTTGTTTGTTTGTTTGTTTGCTCGTTTGTGTATTTACTGGCCGGTACCTTCCACGTAGAGCAACATGAACATTGCCTCTCTCTTTCTCCTTCTCTCCGCTCACGATTCTGCTCTCCTCGTCCTCGGCCGCGAATCCCCATCTGCCCTCAACACCGTGCCAACGTGCATCCTACTCCGCTGCATGGCGCGAGATGCGGTGATAGGTGAAGTAGTAACTGTGGGGTCAGGAGATGGATGAACGGAGAGAACCCAATCAATCAACCGATCCCTCGAATCGATCTGCTTTCCCGCGCCTAGAGAACCGCTGCCGCCGATGAGAGAGACATTCAATTCGACCGCTCCGCTGTCCTTCGACGACATGTCTCCATCCATCAAACACCGACGCATCCAACGACTCTCACTAGGTTCACTTCCTCAAACACCCGCGGACACCTACAGAGTCCACACGCTCCCTCCGGCGGACCCTCCAATCCTTCCTTCCTTCCTCCCCTTCCCTTCCCACCGCCATTTCCGACAACCTGTTCATCCGCACATGATATTACACCCGATCGGCGCCCCCCATGATGTCAAGGCCAGGGACTGAGACAAAGCGGAGTGAACGTGGCAGGATGCTTTACAGATGCCGCCGTTCATCGGTCATATTATAGGTACATGTAGCGTTCAGCTCCCCCAAACTGAGATTCTCCTTCCCTCCAAATACAACAACGCCCGTGGATGGCTTCCCATCGCCACGACAAAGTGCGGAGAAGAAAGACACTGCAAGCATCTTCCCAGCACCACAAGCGCGCACAAAGCGCGCCTATCGCGGCGGCAGCGACGGGGACGGAGCGGGCAAACCACCTCAGTGAACCGAACGTCGTCCTCCTCCCCGACCTACCCAGGGACGATCAAACATCAGCCTCGTCGAGCGGACTCGGCATCCCCTCTGCCCTACCTCTCACAACGTTACACGTCATGCAACTTCCGTCAGCCCCTCCATTCCCTGCCCTACGTGCTACCAACGCTTTCGATCTCCCCCGCCCGCTCCGAGCAGGCGGAGGAGACAACCTGATCGGAAGGGCTGAGACGACACGGCCTGCCCGAAACATCGATAACGCACAATGGGTAGGAGCGAGCGAGTCATTCCTTCCTTCCACCACCCCGCAAAGGCTGAGAACCCCCTCGTGACCATCTACTTACATATCTAAATTCGTCTGGACTGGACGGGATGTCCTAAAACCGTAGACATCTCCGTGAACAAAGCCAAGCCCCCCTCCTTCCCTTCCTTCCTTCCATCCTTCCCGCGCGTAAGCAAAGACCCCCTCGTCCTCGTCCTCGTCCTTCTTCACGTGTGGCCACATGTGGCCCCCAACTCGGTCGAACACCCCTCTCTTCCGGTTCTAGCCGTCATGACACGTATCAGCTAGGGGAGATTCTCATAACGTGTCGTAGGTTGCGCCTCTTGACGTGCTATGTAATCAACACATATATTTGAGACGTCCCGACCACATGAAAGTAAAAACGGTTTGCCACATTTGACTCTTGCTCCCACACGCTGCCTGCTGGATGATTTCTTCTACATGCGTCTGCTACGCGCGAGACGGCTTTCCTGGAGATCCAGTTACACCAAGAGAGAGGAATGAAAGAAGAAGGATAGGAGAAAGTGAGAGAGCACCAGAAGAACCCTGTAGGGCGGGTATCAAGAACTATAGCGGAGAAAGAAACAAAAGTGGAAAAAAAAAGAAAAAAAAAACTCAAAGACGGGGAAAACACCTGTTGCCCGCAACGGCCCCCATAATCATCCTCGTTTTCGCCATTTTCCATCCATTTTCCATCCAGGCCCACCGCATGTGAGGAAGATTTGCATGTGCACATCGCCTTCCCGTAGCGTATATCTCCCTCCCTCCCTGCCTCCATCCCTTCCCTCACGCCGGCACAGCTCCGCCAGCGCCTCCAGCCGGCCCGCCCTCCAAGCCACCAATGTCGTAGTAGTAGTCTTCATCCAGGCCGTCCCGGCTGGGGAGGACGGGATCGGCCAAGCCGCCGACGTCCTCGTACCGCACGTTCAGCAGCCGGATCTTCAGGCCGTACCCGCCGATCAGCCGGGTCAGCTTGGCCGTCTCGGCCGTGATGGCGGGCTGGTTGAGCAGGAGGAGCAGGCCGTCGAGCCACTCGGCCGCCGCCGTGTGCGTCGGCGGGTGCAGCTGCAGCAGGACTCGCTCCTTGCTCTCTCGCTGCTGGGAGGTTTGAGATGGTGGAGCTTGGGTGTTCGCCTCGCTGGTGGAGCGCGTGTGGCTCGTATCGGGAGGGGAGTTGGTGCCGGGGCGGCCGCCGCCACCTTCGACGTACCCGTGGATGGTGATGCGGATCGAGGTGGTAGGCTGGTTCGTCTTAACGGTGCTTTCGGAGCTAGACGTCGACGGAGTGGAGGCGGACATGTTGGAGGCGACGCTGGAAACGAGGTTGAGGTCGACTTCGCGCGGAATGCATTTAGCTCCGATCACTCATGAATTGCTAGGATCGGGCTGGGTACTCACTCTTCTCAGGCAGATCTGACAGCTGCGGTGCGTTATCCGTCTTCGCGTCAAAATCGGCGTAGTGCAAGAACCGTCTGTTGTGCGATAGGCGCACGAATCGCCAGGACGACGTCCGAGTCGGCTTGAGGCTATGCTTTGTGATGGGTCCAGGCGCCTCTGAATACTGGAGGGTCTGCGGAAACCATGCGCCCTGTAGGAGGCACCGGATGCGCTGTTCCTTGACAAACTGGAGTGCTTCGTGATGAAGCTCGTCTCGCACTTGTCTACTACCCTGTCAGCGACCTTTGATCCGAGAAAAGGAGGAGGGATCTGAAATACCGGAGATGGTGACCCCACGCATCTTCATAAGTAAGCTCTAGCAATTCCATCTGGAGTTCCCGGAGCCGCTGGTAGTCAAACTCAGCAAGCTCTTCCTCCACGTCCTTGACGTCCCTAACGCGCGGTGCCTGACCCACCACCTGCTCGACCAGGATGCGTACGAGCTCCTCGATCTTGCCAAAATCGTCTCGAGTCGCTCCGGTTGCTTTCCAGAGTCGGATGAACGCGTTCAGCGCACTCGTATGCAGCTTTGCCCAGTGCAGTAGCAGCGGCCTGAAGGCTTTGTCAAAGTTGTGCCTCGATTCATGAGCCAGATACCGTTGCGCGTCATCGCCATCGGATTTGTCGACCTCAAAATGCTCGTAAAGGATCGATGTGACAGCCAAGCTTGCTCGCGCGATGGGGCACCGCTTCTCAGGGGACTCGGCGGACTGCTCAAGGAGCAACTTCTGAAACCCATCCTCATTCTTGTAAACAAAATCCGTCAGGTCCATCAGGCCTAGGAAGCCAGTATCCTCGAACTCCCACGCGGGCGACTCCGTTTCAAATCCCAGCCTCCTCCACTTTTCCGGGTGATGCCTCCGACTCCCCTTGACAGTCGTCTCTTGCACAGCGCTCTTGTCCGGATTGCTCGCCAGGTGCAAACCCTTGATGGCACGGCGATGATCCGTCTTCTCCAGATCCACCTTCTCCTCCCTCCACTTGCGCAGCAGCAGCTTCGTCAGCGCTTGGAACTCCAGCAACGGATGCGCCAGATCCTGCACCGCGCTGCTCTGCATCAGGCCGTATACGCTCTTGATTACGCCGAGTTCCTGCAGCTGCTTGATGAAGTGCGGCCACTCCGCCTCGTCTTCGGTGGCGATCGCATCCCGCATCAGCGAGTTGATGAGCTGCAGAGAGTTGGCGCACAGCGCATGGTCGGCCGACGTGATCTTCTCCACGATCATGGGGAGGAAGTCGGGATGCTGGTCCACGGCGGGCTTTAGGCGCCGGAAGCCCGAAACGCCTGCTTGCGAACGGCGGTGGTGAGGGTGGGAGACGATGGCGGCCAGGATGGACATGGCGCCGCGGTTCACGTTCACGAGCGGCTGCGAGACAACCAGCTCCACGACCTGTTTCGCAGGGACACGAGTTAGCGGCGGCATCGTCGTCGTTGTCGTCTTCGTCATTTGGGCCTCAGCGGTCTCCCAGCGTGATCAGCGCGCACCCACCCTCTTTATCAGCTCGTCCGAGACGTATTCCCATCCCTTGTCCAGGTCGAGGAGGCGTGAGAAGGAGGTCAGGCAGTAGGCTAATGTGTTCCCGGACGAGCTCAGTGCTAGGAAGCGCAACTTGGCCAGGCCGCCCTCGGCAATGAAGAGGTCCGCAAAGGACGGGTCGCCGATCGAGTTCTGCAGCTTGAATACGGCCATCTTCCGCACGGATTCCTCCTCGCTGCCCAGCCGCTCGATGAGCTCGGGGACGTTGATATTGTCCATGGCCGCGGGAGAGAAGGTCGTGGCAGGTAGACCCGCAAAGCGCCTGCAAGTGCACGGAGAGTTCGAGGGTGTAGTCGACTGGGGGGTTTAGGCAAAATCACTGGCTGACAAAGCGAACGAGGACAACTGCGTGGATGTCACTGAGGTTTGGGGGTTTTCGAAAGGGGAAGTTGGGGGTTGGAGGGGGTTAGAGGGTGGGAAATCTGACGGATCTCCCGCTTCCCCAGCTGCGGGAGCCCGCCATGCAGGGTCCAACCCACCAATTCACCAATCCACCAACCCTCCACCCATCGACACCCAGCGACTCTGCCCCCTGGAAACAAAACGAAAATGTGACCTGTCACTTTCTGCCATCCCACACAACGTTATTTGGACCTCCCCTCAACCGTCCGTCAAGACCCGTCGATACCTTGCTACGTGTCCCGGCCACGCAAAACGCTCACAGCAATCATCTCTCCATCTCGAAAGCCGGTCCGAGTTTGCTATAGATTCAGATGTGATATATTTCAGATACATATAAACATGGCAGTGAAGCCGCCTCACCCCCTTTTTCCACGCCATGAGACCGAACCCAACCCTTTTATGCATGCAAGAAAAGCCCCGGTCCAAACGCAGGTCGACCCATCCCAGTGCGCCCAATGGATACAAGAGAACCAAACCCGATAAACATTATTCCCTGGCCGTGATAGCGTCGCGTAATAGCAACAAGCCCCCATACTGCCAATAAACCCCGTGCTAACCCATGTGCTGCCCTGTAGATTTCGGACTCTTCAATCGAACGCGATATGACGGTGGTCACCGCCTCCAGCCCACGTTCCAGATGACATGGGCGATATCCCTAGCCGTGTTGACTGTCTCTACCACCTTTCCCATGAGCCCGTTTTGAACCGGCTCTTCCTCCTCCTCTTCGTACGGCATGAACATGCCAGAAGCGGTCCGCCGCAGTTCCATACCGGCATCGCCAGACTTCTCGGGAGCTTTCCGAAGCCGTGGCAATGCTAAGCTGTCGCGTCGATGGGCAAACGCTCCGGATGGTTGCCAATCCACGTCTTCTTCATCTTCGTCGTCATCATCTTCTTCGCCAAGAAGGAAGTTCTTCGACGGAAACGCTGGCCGGAGCGTCTCATCGGAGGAGCATGAAATAAGGCCACTGGACCCGAAAAACCCGAGCAGATGTGCCTTCTTCGATTCCGGCTCGTCTGGTGACTCCGTGCGATACTTCAATGTTGTCGGCTCCAGTTTCTCGATGATCTTGGTTTCCGTACTTGCAGTAGCTCGCGAGGGTTTGTTGAGTGGCCTTCTCCTGCTCCTCTTCATCATGACGACTCCCTCATCGTCGGATGATTCGTCTCCGTGATTCATCCAGTCATCATCGTCCTCGTCATACTCCCCGTCCTTGCAGTCTACCGCGATGCATTGTTCCACCTTGTTATCAAATCGTATGTGTTTCTTTTCCGCTTGCTCTCCGGGCGTCTGCATGCCTGATGAAGACCTCGACGACAAGAGCTCTGTTGCATCCCTACTGATGGTTCGGGAGGGAAGGGTAGACGCCTCGAAGTCTGATGCTGCCCGTCCCATGAATGGTCTCCCACGGAGTTGGGCGTCGGGGCTCAAGGAGTCCTGCTGTGCCTCTACAGCGGCAGCCGCCTGTTTCAGAAGGGACGACGCAGATATGGACCGTTGCAGCATGACTTCGGACATGCTACGCTTCTTCAAGATGGGTTTCTTAGAGCTATTAAGGAAAGAGTTATTCTTAGAGATGTGGCTTGTGGGCTCGGAGGCGTGTGATGCGTATGTTCGGGACGCTGGTTGTAGTGGTCCATACAGCCAGGTGACGTCGCAATCTTTGAGCCTATTTGAGATTTTAGCAGTCCATACGCAAGAAGTCAAGAGTTGGGGCCCGAGTAACTTACCAGTTCAGTGTTTCTGGACTAACGGTTCGTAGCTTGTATTTGGACTTCGCCCAAGATCTCCAGGACGCGTTCTCTAGACGCGACCGTTGACCGTACACATTGCGTTTGGAGACGATATGTCGCCAGGACGCCCAAATATCCTCTTCTTGCCATTCATACGATAGGTAGTCGACGTGTTGAGAAGGCTGATGGCGGACGGCCGTGTCGTCTTCAGCCATCACCGGAAAAGGTTCAGGAGAGCCTAATGACTGTGGATCACTGTTTGATGGCGAGGCAGGTCCATTGCTCTTCGCTAAGGTTTGTTCATCCTCTTCCGAATCATCAGCGATTGCTGACCCATTAGCATTGGCATAGTTGGCAAACGATAGGCCGTCGTCCTCTGATTCGTCATCGTCGTCGAAAGCCGTGTCGAGCGAGAAACTACTGGAAGGCGTGGATAAACTTGAGCAGGATCGCGAGAGGTTGATATGTGATGTTTGCGGTGATGATGGCGCGGACGACGATATCGATTCCGCTCGCTGATTTCTATAGTCTGGGGTTGCGTACGATGATTTCCGACTGAGGCCGTACGAGTTCTGGGATCCGACTAATAGTCCGACCTGTGAAGCAGACCGTCGTAGAGGAGCAGAAGCAAAATACGACTGCTCCTCCGGCAGCTGGACTGATAGAACTTCCGCCATGGCTGGTTGTCGGGGCAGGACAGGGATACAACGCCGGGTGACAATTGATCGAGTTCTCGGTCAATCCTCCTCCTCTAAATCTCCCTCAATGTCTCCGCCAAACGCACTCATACGTTCGCGTGGGAGACTTGGGGCGCAGGAAGTTTTTTTTTTTCCGCGGTGGCGGAGAGTGGAAAGTGCCCAGTCGTGCGTTTGCGTTTGCAAAGCTGGTCCGCAGTCGAATTCGAGTTTTCTCACTAAGGGCGAAGGCGATGTTTCGAACGGTTTTACTGGGACGGAGAAGAACACGGTCGCGATGCTAGAAAGGTAAGGGAGGATGTCCTGGTGTATAAGGACGACCGGAGTGCAGCGGTAGATGATTCGCCGGTCGCGCTGCGTGGAGATTAGGGCGGCGAAGTGCGGGATCAGTGCGGGGGGGTGTTCGTCGGATGGCGGATGGCGAACGGAGCAGAAGTGGAAGCAATTGCGGGTGGTGGAGAAAGGCTGAGTTGGCGTTGATGGGGAGGGAGGCCCGTCAAGAAGAGTGGGAGTGGAGGGCAGGTGGCCCCAGGACAGGAAGCTGGAGAAAACGTGGGTTTGTGCGGGCGCGCGAGGGTGGAGTGGTGTAGAATGGGTTTTTGCTGGTGGTTTCGGCGTCAAAGGACCTCGACTCGGCTATACAGGATCGGCTGACGGGTTGGAGCCGCTAAGCGATCAAACCTTGACCGGCCTAGGTAAGTTTTCCTTGTTCCCTTGGGGAAAACCGGCAAAGCGACCGGGCACCAGCGCGGGTGCGCCCTATGAGATGGAATCCAGATACCGGTCACGATCAGCGCTAGATTGCTAGGGGGATTCGCAGAGGGGACGTTCCAGTCTGGGCCAGGAATTCACCGACCCGATCCCGTTGCGACGAATGTCCTCGGCAACCCGGCTGCCCCCGTTTCAACAGCGCATCACCACATCCGTGGTCAGTGCCACCGGAGAGTGGTGAGAGTGATGCAGGTTGTGTGCAGCGAGGGCGAGGGCGATGGCGAGAGCGAGGATGAAGCGGAGGAGGGTGAGGGAAGGGTGAGGGGATGGTGGACGGGGATGAGGAGGAGGAGGAGGAGGGTGGCCGATCAAAAAATGAATTCGTCCATCGCAGAGCAGACCAGAGGACCGGGCAGGACACCCGCACATTTACACATACTCGTAGTTACATACGCAGACACATACACACGCACAACGACACCACGGCAAGTGTGTGCACAGCATGATCATACGGCGCGGGACAATGTGTCTTCGACAGGGAGAGGAAATTCTCCGCAATTCCTTCTCCGCACCACCTTGATGGTGGACGGGCAGAGCTCATGGCCATTGGTGCTGCGAGGGAGTTCGGGGAGGCATTTCCATTGTGGCAGAGTCCTACTGCGGGCTTCCTGTGAAGATAAAGCAAGTATTGCGCAGCCAGTATCAACCTCGAGCCTCGAGGTATGCATCCTCTCCTCCTATAGTGCACGATTCCGGGGGGATTCTTTGAGCTGCTGCCCACGATAAGGCGTATGCGCGATAGGTACGGCGCATCCTCTTATGCAAGCCACCATATGGCGGCACCGGGTGATGGGCGCCTTCGCTGCAGCTCGCAGCCCCTTCCCCCCTCTCGACGCATCTTGTCTGGCTGAGGGAGCGCGGGGGTCGTGCTACAAGGTTCGCCTTTACGAAGCCGCTGGCATTGGTGGTACCGACTATCTGGAGTTGAGATGACTTCCAGGTAATCTTGACAGCACCGCCCCCTCCTTTGTATTGTACTGAAGCCCCCCGCCCTGGTGCTCCCCACGCCCTCCAGGGCCCCCGAACTCACCCGGCAGTTCGCCTTGCACCCGTCGCCCGTACGCACGAAGGGGCTTGTATTTGCCCATGGCACCTCACAAGCCCCATATTCAACCAGGCAGAGCGCACTGGGGTTCGGTTAGATGTTTACGCACAATGCTGGTTCGCAGGCCAGGACGACATGCCTGGACCTCGAAACGGACATTCCGGGCCCCTCGACCTAATTCATTGGGGACCGACCTCAGTCTCTTAGCGGTCCATAGCGGGAGCTGACACCACCTCCCCTTCCTGGCAACACTGGTCTACATAGCAATAAGTACAGTACCGGTGTGTATGTAGCGACCTTAATACCCTGAGGTATGCCTTCAGAGCGCGAGCGGTACGTTATCAGCAAGCAGGGTGGTTAACTTGAAGCTACTAGGGATGGACCCCTCAGGAGTATTGCCCCTCCACCGCGCAGGGAATCTATCATCGCGCTCTCACAGGGAAAGTCATAAGAAAGCGGGGTTCACACGGCTGGAGGTGAGGGTAGAGAGTGGGACCCCGCCATCGATCTCCACAGTCGTGTTTATATAATGATACATCGGATGGCACGGTTCAATGTTAAATAGAGACAGTGAATCGATGGCAGAAGCTGTAAATAAGTACCGTGGAAGGTAACGTCCTAAAGTAGATCTCTCTGTCGTCAACGTAACTCAATAATAGCGGCCTGGAGGGGGAGCTCCTCATCAGGGCATCCCGAGAGCCATGGATTGCGTGTGATGTCGTGCCCCCCTGCGTCGCAGGTACCCAGCAATTCTTTCTCACTCCTACTCCTACCTTACCTACCTTTCCGCCCACCCACCCACGCGCCTCTGTGCTTGATGCGGGGGTGTGGTGTTGCAATCGAGGGGAGGCGGATGCCACGCGGGGGTGGCCATCCACCAACGGCGACAGCTTGCTTCTGCGGGGTGTCGACGTCCTGTCCAGTCATTGGCCGTTTTCGATTCGAAAGTCACAACCTTATGCGCATACGGCTGCAGCTTGCGCAGGATAGAAGCCTTCGAGCCGTCCGCATATTCACCTACTCCATTTCACTTCCTACCGTATGTTCTTTTCTTCTTTCGCCTACTCTCCCTCTGAATCCCTTCGGTCTCGACCTTACAATCAACGGACCGGCGTCAGGGGCTGCTTTGGGACAAAGTGGGATAGCTTCTGCGGAGGCAAACACTCTCACATCGTCCTGTGCCGCCTATTGCCGTTTCATCGTAAAATGTCTTGCTATGCGGGTTCAACCTGGGCCCTAGGCTCCCTTGAGAGGAACCAGGATGGACTCGGGCCTTTTCTCGTGTGACTGTACAAATATTTTTTTCGAACCTCGAGCTCTCGGCCCGATACCTATATAGAAGGCATTCCAGACTCTTGCTAGCATATGTTTCTCACGTCTTGCGTTGCGCGTCGCGCGTTTCGCGCTCCGCTCCTCCCTCACAGCCGCAGGAATAGCGTATCGAGTCGTCGGCCCGTTCTGAAGGTGCTGCCTAAACACAGCATCCATCGTTTGCTATAGAGGACCTGGCCTCTCGCAGAATTGCCGCCCGAAAACATCGTATTCCTCGCCCGGACCGTTCTTATCTTTCATGCTGCAGGCCCCGCGACGCGGACGACAACCCCCCATCAGGGCTGAGAGAGAGAGAAAGAGATGGATGGGGATGGCGGTTCGAGTCGCCGCGCTCCACCGGCAACGGCCCGTTCTTTCCTCCGCAGATCCGCGGATGCAGTGTTCCCCCTTCCTGCATGGCATCCTCGTCTCAACGGTCTAGCGCTCGCTCTTCGAGTGGCCTGGGTGCGTCGGCCGAACGGCACTGCAGATCGCAAGAGCAGGGCGGATTGAACGATATCGGGGCCGAATTGCGAAGCCAGTCGACTGCAGGCGGTCCTCGCAGTCCATGACCAAACGGCGCTTCGGCATGCTTCCGGTCGTTCGTTGCATGTTCAAACGCCCTTACACCCGCTGGGTGCCGCTGCCGTGACTCCCAGCAGTTGTCGTTCTCATCCTCAACGCGAAACACCTTGTCAACAAAAAAGAAAGCCAGTCTATGTATAAGCGAAGCCCCTAACCACAGCCGTGCCATGGTGCTACAAGGTCCCTACTTTTCCCATAATAAAGTCCCTCACATCCAGCAAGGGCTTCGCTAACTGATCCCGTCTGGCCAAAAGGCGGAACGGGAACCGCAAGTGAGCCAGTACGTACTCCGTAGGCACTTTTTGTATGTAAACATGTAGTACGAACTCACTGCGTCTAATATTAGCAGCTCATCGCGATGCTCGCTCCCAGCCACAGCCGTCATCCCCTCTCTCACCCTTTCCGTCTTCCTCCGTTTGTTTCTCGTGTGCAAGCTCGGCTATGTTATCACGCAGCTTTCATCTCACCCTTCCTCTTCTCCGGTCGATTAACATCATCAACTATTGCAGTTCCAACCTTCTCGGAGAGCGCGAAACAGAAAAAGTGAATCTGCCGCAATATGAGCGCAGTGGCGTTACCGCGATCCTTACCATCCAAGGGATCTATGTATTGACGTTTCCTAATCTGCCCGGCCCTGTTGCGTCACAGTTTATCTCTTCTCCGGCCGGGGAATCGGGGGAACAGGGTCCCTCACAGCCACCTATAAACTATGGGGGACGGGGCCCCAGGAAAAGCGACTCTCGCTTGTGGGATTCGACGGGAAGGGAGAAAGGGGGGGTTGCCATTCCAGGTTACTCCCCCCTTACTCACGAGTCACAACAGTCTGCCCGCCTTATAGGTACCGTAGTTACGCTGATCCAGGGAACAGCTTTATTAGTCATTGATGACAACAACGGATCAGCAGTACCCAGCTGCTTCCTTGCGACGGTTATTGAGGGCGATGATTTCATCCGGCGAGGTCGTGACGACAGAAATTGCTGATGCCACCGTGCTGCATCACCGGAAAGACTTGTCCTGGTGCAAGCTTGTGTACCGACTGTTTTTTGGGATGTTTACCTTAGGACCAGACAGCTCAATTGAGCCCTCAGACAAGCCTTCTATTATGAAGCTGAATTCCGTTCCTCTCCTATCAAAGGCGTGCAGATACCTATGATGTCTGATTACATGGATGATCAACTGTGCGCAGTGCAGTAACTCAACCAGGTGCTCATATATCGTAGAACCGTTAATGATCATATTGCTCAGCCAAGCTTCATTTCGTCAGCTTCCTCAGACTGCTGAAAGCAATCCGTATACTAGTCAAAGAAAGAACAGTGGCGTTCCAACGAGATGAAGTTTTCATTTAGTTCCGGAGTCGTCCTACTATAACCCTTATCTGCCTGCTGAAACTTATCTGCTCAGTGCAATATCGTCGATACGCAGGATAAGCTTAACTGTCTCGGCAGCAAGTTCGATCGCACTGGTGCTGACAAGCAGCGGTTGCAACACGTTCTCCTCCGAAATGTTGTTCTTGACACCGCCGCTCTTGATGCTGATACCGGCATTCCTCTCGCCCAAAGCATGTCTGTGCCTCAGCTCCGTAACCACCTTGATCGAGTTAAGACCAGCGTTCTCGGCAAGCGTGGTGGGGATGACCTCCATAGCATCTGCGAAAGCTTTCCAGCAGATAGCCTCTGCACCCGTCAGAGAGCGGGATTGGTGTGCAAGGGTTTGCGCGATTTCGATCTCAGGAGCACCGCCACCGGCAAGGAGAGCCTTCTTCTTTACCAAGCAGCGGATGACACACTGGGCATCGTGCAGGGAACGCTCGGCCTCGTCCAGGATGAGAGAGTTCGCTCCTCGGCAAACGATGGAAACAGTCTGGGAAGCTGTCTTAACACCGGTAACCTTGACTATCCTCGCTCCTGAGCTTTGAACCTCCTCGACCAGATCGGCGGATCCTAGCTTGTCCTCCGTGAAAGAATCGATGTCTGCAATAGGCTTGCATCCAGTGCTCTGCAGAAGGAATAGAACATTAGCGTGGTGCTATAAAGTCTTTATATGGGGGCCTTCTTTACCTTGCAGATGAAATCGATCTCATCACGCTCGATGTCCTTCACGCACATGATGCCGAGCTTGGCAAGGAAATGCAAGCTGAGGTCATTCACGGCGTCTCGCAGAATCGACTTCTGAATGAAGAGGACATTGCACTTGGCCTTCTTGATCTTCTTTACCATGTTCAGCAGATATGTCCGCTCTTCTTTGAGGATCTTGTCCATCTGTCTGTAATCATTCACCACGATTTGGTTCTCCATATCGGGCTTCGGCGGGCTCAATTGGAACTGAATCAGACCGATCTTCGCCTTCTCTATCCGCGTCGGCCCGCCGCCGCTCTTCACGACCTGCTGGTTCAGTACCAATCCGTCCACCATCTCACTCTCGTCGATAGTCCCACCCGGCTTCTTCAAGATCCGAATGTTTTTCAGGTCGACGTTGTCTGCGGTCTTGGGGTTGATAATTTTGAGGACGGAGTCGACTGCCATATCCGCGAGCTTAGGTTCCTGCGCGACGATCTTGGAAGAGAGCGATGTAGAAGCGGCCTTATGAAGAGTAGTACGGTCGGCCAAGTTGATGGGAATGGACATCTCGTGGAGGACCTTGACTGAAGCGGCGGCGGCGCGCTGGAAGGCCTCCGAAATCACCGTGGGGTGAATGCCTTTGGCGAGTAACCGGTCTGCTGCCCCCAGGAGACTTCCTGCTATGACTACTACAGACGTCGTTCCGTCACCTGCCTCGATATCTTGTGCGTTTGCGAGGTCGACAAGCATCTTTGCTGCCGGGTGCAACACACTCATATGCTTGAGCATGGTGTTGCCATCGTTTGTCTAGCACAAGTCAGACCAAAGACATATGTAGTTAGGCATCGGTGAGCATACGATTATGGTCTCGCCCTTGGGAGTTTGAATCTAGGCATCTAGTTAGCATTTGCCTGTTAACAGGTTCGCTTCATGCATACCATCTTGTCCATACCCCTGGGACCCAGTGACTACGTCCACGTCAGTGCCAGCTACATTATAGATCCTCCGTAACTTACTGTTCGGATGGCATCCGCAACAGCTATATGCATATTAGTAAGAGGCTTCCTGTCACTGGTCCTTAAGTACATACCTCTCGCTGCTACGATGTTCGCCGTCCGCACCGCCTGGGGCTTTTCCTTGTCCTAAGGGGAAGGTTAGTATGAGGTTTGCGGAGCTTCAGGATTGGACTACTAACCTTGAAGGCGGCATTGCCGCCGCTGTTTGCGCTTGCGACTTGAGCCGACATCTCTCTATTATACTATTCGGAAGGACAGGAGGGGATAAAAAAGATAAAAGCACAAGGCGCACGCTGATACAGATCCTCCTTCACTTTCTTGGACGCGGATGGAATTTCAGACGTCGCGCCTCGGCGACTTGCGGGGGTTGTTTCTCCGGTTCCGATGGGCTGGCTCAAGCACCGGGGCAGCAACTACCTGATATGATTACAGAGCTGTCCGTCACCATCTCACAGCTTCACTCCGCCATCGTACCCTCTCTACCAGCGTCGCACTCTGCTCTTCCATCTCACAGCGGTCTTCTCTCTCCAATATTCCCTATAAACTGTGCACTGGAAGCTTAAGATTCTCGTGTTGCCGCATACACCATGCCCAGTGCCACCGGCCAGAACTGGGAAAAGTACCAGAAGAACTTCGCCGATGATGAGATAGAAGAGAAGAAAATCGCCCCTCTTTCGGACGAGTACGCCTTTCTCTATGCTTCGAGGTTCTCGGGACGCTAACAAGCTCCGCAGGGATATTCAGGTGCTGAAGACATATGGTGCTGCTCCGTATGCAGCTGAGCTCAGGAAGCTTGAGAAGGAGATCAAGGAGAAGCAGCAAAGCGTGAACGAGAAGATCGGTGTGAAGGTAGTGATACACAGGTGCGCCGGATGAGTGCCGCAGGCTGACAGTGTCATTCAGGAATCAGATACCGGACTTGCACCTCCACACCTCTGGGACATTGCTGCGGACAGGCAACGGATGCAGGAAGAACAACCACTCCAAGTCGCACGATGCACGAAGATAATACAGGATGAGGAAAACCCAGAGAAGAACAAATATGTCATCAACGTCAAGCAGATCGCGAAGTTCGTGGTGAATCTCGGAGAACGGGTCAGTCCAACGGATATCGAGGAGGGGATGCGTGTGGGGTAAGTTTATTATCTCATCCGAGTCCTGACCTTGTGTGGAGCTGATGCGGCATAGTGTTGATCGGAACAAATACCAAATCCTCTTGCCTCTGCCGCCGAAGATCGACCCCAGCGTGACCATGATGACCGTCGAGGACAAGCCGGACGTTACCTACGGGGATGTTGGTGGCTGCAAGGAGCAAATAGAGAAGCTTCGTGAAGTGGTGGAGATGCCGCTGCTTTCCCCGGAACGCTTCGTCAACCTGGGTATTGACCCACCTAAGGGTGCTCTGTTGTACGGTCCTCCGGGTACGGGCAAAACCCTCTGCGCTCGAGCAGTCGCGAACCGAACAGACGCCACATTTATTCGTGTGATTGGTAGCGAGCTGGTGCAGAAGTACGTCGGCGAGGGTGCGCGGATGGTTCGCGAGCTGTTCGAGATGGCCCGGACGAAGAAGGCCTGCATCATCTTCTTCGACGAAATTGATGCGGTCGGCGGCGCTCGTTTCGACGATGGCGCCGGTGGCGACAACGAAGTCCAGCGGACCATGCTGGAACTGATCACCCAGCTCGACGGGTTCGACTCGCGCGGCAACATCAAAGTCATGTTCGCGACCAATCGGCCGTCCACGCTGGACCCCGCCCTCATGCGTCCCGGTCGGATTGACCGGAAGATCGAATTCTCGCTGCCGGACATGGAGGGCCGGGCCAACATCCTCCGCATCCACGCCAAGAGCATGTCGGTCGAGCGCGACATCCGATGGGAGCTCATCTCCCGGCTCTGCCCTAACGCCACCGGTGCGGAGCTGCGCAGCGTCGCGACGGAGGCGGGCATGTTCGCCATTCGCGCCCGGAGGAAGGTCGCAACCGAGAAGGACTTCCTCGCCGCCGTCGACAAGGTCATCAAGGGCAACCTCAAGTTCAACTCCACGGCGACGTACATGCAGTATAATTAGACGGGCGGGGAGGAGCTCAAGGAGGTGTAGATGGGGGTGGAAATGGACTGGCATCGTAGTGAGGGAGGCTGGCATGGGTGGAAGGAGACCAGGCACATGGGGGATCTGGCATATTGTTTGTATAGTACCGAACGCGTACGGAGAAGACGATGGAGGCATGCGGGTTTCCAATGGCATCTAAGATGGTGGCTTCACGTACAATTGCGGCTCTGATCACGGCTATGACCGACCATCACTGTGACTGTGATTGTGATCGGGGCTAGACCCCGTAGAACCCAACCTACACACTCCTTCCGTCTCTGTCCTTCCCTCCTAATGTCACACACATAGGGGAAATGATCTCTCACGGGACGCAACAACACAGATCCTGGCATCTGCGCATGGTAAGTAATAAGGGAGAGCGAGGACTCAAAGGCCGAAAAAAAGGGGGAACACAGAATAAAGGGCCTAAAAAATTGGTATCGAAGAAATATCTCTCCCTCTTTCTCTTTCGATTTCCTAGTCCTGATGATCACTCCTAGTAATTTGACTGGTCGGGTAAAAGAAGAGAGAAAAAGAGAGGGGAAGAAGGAGAAGGAGGAAAAAAGGGTATCAGCTTTGATGATGGGATGGGAGGGGAAGTGCGTACATGGAGAGAAGAAGAAAAATTATAGGGAAAAGAGTCCATCGCCATGTCCGTACAGAGGAGAAGAAAAGCGGGGGAAAAAAAGAAGAAAGGAAAAAAAGAGATAAAAAGAGGACAAGGACCCTGAAATACCCCCCTTTCCCCTCCTCCCCTTCCCGTCATCCTCATCGTCCTGAGTCAACCAACCAGGCCTTCCTCGTACGGATCATCGAGCGCGAGCGGAAGGGACGCAAGATATAAAGGGCGAGTTTCGAGTCGCGAGTTTTGGCGTCTCCGCGAAGGAGTCCCTTCGATCCATTCAGGTCTACCCATACGGCGCCATTCCTGGGGATGTTGATTGCGGGTGCTTTCGGATTTCGCATTGTTCGCGACAATGTGTTCTTTGCCATCTCCCGGGACGGAAATGCGGGGAGCGCAACACCCAACTTGACTTGATTTCGGTTACGATGCCCTATAAGGGAACTACTTGCTGCGAAAGCCCTCTAACCAATGCCAAGGAGAGATGAGAGGGAATGAGATACGCTGTGGAGCTCATGGGATTGGAGGAAACGCGGTCGATATCGTCGCCTGGGGTTTCATGTGGGGACGCGGAGAGGGGCACGAAAACAAACATCTGTCGACACCTAACGTTGCTTGACGATCTCTAGTAGAGCCCGGTATCAGTCTCCGGGGATATGCTGTTGAAGAGGAAGAGGTGTTGCGCACCTGTGAGGAACTCCTCGCTGCGAAGATCATGTTAGCCAGAACCGGATTGCTTTCGATTTTCGAGGGAAAAGAAGGGGAAATCTGAGCTGTTTGAAAATAAACCCCCAAACTTACAAGCTTAGAGTAATGTACCCATCCCGGTCTTCGTCATACTTCTTGAACACGTCCGTCATCCGCTTGAGGCTGATGCACGCCTGGACGAAGAGATCGAAGCTGATGGCGTTCTTGCCGTGCCGGTCGTACGTGCGGAACAGCAGCGTGACGAACTGCGGGGAGAGACGGTATCCAAAGGCGATCAAGGCCTCGCTGAACTCGTTGTACTGAATGGTGCCGGACCGGTCTACATCAAAGCGGTCGAACAGCTGGCGCCAGGCGGCGAGGAAGCTCCAAAGCCCGCTGTGCACGTGAGAAAAGTCGGGTTAGAGGGTGGGGTTTGATATGGGGGGAAAGAAAAAACATCGCTGGTAACATACCAGAACTCCTCAAAGTTGATCGAGCCAGTGCGATCGGTATCGAACATTCTAACAGCAAGCCAAGGTCAGCGCTCCAATCTGCCGCCAAATCAAGGTACGGACATGTGGGGTCGCTACCTTATCATCATCTTCACCGTATGCGGGTCAAACGGTGACCAGTCCCCGTTGACAAGCGCAGCCCGAAGCTCGTTTTCTGAAAGTTGTCCGCTCCCTGCGATGCACCCGTCGCGTTAGCCCCCCACGTCCACATTTGCAGACTGACTGCTACCGCCAGGACGTGTCGTAATCCAGGATTATCACGTACTGTTCTTGTCCACCGCGCCAAACAATCGCCACAGCCCTTCCCGGTCGCTGGGGTCCCTCGGCGTCGGCGTGGGAGGCGGCCCCTCCTGGAGAGGCGGCCGGCCATGGTAGCCCTGGGGACGCGGGCCCTGGCCGTAGTTCTGCGGCGGCGGGGAGCCGTAGTCGTGGAAGCGCGGGCTCTGACGCGGGTCGTCGTACCGGGGGGAGTGCAGGGAGTGCGGGGATCGGCCGCTGCCGCCGGCCGGCCTACCGCCGTAACCCGAGTCCGACGGGCGCAAGGGCTGGACGGGCGGGGGAGGAGGTTGGCTGTAATCCGTGCGCGCGGAGTTGGTGCGGGGCGGGCGGTTGGCGGAGAGCATGGCCGCGGCCTACATGATCGCAGTGGGGGAACGCTGTCAGACGGACGGTTGCGAGGAAGTGAGGGGGGAGGAGGCGGAGAGGGGAAGCGTATTGCGCACCTGCTCTGGCTCGGCGTGCGCGGGAAGCGCGTCGGGGTTGTAGCCTCTGTTGTACGCCATGGCGATGATCCGAAGGATGCGAAGGAGTGTTTTGAGTAGGCGGACGTGAGGGAGGAGGAGGAGGTGATGGAGGTGGTGGTTGTGGTGAGAAAGTTGGGGAGAGTGGAGGAAAGGGAAGCGAAGGAATGAAGGAAGGACGCGAGTGTTGTTCGTAGCAGGCACGAATGCGAGTACGTCGGTCAGTCCGGCAGGCAGGTCGGGGAGAGATTCGAGTTATTGTACGGAGCAGAGTGCCAGAGGTCGGTGGTCGGTGGTCGGGCAGGTGGGGTGGGGGGAAGGCCACAGTACCGTCGGTTTGCCCAGGTGGGGACCTGACTCGAGCACAGCAGCCTTACGAATGCGGGTGCGGCTGAGCGAACGAAAGCATTCCCACGCTACGACGGTATAATCTCCTCCTAATCTCTACTATATGCCATCCCTTTTAGCAAGGACCACACATGAACATCTTCAAATGCCGATCTACATATCCATCTACTTCGAGTAAGGAATCCAACAGAACGCACGAAGAAGCATCGCGGCCCCGACAGACCGATCATGGGACGAGGCCGGGGAGGTGAGACTGTGTGCATCCGCCGAGGGGGGGGGGAGTCAGCGCACCTGATGAGGTCACTCGCACTTGAGTGTCTCCATCCCCCTTCCCCGTGAGCTTTTCCATTCGTTCACCGTTCTTGTCATGCCCAGTCAGCATGGGGAGTACATACATCTGACGGTGTACGATACATCACTGTGCTGTAGGTACAAGTAGTAAGTGGGTCCTGGGGCTATGTCAGCCGCACAGCCACACGAGGCATGCTTGCTCCACAGCCTCGAATCCGCCGTCCGGGGCTGGTTCGGTGGACTGCCAGCGTCGCTGCGAGGTCGAGTATATAGGCACGCCAACATCCGGCAGTACTTGCCGACGGGTAATACACTCGCATCCGTGAGCGGTGCCGTTCTTTCCGGAGGCCCAGGTGTGGAAACGGTCCTTGTGCTTTTCCTCCAAGTCACGTCGATTACTACACTACTGCTACAACGACTACAGCTGTCGAACAAACCATCCTCCTTACTACCGCCTCCTTTCCGAGATCGCAAGCACGCCTATATACAGCCCGGTCCAGATGATAAAGAGATTCAAGTATGACACGCCACCTCCCGAAATGATCCATCTTCCCAGAACCAGCGCATCTACCGACCCGAACCCCACAAAGACATAGAGGAAGAGAGAATGAAAGATAAAGGAGAACCAGTCGGATATCAAACGAGTAATGCAGCAAAGCACAACAACCGACAACCCCTGACCCCGGGACGAGAAACGAGAAAAACAGACCAAAACGACTAAGAAACTCTCAAGACAGTAACCCCATCTGATTCGGCATTGTCAGATACGGGCGATGGTAGGCATCTTCCAGGGTACCAACACAGAAAGCTCACTCAGAAAGAAAAGCAATAGAGGAAGATTTAAAAGAAAGATTGGAAAAGATAGATTGAGGTTGACGCGAAGAAATACGAGGTGACTATCGTGACCATGAGAGGGCGCAGGGAAGAAAAGAAAATAAAGCAATATGAATGAATGGAGGATATTTAACCTGGTGACAAAATAGAGAGCCGCGGAGACGCCACGCATGGTTGGTACAAGTGCCGAGAGAGAGAAAGTACCTAACGCGTACCACAGAGCCGGAACACGTTCTTGCGCAGTAAGTCTATGTTGTTTTCAAAGACTGAAACTCGTCATTCATCGTCGTCATATCAGCTCTTGATGCGTTTCGGAGCGCCTCCTTCCGAACTCTCCGACGTCTTCCTCTTCCGATCCTCTTCATCCCGGAAGCTGGGTCCATTCTGCACCACCGGCGTCTGGAACGTCAGCGGGCTGGGAAGCATGCTGGTGTCCCGTCCGAAGCCCCACTCCGGATAGAAACTGGATGGCGAGGGCAACAGTCCATTCTCGACGAACCGACTTGGCAGAGCAGATATCGGCGTTTCCATGTCGCTGCGGCTCCCGTACGAGTTGTTATTCTGCGGCGGAGGTGGGCGCGCGAAAGGGTTCGGTGGACCCGTCGCACCGGCGCTCAGCAATGCGCTGGCACTTGGAGACGGTGGAGGCAAGACAACACCGGAGGAGTGCGACGCCTCCGTGCTCCCACGCGCGGTCGTCTGTCCGACAGTACCGGTGTCTTTCGGAGAGGGACTTGCTCCCTCCGCATCGGAATGCTCGCTCGGAATCTGTACCTTAAGGCGGGGCCGCTTTGCGTCCGACTGCATGCTGTTGAGACGGGACGGTGGTGGGATGTTTGGAACCGAGTTGGCGGATGCAGTCCGTTGAGGGGGCTGAGTAGACAGATTCGGAAACTGCTGGGGCTGTTGCGGCTGCGGGGTTTCGGTCGCTTGTGGCCGGGCCATCGAAGCCACATCAATCGATTGAGCGCGGTTGGACGGTTCTTGCTTGACCGCCGGCTCGGTCCTCGTGGCCTCCGAATTGGTGGTACTGTTTCCCCAGTGTTGAGCAAGGAGCGACCGGCTATCCTCGATTGGGGTGAAGATGCTGTTGTGGTGCTGCTTCGCCGCTTGCGAAAGTGGCTTCGGCTGCGGAAGTGGCGGACTTTGAAACTGGTTCTGCTCTGGCTGAGGAGGAGACGTCGTTACCGGCGCTTGGTTTGCGGGCCTTGGCTCCTGAGAAGGGAAGGCAGGCGGCATAGACTGCCTTCGCTGATCTTGCATATACACCTGCTGCACCTGGGCATGGGAGGGTCCTGGGTGAGCGTATTGGTATTGTGGCTGCGGCCCTGGCGGAGGTGGAGGCACCGGACCCCCTTTCGGTTGCATGTTTTGTGGGGCGGTATGGTTGTAATACGGCGGATTTGGCATGTAAGCATAATTTTGCGGCGGACCCTGAGGCTGCGTAACTGGTTGATGAGGATGTTGCTGTGGGTGCGGTTGTGGTTGTGGCTGCTGCTGCTGCTGTTGTGGAACAAGGTTCGAACTCGTTCTTCGTATGTTCGTGCGCGAAGAGGGTCTGGAGAGGGGTTGCGGAGAAGAATGTCGGGGATGAAAGGGCATGCCATTCTGCACGGGAGGGGATGCCGACGGTTGTTGGCGAATATGCTGGAACGCTTGATTTTGAAGGTGAGGGGGCATCATCGCAGGCTCGGGGGGTGAGTGGGAGTTCTGCGGAGGTGTGGGCACATGCTCCTCGTCGTCATCATCGTCCTCCATGTCCTTTTTGCCCATGAAATCCTCCGGGCCCTTGTGTTCGTGCGCGCCGCCATACTAAAGACCAGTTAGCCCAGGCAGGACGGTAGGTTGGGATCGGGGTGGACTACAGTGCGTACGTATTGGTACCGTCCGATGGTGTCGTCGATGTCGCCGGAGGAAAATTCGTACAGCTTCTTGTTGTGGCCGAAGATGATGACGGCGACATCGACGGAGCAGAGGACGGATAGCTCGTGCGCCTTCTTGAACAGGCCGCCTTTGCGCTTCAGAAAGGTCCTGCCGCGACATGAGACGTCAGTATGGCGGGAGGAATGTTAAGGGGATTGGGGAAGGGGTTTGAACGGGCGGACATACACCGATCTGTTCCTGTCGTCCTTGATCGCCTTGATCTCGATTTTTCTACGGCCCATTGCTGCAGCACGAACCAGCCAGGTACATCGGTTGGCGAAACAAGGTGAGGAGAACGCGCGCGACTATGACGGAGTAGGCGAAGGAATGGCAGAGGAGGGCGTGAAGATAAGATGGAAGGATGCGGCGAGGTCGGGGTGCGGATGTGGATGTGGATGCGGATGCGGATGCGGATGCGCACGAGTCAAGCGGGCGGGACGGTCGCGAAGGTTATATGCTCCCCGCTGCTCGCGTTGGATCGTTTGCTCGGATGCACGAAAGATGGCAGTGAGGGAGTGAGATATGCGGCTCTGGAGCGGCAGCAGAGGATGTGATCGTGGGGGGGTGGGGAGATTGGGGGGAGGCCGGCCGGCAGGCGAGGCAGGCAGGCAGGCAGGCAGGCAGGCAGGCAGGCAGGTAGGTGAGAGTTCGTAGTGAGGTATGTAAGGTAGGTAAGGTAGGGCTGTGGGAGAGGAGCCGTTGCTGGCTTCTGGAAAGGCGGAAAGGCAGGTGGCAGGTGGGAGGAAGGGTTTGGGTGGGAACGCCGGCCCTAATAATAGAAAAAAATTCGACGAGGTCTGGGCGAGCTAAGAAGCGTGCCAGTCAGGCAGGGGCGCCAGGGTTTTTCGGGGGTTTTGGGGGGGGCTTTGGGGGCTTTCGAGCTTTGGTTTTTGGGGCCTTTCTCTCCTCTCCGCTGAGGTTCCCCAGTCCCCTCCAGTCCATGCATGAATCTAAGCCAGTTCGGGTGCAATTAAGGGCGCTTCCTTCCACCGAACTGGCTATTTTTGGGCGCTTAAACGTCCCCTGTGCTGTCAACGGCTGTGTTTACAATGGTCATCGCGAGCCCCTCCTCCGTCCAATGCCTTCTGTTCCCATTGTCCGCGGTATTCTATCGCGGTTGACGTACGACTTTTCACCACTGCACTGAGTGTCCTATATCTTACATATATATCATGCTTACATGAAGTCGAGTTACATGCGGATGGGTTCTGCATGGGACCGATCGAACGCACAGATCCGTACAGGCCATCCAGCGTGCTAATTGATGGATGTCCTTGCCCTTCTCATCTGGCCATGCGATCATCTGTTCAATCTGTACAGTATCTACTACTGAATACCCAAATCTCTCCTTCAGACCTCCCCACGTTCCGTCGCACAAGGAAAACGAAAGGTCTCACCTTACGCCGCCCGCCAACCCCTCCGCCCCGCAGCCAACGGAAGCGCCTCGCCGCCGACCTCGTGTATAAGCGAACCCGGCGGTCTCGTGTAGCATCCCCGTTCGTAAGGGAGGTAGTAGTCGGTAGTAGTATTATGTACGTGGTGAGCCAAGTCCGCCGATTGACGATGCCTTTGGTAAGATCTCGCGTTTTCCCCTTTCCTCCCTTCATGATGTGATGCCACACCGCAGGGAGGCGCGGTTCCTCCCGAACGGCATGCAGAGAACAATCGGTGCGGTTGGGAAGTGAGAAGCAAAACTGAACGGCTGGAGCGTGCAGAGGAGGCTGAGGCGGAATGAAGGATTGGGGGCTTAACCTCACAGTACCGGCATGCATACAGTACGGATATACATACATACACACATGCATGGTAGGTAAATCTGTAGGCTTGAGGGGCAGTGCGAACGCGCTTTCTTCTTTGATACCTACGGTACTAAGCAAACAGCTAGTGGAATGTTCGAGGCCGGTAAGGGATTGTGCTATCAAGAGCGTCACAATGAGCGCATAGCTGTTACCTTACCTGAACCGACATACATACAAATGTATGTAGTAGATATGCACTGACCTCAGATAGTATATACCAACACCCATAAGCCAACCAACAACAACAACAACAACAACAACAACAACACGAAACCTGGTCATTCCCTCACGGTCCGATCCGTTCGTCAGCCCCACGCCGGCAGCCAAACCGCAGTTCACTTCCTATCTGGCCCCTCAGGAAGGCAATCCAAAGATAACAGGACGCAGCGCAGCGCAGCGAGGCGAGGCGCGGCGCGGTATGGCATACATACATAGATACATATGCAAACCGAAAGCGCCACGAGAGCAGGCCATGTAGACACAGAACATACAGTGGGTGGTATTTCCTAACGTGCCGATCGTAATGGACCCCCTCAGCCTCGCGGGGTTGCCTATCCCCAAATCGAGGTACATATATATATATACGCATATAATTATGCATAAAACCAGTAAACTTCAGGGGCGCTTCTAAAGGTTAGGTAGGGTACTCCAAAAGGCTGTAGTGGTTCGCTTTCGCGGCCCGAGAATAGGTTCCCCCTTCTCCCATCAGCGTGGTAAGGGCAAGGAAGGATGGTACTTAACAACTCTTTCTTTTCTTCAAGGAGGGGTGGATAGTATTTTTCGTCCATGTGGAGATGATATAGCTTTCACGTAGCCATTCTGCTCTTTCTTCCTTACTTCATTTTCTTCCTCTTCTCTGGCCATCTGAAGATGTCGGCTTTCTAATAATAAAACTTCCTTCCTTCTCGTTACCATTCCGCCGGGTCCACAGGGGTAGGTATTTCGTTGTCCAAACCCAGGCTTTAAAGCGGCTCAAGCAGAATGGGGAGAAGAAAAGTGAAAGTGTTTAACTCCTTTTGCAAGCATGGAGAGGATCTATTTCATCAACGTTTTCCCGTAATCCCCCCTCTAAGAAAATAAAAGTCTATATATGATACAAGATCTATCGCATCCCATCCCATTAGCCCATGTGCGATGATTAAGTTCCATTACTCCTGCGATTCCTAAATATTCCTCATGAGAACCAAGCATTTCCGATCTAGATGAACACCATGTATGAAGCAAAACCAGATTACAAAACCCTCAAAAACAAAAACGAACAAGAGAAGAAACCCGCAGGGCGCCGAGCGAAGAGAAGAGAGAGGAAGAGGGGAACGAAAAACGCGATGAAGAGATGTCGAAAGTAGTGGTCGGTCGTCGCTTTTTCAGCACTTCAGAGCGTCATGTCCCCAGTTCTAAATGCGGCAGGTCCAGTCAGTTTCAATTTCCGAGCATGGGTCAGGTACGTCCCCCAAAGACGGCACGAAACGCACCTTTAAACTTTTGTAGCTTTTGCTCTCCGGGTTTTGCTTTGCCGCCTCCTCCTGAGCCAGATGTCTCTTGCAGTAGGCGACCACCTTCCTCATGTGGTCGACGTCGTCCGCCTCGTACCCATCGGGGTCTTTTTTGGGATTTCTCGACAGGATTTCGATGATCTTGCGGCCACTACCAAATAAGGAAAAGGTGTCAGCACGATGGTTGTCTACGATGGGAGCGGGACGAGCGATCCGTCAAGCGAGGAGAAAAAGACACGTCCAAGGTTTCCATGTTCCAAGATATCCGAGTATGTGAGAGGCGAAGAAAAGTATGCTGCAAATAACACGCGCGGTGTCACACAGGCACTTTCAAGCAAGCACACAAACACGCACACAGAGAACACGAGGGCACCAAGAGAGACACATGTGTACTTCTTTCCTCACTTCAAGGCGAGAGTATGTTTCTTTTTCTCGTTCTTCTTGTTCGTTCCATCGGAAGCTAGCGGTACGTGTGGAATGGGGGTAAGGGGAGCAGGGATACCAACCTCTCGTGGCCAACTGTCTCATCGCTGTTGCTGTCTGTCGTCCAGCCGGAGCTGGTGGAGTCCTCGGTCTTGAGCCAGTCGCTCAGCTCGTTCGGGGTCATGTTGACGAGCTCATTGAACTCGCTGAAAAAAGAATAAACGTGTCAGCTTCGTGATCGTTCCACGACCGAGCGTGTTGATTCCGCCAACGTACCGAATAACGGTGTCCTCGTCCTTGACCATGCTGCGGATTGCGCTGGTGAAGCTGACGAAGCTGGGTGTGCGGATGATGGAGAAGGCGTTCCGGCGGAGCGGTTTGGAGGAGAGCGTGGTCGAGAAATGGTTCGGGAGAAGATACATATCCCCAGCAATGGCAGCGGTGCGGCGGTATGGGAGAATTGATGGTGAGAGGGAAGCAAGGGCGGGGTGGTGTGGAGAGGATGGAGGAGGAGAAGGAACGAGGAGGGTTTGGAGTTCGGCGCTGCTCAAAAATGCTCGTGGAGGCGACGGGGGCCGCATTAGAAATGACGACAAGACCTCCCTCACGTGACAGGAGCGGCGAGTTGAGCGAGTGAGTAAACGGCGAAGGGGCGGAAGAGCTCGACTCACGACGGTCACTAATCCGCAGGGCGATGGGCTGTGGGCGGGTCACTGACGGGGACGGCGCTGGCGGTGGGGCGGCGTGGGTGGGAAGGTGGGTGGGTGGGAAGGTGGTGGAGCGGGTGGATCGACGGAACCCGGAAAAAAGTCGACGGCCTCTAACCGGGACCGGCGAGGACACGCTGGCCCGCACGGACGGCGACGGCAGGCCGCCCCACCTGCCCAGCCGCCGGCCCCGACGGCCGACCCGGGAGAGCAGACCGTTCGTCCGCGTCCGGCTTAGCGGCTTGCGTACCCCGTCAAACTCCGTCTGATCACAAGCTCAACAACAAAACCTGCTGCGGGGCAGTTGCTGGCCTCGCCGCCTCGCCCGCCTGGCACGTCTGGCCTCACCATCGCTCAATAATCAATGCGAGATGGATCCCCCTCACTCCCTCGCGCCCCTGCCCCTCTCATAACCCTTTTTCCCCTGACGGCGCATGGAGAACCGCCCTGTGCACCACCGCACCACCATCTCGGATGACCCAATGCGGTAGTCGCCTCAATGCCATTGTCAGTCTATTTATCTGCACCCACCGCTCTCTTTCCAGCAGATCCGGCACATCCCCCTGGCACCGTGAACCAAGCGAGGTCACTCCACCACCACCACTATCTCCACCACAATAATGAGCGCGGTTTTATCCCAGCGACCGCTCTTCACTCCTCCGAAAAACAGACGAAGTCTTCGGTCAAAAGTGGATGACTGCAGCGAACAGTGTGTGGAACACGGTTGACAAAATAGTTTCTTTCAACGGGTACACCTTGGAACCCCTCACACCCTTATCTGTGACTTTCTGCCAAGGGACTATTCATGTATGTATACATAGTAGACTACCAACCATCTCCACCAAATGCTATTACCCCATCCGCGATCGTGAACCCTCCCACGCATCCTCCTGGTGCTTAACGTTTCCCCCCGTTTCTCCGCCTGCTGTGCCTCCCTCTTCCCCTCCCCCTCCCCGTCCCCGTCCCCCTCCCCCTCCTTCTCCCTCCTTCTCCACCGTCCTCTCTACCCGAAACCCCACGCCCCGCACCTTCGTCCGGAGAGCCAGCGAACTGCAAACCACGCTCACCGAGCTCAATGCCATCGCCAGACTCGCCCACACCGGATCCAGCCTGACGTGGTTCCCGCCCGCGCGGATCGGATACAGGACGCCGGCCGCGATCGGCATCGCGATCACGTTGTAGACCAGCGCCCACCCGAAGTTGAACCACACTCGGCGAAAGACGGCCCGGCTGAGGGCCGTCAGCGTCAGCAAGGCTGTCAGGTCCGAGGAGACGAGGATGAAGGAGGCGGACGACACGGCCACGTCGGACCCACTCCCGATCGCGATCCCCACGTCCGCCGTTGCTAGGGCGGGCGCATCGTTGATCCCATCGCCCACCATCGCCACAGTTGCTCGGCGCGCCAGCCTCGTGTTCCTGCCAAAGCCGTTCGAACTCGTTTCCCCTTTCGTCAACGATCTCTGCAGATACCGGATCTTCTCTGCCTTCTGATCCGGGAGCACGCCCGCGATGATGTTGGATGCGGGAATTCCGACTTGTGCGCCAACCGCTTGCGCGGTGGTGACGTGGTCCCCAGACAGCATCCACACGTCGATTCCACGATCTTGAAGCCCGCGAACGACGCGTGGGGCCTCTCCCCGGATCGGATCGGAGATGGCAAAAATTGCGGAGAGCTGCCACCCCATAGCCAAGCCTTCTTCACCCGGTTTTGCGGTCGCGCTGATGGCGAGCAGAGCAACCGATTTCCCTTGTCCTTTCCATGCGTCCAAGGTCGCACTCACCGATGGGGCGATAGCGACAGCGCGCTCCGTCATAAACCGCTCGTTCCCTATGATAACAGACACCCGCCCAATAGATTCGCCCACGTTAAATGTCCCCTGAAGACCTTTGCCGGGTATTTCTTCGACATCCTGTGGCCCGCCGCTTCCCTGGCTTCGAGGACGGCAGAAGGAGACGATTGCTCGAGCAACAGGATGGCTGCTGTTCTCCTCCAGTCGCATCGCCAGGTTAAGAATTTCCTCCGAGCTCATCGTCAAGGAGTTGTTCGATAGCAGAATCTCATGATCGGTCACTGCAGGATCTCCCCCTTGCGTGAGTGTCCCGGTTTTGTCAAACACAATGCAGTCCAGCTGGCTTGCCTCTTGGAAGGCCTCGCCGCCCCCCTTGACCAAGATGCCATGGCGAGCAGCCAAGCCCCCGCCCACAAAGAGGGCGGTAGGGGCAGCGAGACCAATACCGCACGGACAGGCGACCACAAACACGGCGATGGCGAACCGCAGTGACCAAAGCACCCAGCTGCCGCTGTTCGCGTCGCGATAGTTGTCTGGAAGGGTGCCAGATAGTCCCAAGGCCAACCAGACGATCCACGTGACGACGGCCACCAGGACCACGAACGGAACGAAATGACCGGTGATAAGATCGGAAGCGCGCTCGATCGGAGCACGACGCGCCTGGCCTTCACGAACCACCTTGATGATCTGGTCAAGCATCGACGTGCCGGACACTGTGGTCAATCTGACTGTGACTGGGCCCCCTTTGTTCACGGTGCCAGAGTAGACAGTATCTCCAACTTCCTTCTTGATCGGGCGTGACTCCCCAGTCAAGCTGGATTCATCAAACTTGGTCGACCCGGCCACGACGTCGCCGTCAAAAGGAGGCGACGCCCCATGCGGAACTCTGACCAGATCACCCACCTCAAGCTGGTCAACCGGAATCTTGACGTCTTGCGCCCCCGCAGCATCAGTCAGCAGAGCATAGGTCGGGCGCAATTTCCCCAAGGAAGTAACCGCATCCCCGGTCTTTGCTTTACTGAACGCTTCCAGGAACCGACCGATGAGGAGGAACATGGTCAGGAAAACGACGGAGTCGAAGTAGTAGTCCGCCCCGCCCGCGCCAGGCGCTTGCGTGGAAGCGATGGCAAGTTCGGCGATGGACGCGAAGTACGCGATTGAGGTACCCAGCGACATGAGCATGTTCATGCTCCCGAAGCGATAGAAGCGTTGCAGCAACGGCGTCGGGCTGCCCGGGCGCCAGAGCGCTTTGAGTTCCTTCAGCGCTCTCACGTGGAACGTATCGGCGGCCAGAAAGTAGACCGGTGTTGCCAAGATAAACAGAGCCCATTGTGCCCTCGTCACGTTTCTTGTCCACATGTGCTGGTCGAAGAACTTCCTGATGCCGTTCTCAGGGTGGACAAGATCCATCCAGACGATGCCGATGAGGAAGGTTGGGATAGCGACGACGACGGATAGAATGAGGCGCAAGAGGATCCGCCGCCGTTCCCGGGCGAGCATCGCTCTTGCACGGTCCTCGATTGTAGGAGGGTGGTAGATCGAGACGGTGAACCGTGCGTCACCAGCTTGGATGGTCTCCAGGATGTTTCTAATCGTGAACGCCGGCGCGTCCGGCCTGTAGCGTACTCTCAGGTATGGACTCTTGTCGGAAAAAGGCCCGTCGATATTCACCTTCTCCCCGTATTTGTCTTCCAGCAGACCGACAACCTTCGGCGGACAATGGTGGCAGAACATGCCGTCCACTTTAATGACCACCACCCTCTCCTCAGTCGTCTCGGCCTCGACCTGCCGCATGTTCACCACGCTGTCCAAAGCGGCCTCGTACCCAATGTCTTCGATGGTTTCTCTGATGGCTTCGACGTGATCCTTCCCTTCAAACTCCACCGTCGCACTGTGCGACAAGAGATTGACATCGACCTTGCGAATCCACTCATGATTCTCCAACGCTCTCGTAATGGCATTCACGCATGAGCTGCACGTCATACCCGTGACGGAGAGCACCGCGCGCCAGTGGTCAGACGCTGTGCATTGCGCCGGGGCGCGGGGCGGCTGCCCGTGCTTCTCCACGCTTTCCAGACGCACATCGTATCCGGCCTCTTCGATGATCCGGCTAATGTCCTGCTCTCGGTTCCGATCGGTGAAGATGACCCGAGCGGTGTTCGTCAGGAGGTTCACATCCACCGAGCGCACCCAAGGCTGATGATCGAGCGCGCGTGAGATGGCGCCGACGCAGGAGGCACAGGTCATGCCCGACACCGTGAGCGTCGCGATCCACGATTCCTCCCGGGGAGCGCTGTGGACGACAGCGATCCTCCGCGACTCCTGGGTCTCGTTCGGCTCCGGCGCGCCTCGTGAAGCGGAGGTCGGCTGTTTCTCCGTCGAGGGACGACCGCTCGAGTCAGTCAGGCTGGATAACCGTTTGGCGTCCCCGCCCGCTTGCGTCGCCTCCAGCCGACACTGCTCGCACTGGTCGAGGTGAATCCGTCGCTTCTGGAGATCAGATGGCCGGGGGCTGTTCCAGGCGTGGCGCCACCGGGAGACCGCCTGCTCGAGACTGTCCTTTCCGTCCGGATCGGCGCGGGCGTGCAGCTCGGCGGCGAGCTCCTCCGTCTCCGCCCGGCCGTCGGGCTGCAGGCTGTGCACCTCAAAGCCGGCGTGCTCGAGTGCCGTCAGGATCCGTCGGACGGGCAGGGCGGCCCGGTGCCGGACGACGACGCAGTGGGAAATGATGGAGTGGGTGATGGCGTCCGGGGGTGGGTCCAGGGCTCCGAGCACCTCTTCGATGCTCGAGATGCATGACGGACAGTGGAGGTTCGAGATGAAGAACGTGGACGTCACCCGCTCGTCGTTTTCGCCGTCGCACGATCGAGATGAGGGAGCCGCTGTCATCATTCGCTTGGATGTAAAGGCGACGCAAGTGCTTGCGGATATATAGTTAAAGTGCGACCTTCAAGTCCTCTTCTCGCGCCCCGAGCGGCGTCTTGCGCGTTCGGGAAGTACAGCGAAAGTGAGAAAAGAAACAAGTAATAAGCCAGTCTCAGTGTTTGCACGACAGAGGTGAAATTGACCTCTGTTTCCCTCGAAGCAAGCAGAAAAGGACAGAATGTTTTAACAGTCAAAACCTAGGTTAGGTTTACTGTACGCCCCGCGCAGACACCTATTATATATACATAATACTGTAAGGTAGGCACGCATAGATATCAGGGCTGCGTGGTTCGTGCGGAAGCTGCGCGGTTTGTGCGGTGCGGAATGCACGCCACTGCCAAGCACGGCAAGGGTCCACCCGTGATGATCTCACGCCTCGAGGCCGATAGGCAGATAGGCGACCGGGATGGGAAGGTGGCGGCTGCTGTGGCATAACGTGAATTTAGTAATCAAGCAGTACATACCTACGGTACCTGTAATGTACTGGTCGCTCTTCATATTTTGATACCATTAGCTATACTACCTCGATATGTGTTTATATAGAGAAATTGTAAAGTCAATTCTCCTGGCGCAGCTGGTGGTTAGGGTGATCGAATGCACGTCTTGGATAGTCGGCCTTGTCCTCGCTTCTCCCCGCAAATGTCCGCCCCACCCATTCCCCAGGCTGCGGCCTGCCACCCAGCCTGCCTGCCCCCATAACGCCTTGATATTCCCAGGGTATCATCGTGCACACTCCCGCGTCCCGTCACAGACAAGGCTCCTTTCCCTCTCCAGCAACTCTTTCCTCGTCCGACGCCAAACCCGTCGCTCGCTCCCACCGAAGATGCTGCACGATCGCCTTCTCGGTCTCCAACTCCGCCTCCACCGTCCCGACCCGATGCTGCAGCTCCAGGATCTTGGCATCTTTGGCCTTGAGGGCCAGCCTCGATATATCGCGTCTAACAATGGGAGATGCTCCGTCAGTTTCGAGTTCACTCATCCGATCCTCCGTTCGTAGCCATGACTTACCCCTTGATGATGCCTTGATCGCGCAGCTCGTGTTTCGTGAGCACGTCGCTCAGCGCCTCCTTCGCTCCAGCGGGGAGATGCACGCGGTGTGCACTCAGAACATCCATTACATCTTTCAACAGTCCGGTCGCCCCCGATCCGCTAGCATTCACGTCGCGGAACCGTGACGGCGTCGGAGTGGCATCCGGAGAGCGCAGTGACCCTGGTCTACCTATGTTATCCCTGCTGCTCGGGTGTCCGCTGGTGGACGGTGTAGGCAGCGCGTGACGGGCCTCGGACATGCGGGGCGTTTGCACCGCGCTCTTGCGTTTCGATTGAGGGGTCAGAAGCTGCTTATCCGGCTTAGTCTCTTCTTCGAGCCACGGCAGTCTTCGCCGAGAAGGAGTCGTGGCCCCATCCAACTTCATCGCCTTCCGAGGCGTCTGCGCTTCTGCCACGCCCGTCGCAGGCCAGGAGAACAATTCTTCGTCGCTCTCCCCAAACTCGTCGAAGCTCCGTTTCCGGGCCGCAGCCACGCCCTCGATCTCGGTGGAGGTGGTGGCAGCATAAGGAGGCGGCGGTGACCGCTGCCGGCCCGCTACCGGTTCCGTCCTCGAGTTGCTCAGCACCGCCGCCTCCTCCCGCAGTTTCGCATCGTCGTCCCACAGAAAGATCTTGCAGCCCTTCCCGTCCTGCTTCTGGCAGGTGTAGAACCACCGGCCTTGGTTCGCCCCTGGCTTTCTCGTTTGGAAATACGACGCCGGCAGCCGTGGGGTGCAGTCGCCTTGCGAGGCCGGTCAACGTTAATAAAAGAGAGGATGGAGCGAGTGCAGATGTTTCTGAGGGGTGCGCTCACAAAGCCAGACGCCGTCTTGAAAGAGCCCTCTCGCCTGGGGCCGCCGAGCGTTGTTACTCATGCCGCCCCTGGCTTTCGCTCGTCCACCTCGAAACATGATATATAATACACCTTTGGTCGATGAGCAGGACAATGGTCAAAGTGTGAGACGAGATGGCAGTTCACATCAACTCATGGTAGATGGGATGATACGCATTGCTGGTTGGCTGGGTGATGATGCACACAATAAGGCAAAGTCGAAGGCTGGATCGGCATCGTCACCTGGTCCGTGCGTAGCGACCGGACCTGTCCCTTGATCCCTGAAACCCCTTCCTGCCTGAAAAGGAAGGGACAGGCTGCAAGGCTGCGATGCAGGTTCAACGCAAGCGAAACGCCTACAGATGGCAGCAAAACACATCTTTGCTCTCGGCCGCTTGTCCAATAGTTGTTCCGAAGAGCTATAAAATGGAGGGAAGGGTATGTCGCAATATACAAACGCCATATCTGTGCACTGCACCACCTTATATCCGGAGCGAATCGTCTCGCGAACCACATACACCGCATTACTTATTCGCCGACCCATTCGCCGTCGCCGCCGAGCTGTCCAACCGGCTCACGAACTTCTTCACGCCCGTCCACTCGTCCGTCCGAACGCTCTCGAGCCCTCCCAGATCCGAGCCGACCTCGAAGACGGTCACGGTGCCGTCCAGCCCGCCAACGGCAAGCCTCCTGCCCTCATTGCGTTCCCAGCTGACCTTGTTCAGGCTTCTCGCCATAAAGCTCACACCTCTCTTGTCGCTAGGTGTCGCCTTTGCGACGGGCACTTCCACATCGGCGTTGATGTCCCACACTTCCAGACTACCCGCCCCGTCAACGAGAGCAAACACGCCGGGCTTAACGGGCGACCATTTCGCATCGTAGACCAGGTCTTCCCGCACGAACTCAGTCAAAGGGGTAGACACCTGCGCCCCGCCGACCACGCTCGTCGTACTGCTCGCCGCCGGCGGCCGTACTTTCCAAAGTTTGACACTCCAGTCCAAGCTGGAGCTCAGCACCAAGTCACCGAGATCGATGGGGCCTCGGGCCGGGTGGAAGTCAAGCGACATGACAGGGGCCGCATGCCCACGGTACGAGACGCGCGTGTCAACGCCAGCCTTTGCACCTGCGCGATCATAGCGATGACAGGCATATATGGATCCTTCCTCTGAACCGGCCAAGAAGTAGGTCGGGTCGGATTGAGGGAAGGCAATGCATGTAGGGGCCATGTCTTCGGTCTTGGCGGGCGGTGGCGTGGTAAGCTCCAGATACTCCTGCGGTTGGGAAAGCATATCGACCGTCCAGCCGCAGACGACACCATCGGTGGAGCAGGAGATGATATTGTTGGCGTTTTGCGTTCCAACGATATCTATTGAGTAGACGGGATGCGTGTGTCCAGACCCTGTGAGCGGCGTTTTTTGGACCGGAGCGGATTTCGCTCGAGTATCCCACAGCAATACCTGACCGCTGTACGCTCCGCCGATAATCAAATTGGGGTGGAACGGCGAGAATTTTGCGGTAAGGATGTCCGATTGAGCGTGGAAGATATACTCCGGACGCTCGTGCATGTGCATGTTCCAGATTTGCACCAGCCCGTCCGGGTCGTGCGGCGCCGAAGGGTTTTTGGTATATGAAGCAAGCACCAGCTCTGGGAACTGCAAAGCAAGTTAGCGGAACGGCTCCTTGCAGGATGAGACGCATATACCTTTGTAGAAAAGCCAACGTCACTGATCATTCTCTTTTTGCTCCAACGCTCATCCCAGAACTGTGCAATCTCTCGTACGCGTCTGCCCTTTTTACCCTTCGTCTGGCCCATCTCATCATCATCCTCATCCATAGCGTGAAGACCACCGGCGGCATAATCTGCCAAGACATCGTACTCCTGATCCAGCTCCAAGGCCCTCTCAATAATCTTAGTCGAACGCTCGACGAAACCGTAGAAATCCTCTGAAGAGGTCACAGCATTGAGCTCCTCATTGGTCAAAGTCCGAGCGGAGAAAATTTCCTTGTTGGATGATGCATCGAGGCTCGTCAGCGCATCAGCGCCGGCATTCTGCAGCAGCTTCAGCTCCTCTTCGATCTCCTTCCGAATGTTCTGTCTGAGCTCCTCGTCCCTCTCACGCTCTCTCCTGCTCAGGCGCTTGCTGGCACGGGACGTCTTCACTCGACCCGGTGACCATTCATCGTCGATATCGGAACCCTCCTCCCTTCTCCTTGGGGATGTCCATTCTTCGGATGTCTGCACACCCTTGCTGTATGTGATAACTTCCGGTCGCGGCGAAGAGGGGGCTTCGTACACAGTCGTTAGAGGTGCAATGGACAGTTGTTGCGGCGCAGCGGTCGGCGTCTGGGCCAGGGGCGGCGGAGTTGAAGGGTCAATATTGTCCACACTGCTTAATTGTCCGGCGCTGATCACGGAGGTCGGACGGCTGCCACGCCCACCTGCCGGCGATGATGGGTCTCTGGGGCCGGTCGAACCAGGTCTGCTGTCGCCAACTAGACTTGATATTAAGCTCTCTATCTCACGTCTGCTGTCGGAACGGCTAGGTGTGGGCGAAACGACCTGCGTCAAGCGTTAATCTTGTCCTCGCACATGTCCTAGGTAGCGCACCTCGGAGGCATCCCCTATGCTTTGTCTCGTTGCTGTGAACTCCTTTTGACGTAACTCTCTCTGGCGCTTGAGCTCCGCCAACTTCGCCCTCTTGGCCAGGATCTCATCACGACGTTGTTGGACCGTTGAGTGCGTGTCCATATCTCGGAGGTGATACAAGTGGAAGGCACGGAGCTCTCGACGAAGCCGCAGGAGGAATCACGGAGCTTGCACGGGTACCGGCGCGTCCTCGTGAACGTAGGGCCTTGGATATGCGTCTTTCGTAAAAGCTCGAGATGTGTCTGCTGTCGAGGTGTACGCGCGCCGCGGTTGCGAAGGTAGAGTGGTTTGGTGGGTTGTTCAAATGCTCTCCGGGGGACAAATCGCGCGAACCTGGGAAGAGAGGTCAACGCGAGGTTCGCCAACCATGCGGCGAACACTATAGGTGGGCTTCACAATCACATCCTCCAAGTATGGCAGTAAAAGTTTGGGTCTCGAGTGGCACTATAGCTTCAGCCAAGGCTCTTTTTCCGGGCCATACTAATGAAGTGCTAACTGTATGAAATATCCCCGCAAACACCCGCAGCGTGTTGATTGCGATGCTCCCGCAAGGCACCGAGGCCGGATTCGTGTATTCTGCCTTGTCCGCTCACCCACGTTCCGTGTTCCCTGGCACGTGACCGGTCGGGCTCCTCGCAACCCGCAAGCCAACCGGAGAGAGCCGCTATCCAAGCTCAACTTTCTTCAAGTCGCTCTTCATCATCACCACCTCCCATTGAACACTCCGCGTCCTCGCTGCGCAGCTTTCGCAACCGACCTAGGACCAAAGACGGCCGCATAGACTGCCATTGACCCGTTCTCTGTCGACTTTGCGACTTCCTACCCGCTTCACAATGGCATCAACGGGGGTTAACGTACGTACCCAGCCTGTCGGAAACACTCGACTCATTCGCGGGGATCGGCCGCTCTTGCGGATGGACGATATGGGCTAACAATGGCTCTTCCTCAGGTTCTGCGGTGGTCCGCTCTTGGACTGGGTGTTGTTTACGGCTTCTACCACCAGTCCCAGATAACAGCCAAGGAGAAGCTCGAGGCTGCCAACAGGGAATACCAGCACAAGCAGGAGCTGATCAACAAGGCCAAGGCCGAGTACCAGAGGCTGCACTCCCCGTCCGACAAGAAGAGTGGCGGTAGGGAAACGATTGTTCGCGCATCTTGGGACGCCGGCTAACGAGACTGCTCGCAGTGATTGAGGACCCCTCGGACCCCAAGTTTGACCTAGAAGGATACCTGAAGGCGAAGCTCGGCGCGAACTAGAGGATGTCCGGTGTTCAGATGCGGAAGGCGGCCAGTCAAACGAAAAAGGATAGGGCTACTGTAAGGAGCAGACCCCCGTAATTTATGCTCCAAATGCATGATTTGTCTCAGTTCAGAATTGGTCTCCGGTTGTAAAATCTGTACTTCTTGTACAATATAGATTTGTTGTATTGCTTTGGTTACATTCATATCTGAGTATGTTGCACTCGGAGCCGGCGATCTCTGTCCTTCCAGACCTTGGCTTTATTCGCATGATAAGTAGTATGTGTTTGCGTTTGTCTATGGCTGCTCAACAACGGATAGGAACATCTTGAGAAGAAAGCAAACAACCTCGGTCATCGGTGCCCCCAGTTACTATATAAGCACCCCTCTATCAGGATGTAAGATATATCGAGCAATATCACGAGGTTCAATTTCAATGTCGAGCTGAACAGCGAGCCAGTATGCCCACAAGGCGTGATCAATGGCGAATCTCATGAACGCTACAACTAATCGGACTTCACCACGCCGCCCAGCACCCATACTTGACCATTTGAAACCTTTTCGGCCACGGATAATACCTCCACATTGCCGGGTTGGACCTAGACCGTTAGTTCATTGAGTTCGAGCCTTTTACCGGCAGGCACGTACAAAAAGCCTCCCATCCTTGCTTTCGTACCAGACCGTATTGCCGGCCAACGTTTGGACCTTCTGCTGCTCTTGCCACGGGCTTTCCGGGACGATATGGGCCTCCACGAACCTCCGCATATTGGCTTGCGCCCGGCTTTCACCTTCCTGGCCCGCGTAAGCCTGCGCTCCCAGCTTGGCGTATTCCAACGGGTCTTCCCAGGGCTTGCGCGGCAACGCCTTCATGGCATTGTTGTCGGGCGCCAGCACGGTCACGTTCTTGGTGGGATCTTCCAGGCGCTGCGACACGGTATCAATGTCCCTAGTGAGGCCGCTGAAAATTGCAACATCCTGAGCCCTCCCAATCACGTCTGAGATCATGATTCCTGCGCTTGCCTGCGCATCAGCTTTTCCGTTGGGAGACATGCCTGGCACTGGTGATTCCGACGACAGTCTGGAAAGCCGCGACGCCCAAAGATTCGCAATCGGAGCGTATGGTTGGAGCCAAGCAGCTACCTGGGCCGAAAACAGAGAGATGATGAATATGTAGAAGTAGTTAGCGTGATTGATAATTCTCATGATCACTATGCAGGTAGGTATATGGCAACAATGCCGAAAGGCCGCGGAGGCATGGGGAAGTGAAACTGGTCGTCATCGGCCTTGGCACGATCGTTCAGGCACGAGCCACTTCAACCGCAATGACATTTCCTTCCCCTGCCAGGACGGTTTCGACAGGGACCACCTCCGCCACAATCTCTTGGAGAAAGTCAGCAGTCGTCGGCTTGAAGACATGCATCCAACCCCGGAGCCATGACAGAGAGCGCCAGCGATATAAGAGCTCTACGCGGACTGTACACGGGTTCATGACCGCAGGCCCACCAAGAGCTTCTTCAGCCCGCGTCAAGCTTGGTCGAGGTCACTAACACGCGACATGGAGCTGCCTTCTATCTCAGCGGTCAGCATCCTCCGCGATGCCTTTCATATGGAACATTGACTGACAGTGTCCAGAACGATTGGCGCAGATTTCATGAGAGGAACTTTCCTCATTTGACCATCCCGGCCGTCCTCCTTTCCGGCAACGACAACGTCGCTGTCGCCGAAGTCCAGCATGAAGTCTTTGAGACCTATCCCGATGGGGTCCGACGCACCCTCACCGACGAACAAATTGCCATGTTTCGGCATAGCGAGGTGCAGGCTCTCTTGAAAGCGCATCGGCTTGCTCAGGAAGCTGCAGCAGGTTCAGGATCGAACACTGAGCATGAGGGTTCGACCAATCCAATGTCGACTGCAGAGGTCATCTCGGTCAACCAGCCGCGTATGCAACCTTCCAGCAACGCCAAGAAGCGACACAAGCGCAAGAGGAAGGCCGCCCAAAATGGTCCCAATAAGCGGCCAAAAGCAGAGGAGGGGGATTTCTACGACTCGGACGCCGAGAAGACGTACCGGAGGATCGCGCGCGAGCTCGACGAGCAGGCGATGCCGGAGGTCGAGTTAGATTACTGAAGGGCCTTCCTTGCTGATCGCTCCGACCTAAGAAAGTCAAAGTCGACAAACACTGTTGGGTTGGATTCACTGGTCTGTAAGTACTACACCGGATCATCAGTTCCTCCCCCTCTTCCCACCGCGCAATGATGAAAACTATCGTATCGTCATCCTTAGTCGGACGATTCAGCGGATGCGTCGGCGCGTCTGGGTTCCCTCTCCCGTACGCTTCACGGCCCGGGAGGGCGGTAACTCGGTGTCGACGCCGAAGCCGGACAATGTCGAGTTTACAATCTTCTCTCTGAGCGCACTGCTTACAGCACATACATCTTTTCTCTGCCCTATGACCGAGTTGCTAATTCGGTTCCTTTATCACTTAGGCATCTACTAGCATTTTCCGTGCACGATGTGCGGAAGCAATTCGTCATGTGCGAACCCTTCAGAGCGAGCAGGCATGATGGAACTTGATTGCCAAAGAAAGCTCATGTAAGCCGTCTATCGTATGAATCGGCCTTAGGTTGTTCGTGATGCGCCTCGTCTTCTCATCCTGAAAGACCTTACATTAAGCAGTGATGAAAGAACCCTAATCCTTTCCGGACGACACAAACGTGGCATAACGGAAGACCATCAAAGGTTGTAAGTATGCGTATGCACTTGGTGTCATTGGGCCTCAGACTATTGCATCAAATGAATTATGATATAGCCTTGCGCGCCACTTTTACGTACTTTAGTAGATGAACTATTTTGCGCTCAAATCTAAGCTCTATCTAGGCCCTTGATACCTATTCAATATGCGGCTCGTGGTGGCTTTACAAATACCCTTGACAGTAACTCTTTAAAGCTTGGACTTCCTCCGTTTGCTTTCTCCCCTAGCAGTTCGTCAATCCAAGGCTGAGGTGCGGATTGAAGTACCCGTAGGTGTTAAACTAACCTACCTCTCCCGACCATAAACGGGAACGGGCGCGGGCTTGTTGTCGAGGATCTTCTCGATCTCCTCCATGACCTCCGGTGTAAGCTTGTCCAGCAGCTTGAGGGCCTTGCAGTTATCGTGGATCTGCTCGACCTTGGTTGCGCCCAGGATGACGGTGCTGACGTTGGGGTTCTTCGCCGCCCAAGCGAGGGCGAGCTGGCTGACATTCGCCCCGAGCCTCTCCGCAACAGCGGTCAGCTTCTTAACCTTCTCGATCTTGGCCTGACCCGCTGGCGACTTCAGCTCCTGGACAGTCTTCTCAAAGAATTCCTTGTTCTTCGCGAAGCGGGAATCCTCTGGAATGCCGTCATTGTACTTGCCAGTGAGGAGTCCAGAGGCGAGAGGGCTCCAGATGGTGGTGCCGTAGCTCCACTGGTCATAGAGCGGCTTGTACTCGATCTCGAAGCGCTGGCGGTGGAAAGCATTGTACTGCGGCTGCTCCACAACAGGTGCAATCAGGTTATACTTCTCGGCAATAAGGGTTGCCTCAGTGATCTGAGCAGCCGACCACTCCGAGGTACCCCAGTAGTAGGCCAAGTTGAGGTTGCGGATGACTTGGGTGAATCCCTCCACGATCTCCTTCATGGGCGTTCTGAAAGCATGTCAGCAACGAACTCGGGGGAGAAAAGATTAAACAACTTACGCATTATCAGGTCTGTGTGCGAAGACAATGTCGACGTACGGCTGCTGCAGGCGCTGCAAGGAGCTCTTGAGCCCCTCTACTACGTGCTGCGAGGCTGAGTTAGCAAGGGTGGCAGGGCTGGCGACCGAGCGTACTGTCTACTACTTACCTTCCTGCTCAGACCACGGGTGTTAGGCTCCTTGCGGCCCGTGCCGAAGAACACCTTTCAACCGTAGTTAGTTTCATGTCCATCCTCCTTCGATCCCAATTGAGGTTTACATACCTTCGTGCTGAGGACGTATTCATCCCTCGGCCACGCCAATTCCTTCAATGCCCGGCCCATCTCGATCTCCGACTGCCCATTGGCATAGGTCTCGGCGGTATCGAAGAAGTTGATGCCATTGTCCCACGCGGCTTGTAGGCACTGCTTCACGATGTCGCCCTTCTCCGTGCCGCCGTAGGTGAGCCAGCCGCCTAGGGAGAAGAGGGAGACCTTGAGGCCGGTAGGGCCAAGATGGCGGAAGACCATGTCCTTCGGGTCATACTTGGACTGCACAGCGAGGTCTGACATGGTTGGTGATGTGCGATGGAAGGATCTGATGAAGGATGAGGAGGATGAACGATAAGCGAGAGGGAGGATGCGAGGGAGATGGTGAGAAAGCGGTGAACAGAGCTGGCGAGAGGGGGTTTGTCGCAACATATAGCAGTGGAATGTCGTCATGTTTGCAACCCCACCGCGCTTTGATATCAAGGCGGAGATAACAGCTTAAGTCCTGGACGGGGATAGCAGCTTATGAGCGGATACGGGGCAAGGGGAAGAGCGCCAACGGACAATAGGTACGAATGGGAAAAGACCTCATGAGATCATGAAGCTATATGTATAGAATTTACCGCACGGAGAGAAGACGGTGATAACAATGGTCCGTTTACTAATGCATCCGGACATTGGATCTTCAAGTCGGCCTACAGTTACCCGGCTGTTTTTCCGTTAGCTGATCTGCACCCTGTTTCCCCCCACTCCATCTGCTTTCCATCCGCTGAATACGGGGTCGATTACACGCTGGAGAGGGTGAGAGCCTCGGGCCCTGCGTCGCGGGCATTTTATTCAACAAAGGCTTGCCTCAGAGCATAGAAACCAGTGCATAGGCATACATATATGTATTTCGTACTCGGGAATGTGTGAGCATACAAGTATCAAGTCATAAATAACAGTACCTTAACGTCGAAGTCAAGAGAGCTCCCCCAAGGTGTACGACAAACCAACCACGCTTTCCTCTGCAACAGAAGCAAAAGAAAAATCCACAGAAAGAGCCCTCTCGAAGCGTGATTAATATCAGTCAGAACAGTGGGATTCGGTTGGTATCCAGGAAGAAGACATCGCCATCCAACGCAGGCGGACAAACAAAAGAAAGTGTGAAGATGCACGACGACAGAACGGGCAAAACGCCCCTTTTCCCCCGTTTTTGTATCGAAACGCCATGTGCGCCAACGCTATCGAGCAGAGCATGAGGGTAGAAAACTGGTACTGTAACCCACAGGAATCCAATGGAGATGGTGCGCCCCGTATACTTGCCGAGGGATGAATGAAGAAAGAAAAACACAGAAGAAAAAGGAAAAGCGAGAGCCAAGAAGGTCGTAGGCCTTTGGTGGGTTCGCAAAACATCGATGCGCGGAAAAGGACTCGATCATGGCGAGCCATCTTCCAGCAGGTCTCGGATCTTCGCGTAGAAGCTAGCCGGATACTGTCTGATCTCCTCGTCGGTTGGCGGATCCTTCCGCTCGTCCCGAAATCGGTCCGCCACCCGCTGGATGATCTGCCCGAGGAGCTCCTGGGGGATGCGGAGATCCTCGCAGCTGTCCGGATACAGGAACTCGTCGTGCTCGCTCAACATCTGGGGAATCGTCGGCCGTTTCGATGGCTCCCTGTTCAAACAGCCTCGGAGAGTCTTCTTCAACCCCGGGGGAACTTTGACGCCCCCAACACCGTACGGCGGGTATTCGATATGGACCGCTGGATTCACGATCGCCATGACGCGGTGGATTTGCGATTGTATGTGAGCGAATGGCGGGCGCCCATACACCATCTGGTACAGAATACATCCCAAGCTCCATACATCGCTGGGCTTGCCGAGTTTCATCATCTTCCCCAACGGTCCACCTGGGCCTCGTTGGCCCGCATTGGTGTCTTGCAACGACTCAGGAGACATGTAGTTGGGAGTGCCGACGTGGGAATCTCGGTGGACATTGACCGTGTTGTCAGTGTCGATGGCGTTGGCGATGCCGAAATCGATAAGCTTAAGGCGGCCCTGAACCAGGAGGAAGTTGGCAGGTTTCAGGTCGGAGTGTACAATGTCGTAGTCGTGGACCGCTTGCACGCACTCCAGCATTTCTTTCCAGTAATAGCGTGTGAATGACAGGTCTAGCCTTGCATTCTCGGCGTCCAGCTTCATCCGTAGGATCCGCGACAGGTCAGATTCGCCCATGTCCATGAGCTATTGCCATGGGTGGTTAGCTAAATATCGCCAGTGCCGGCACAACAGAACCTTGCACTTACCACACTGAGGACCTGTTTCGACTCGTCCACTTCGTAGTCGAATAACCGCACAACGCGCTCCACCCCCTCGAGCTTCTTCAGCAGTTCGATCTCACCCTTGTACCCTCGTACGGCGCTCTCGTCCGCATCCTCCAACTTCACCCTCTTCAACGCGAACATCTTACCGTTCTCCGCCATGACACGGTACACGTCCGAGCTGCCGCCCTTGCCAATCTTCCCCATTTGCGAATAGGTCTTGCCATTCACGGAGATGTACCCGCGTCGTTTCTTCACCTTCGTCGTCGAGGCCCCGGCAGCGGCAGTTGCGGTTTCTAGCACGGACATCTTCGGCGGTGGCGGCGGCGCGGGTCTATGTGGTGTATTTGTGCTGATCGGACCCAGCGGTATTTGTCTCTCTTCTCTCTGCGCGGAGGTTTTGGTATGGAGGGGCATGGGCTTCATCATGGAAGCCTGAAGGTCCTCCTCACCCTGGTCTACAGCCGTTACTTTCATTACTGAACCAGGAGCCATGTTTTCTTGGTCGCGATGGGCGACCGTAGATCTCAGGATTGAGTCCGGCGGATGATTACCTTGGCCATGCACCGCATACTGATCTCGATATTGACCCCGACCACCAGACGACGAAGACGACGACGTAGGCCGCAGCGCGCTCCCATCCTGACCTCCCTCGTGTTCCTGACTGTTCGGCGCCTGGTCCAGCTCGTCCCCTTGTGGCGTCCGCCGGAGCCCTCGCCGCACAGGCGCGCCGCGCACGGTGAACTTCTTCAGATTCCGGACGGAGTACCCGGGCGTGATGTGGCTATGTTCGGGGGTTCCGCTCGGGGAATTCTGGCGGGAGATCCTGAGCTTCGGTTTCGTCGTTCGGGTTTGGTTGACGGGGCTTTCGGAAAGCGGTGCGGACGGGCGCTGCTCGTTGATGATGCTCTGCGCGAACCCGCTTAGGGCGGGCGGCGGAGGCATCATCTCATCGTCCGAGGAGTCCTCGATGTTGATGTTCTGCATTAAGTGCGCGTTGGCGGAGGACCCTTGCGAGACGGCCAGCACGGATAGCGGTGAGTCGCGCCGGATCTGAAGCGGTCGCATGGAGGTTTGTCGGGACGCTCGGCCTGCACCTCCGTATGAGGGCAGCGGCGTGGGTGATGCTGTTGCCATTGGAATGTTGTGTGCAATATATGGCGGAAGTCCGGATCGTATCACTGGCCTCGTAGGTAGCGCGCGTTGTTATTGTAGGGAACAAGTTTCGTCAAACGATGTGCGAATGTCGCGGTCTTCGGCCTTAACATTCCAACCTGAATGTATGTTCCCTCCTCTTCACGTCTATTCACCCGGGTATTGATGCCGTCGAAGCTGTATATCGTAATTGTCGCGCTTGGTGTAAGTTGCTGGTGGATGCTGGGGACAAGGTGCAGAGGTGTATATGGTGTCTGTGCGGGTTGCTAAGGTAACCCCGCGTGGTAAACAAGGCTTCGGTTGCTTAGATATCACAGGTCGAGTAATTACTACCGTATCCACGTGTCAGGCTCAATTTGCAGAACGTCACTGGTATACTGCTCCTAATGTGTTTTGATTGAACATCTCTCATCTTCCGAAATTTGATCAAATCCAGATATTCCGTAGTATATATAGCACATATTGCATTGCCCTTCAAAAACCGCCAGAGTGAGTGAAGAAAAACAGTATCCCGTGTTTTCTTCCATACAGGCACCAATAGCGGCACCAACAAACCAAGAAACCATACCGCTTATACTAAAATCCCTAAGACCTTTTATCCTCACAGAGAAAAAGGTTAGAGGTACGATCATAACCCTCATTCCACCAATCAAGATATTTGTTCAACTGGCCGCTGCCAAGTCGCTCGACGCCTGAAGGACCACCAAGGCCCGAGTGAGCGGCCTTTTGAAAAAAAAAAAAAAAAAAAAAAAAAAAAAGGGCTTGCTGCACAATGGAGCCATTTCTCAAACCCATGTCTGGAATATGGCCCTTCCGAAATAAGCCGATAGAAGGTAACGTAAAAGAAACTTAAGAAGATAACTTGCTCGTCCCAGGGCTCATCTCGACCTGGCCGAAGGATCCAAATTGATCCTTGAGGAGCAACAGAAAAGAAGATCAAAGTTTGGAGTTTTCGCCGAATTGGCCTCCCATAGTCGACGTGTATATGTTGTCGAACTGGCTGCCCAAACTACCAAGGTTTGGTAGATCTTCAAACCACGTATCGCCGATATCCAGGTTTTGACCATGTTGGCCATGAGTATCAAATAGGGTGAAGTCACCCATCGGGGAATTGAAGTTCGAGAATCCATCCTCGAACCCCTCGTCCAACTGAAAGCTCTCGGTATTGGATAGGAGAGTTGCATCGGCTTGGCCGCCAAGTGAAAGATGTGTGGCTGTAGTAGACGGCTCAAAGTTGTCAAACGTGTACGTTTGGCCAAAGTTCGGGAAGCTATCGAAACCTCCGCTCAAGGCTGGAGTCGGTTGCTGACCAATCCCGGTTGTAAAAGGGGTACCTTGACAAGAAGTAGTTTGATCGAAGATTGCGTCATGGTGAGCTCGGCCTATTTCAGGCGTCATGGTATTCTCAAATGCAGCCGGCTGGTACGGTGAGAAACCAGAAGAATAGGACATGACGGACCCGGCCGTGGTTACCGAGTCACGGCGGTAATCAGCCTCAAAGGCTTCCGTGCTCAAGGCAGGAGTAAGAGTATACAGGTCAAAGTCCCGGTACGATGGAACTGCCGGAGAAGGTGCGAACGGGGTCATCGGTGTTGGAAACTTCTGAAGCGTGGATGCTGGAGTGTTGATCAGAGGAGTAAGCGGCGTTTGTGGTGATTGATTGCTTGAGCGGACAGCCTTCTTACGGCCGTTGCTTTTGGAGCGTATGTAGGTCCAATTGTGAGCTTTCTCCATGTGTTGCTTGCAGTTACTTTCTCTTTTCGAGACGTACGTGCACGGTGGGAATTGGCACTTGTGCTGTGCCGGGGCCGAGGAATGGCGATCGTTAACGTGCCTGTCTCGCTCCTTCTCAGTAGGCCAACCCAAGTCATGGTATTTACAGTTCAGCTCGGGACATTTCCAGGGCCTAGAGTGAGTCTTTTCGTGCTTGGTGAGATCGCATGCCCTATCGAACTGCTTATCGCAAGACTTGCACAGATGCATCACGTCACTGGGCTTGCCCGACTTGCGACGACGAGCCATCGATCGACGTGCGCCATCGTCGTCCAGGTCACCCTCCAGGCCTCTCTTGGAGGCATGAATCTCGCTAGGTTGCTCGGCAAGCGGAATGACTTTACCATTCTTTTCACGCACAAGCTCGACAGGCGTTCCGTCATGGCTAAGACCTCCTCGGAGAGTAATCTTCTCATCTCTAATTATTGGAAGTTAGCAGCTGTATCGTGCTAAAAGGTAGCGTGCTGGAGATGTAAGGTATGAAGCATAGCCTGGTACAGAAAGCAAAGCGACCGAACTTACGGCGAATAATCCATCTCGTCCAGCTCTTCACCATCCTCTTGTTTCTGCCGCGTGGCAGCCATTATAGTTGCGTAGCGTCGAATCTGTTCCACCAGGTCAAGAAAGTAATGATTAGTGTAAGGTCGGTCAGTTGGCAGGCGCTGGTCTCGCTCCGGAAGGCTGTGGACGGTGGCGTATAGTAGCTGGACCGATCGTTCGCAAAACCGAAGATAGGATGATGAGGTTGCCGAAAACTCCTTTAAAGCACACATAATCCAATGAGCAATTGCACCATTAGATATATAGAATCCCTCACTCACCGGAGCCAAGAAGATCAGGGTCTTTTCCAGATCGCGCAGATTATTGATGTATTTCGAGCCAATCCGACGGGGGACGTCCTGAATCAGTGGGTGGAAGTCTTTCAGAGACTCTTCTGCTAAGATCGGCTCTATAATTTTGTCGCGGATAACTTTATAGGCGTACTCTCCCAGGACATGCTTCGGCTCATCTGCTTTGCACCCTAAGGCTGACACGGACTTGGTGATGGCAGAATGGGATTTTGAGAAAGTTGAAGCGACGGAGCATCCGCTGGGGGCAGCGTGGTCTTTTATATTTGTGTGAGCAGGAGAACAGGGCATCAAGGAGAGGGCGCACGACTTACCGTGTTTGGGCTCGTCAATGCTCGAACCAAGCCCACTGTCAGAGGCATGATCACCAGAAGGGATTTTCTGGTCAACATCCATAGGCTCCGTATCCATTGTGGTACGGTCGAGCAAGAAACTCGGGACCGGGTACACCTCCGGGTCATGCAAGAGATTGGTAGTCGTAGACGGTGAGGACTTGCCGGATAGTGTGGCGTCAAAGCGTTCTAGGATGTTGGTGATGCGGTTGATGGCCGCGTCGTTAACAAGCTCTGCAAGAGCCTCCGGACTGGTACTCGAGCGCTTGGGCATGAAGACAGCGTGATCAACCGGGTCGATGATGTCCGGGGACGACAAAGTGGGAGAGTGAAAGGTGCCGGTCTTGCGCAATGAGGTTGTTTTAAGATGAGGGACCTGGGGAGGAGGGCCCTTAAGAGGCCGGCGACGCGGGTTCGTCTGGGATGGGGCCATGGCTGTGAGAGGATCGGTCCGGAGGGCGGCAACTGGACACAGGTCGGCGGCGGGAGATCAGCTGGGGGTCCAGGGGTGGTTTGGCGGGTTCCGCTCCGGATGTGACTCACGTTGGTCCGGAAGAGGGGTGATTCAAACGTCCTGAATCGAATGGCTCAACCGGGTTGGTTTTCTGTCCGGTGTCGTCAAAAGTACAACGAATATGACAGGCAGGTCGTCCAAGAGAGAGGATGAACAGATCGGGCCCACGAGGTCGTGTGAGGTTGAGAGGTTCCCGAACTACTCGACAGGTCTGTATCGAGCTTGCCTGTCGAGCGGCTGTACGCTACGCAAGCAATCGAGGGCTCATGGAACGGCTGGTCGATATTGGAGCGAGACAACTCGGGAAGCCGAGAGGTGCAGCGGAAGTGAGGTCTGAGTTAACGCAGCAAACCGGGGAATGTGGAGAGGGAGCAGAGACGAGCAGCTAGCAGAAAAGCGGACAGATTATAAAAGAAGGCGCAGCGGCAGCAACGAAAGGTGAGCGAGGAGTGAATGTGGGGGTTTCACTTGGCTGTGGCAGAGCTAAAGCGCCAGGTAACCGGGATGACGCAGCCTGAGGACGAGTGCGGTGACGAGGCTTGGAATCCGTGGAGGGGAGGTTAGGCAATGCGTCTACGAGTAGGGAGAGCGAGGAAAGAAAAGAGGAAGTAGAGATGGTGAGAGGGAGGTGGTTTGAGACTGGACGTCCTGAGGTCTCCGAGGTCCCGCGTCGCCTGTTCCCCAAGGATGGCTGCCTAGAGGTCGGCCTCGCTCGGAGTCCTGAAGGAGTTTAGCCAGCTCGCGGGTGGGCTGAGGCACGGCATTAGGTGGGCACGGGGCGAAATGGACTCCTGTCCAACAGACGCCGACTAAAAAAGGTACAGTACCTACTGTACCTAGTATATTTCACATAGTAGTAGAAGTATGGTAGTTTACAACTGCTTCCTCATGTATTAAGTTATCAATTCTCGTCTATGTACCTACGTTTAGGTAGGTATTCAATGTGTTCAGTGGTGGGCCGGTGGAGCCCCTGCTTTACGCGGGTGCCAGGGTGCCAGGCTGAGGAGAATGTGACATCTGGAGTGCACACCCTCAGTAACAAGCACATTATCTTTACCTACTATACGTACATACTAGGTACTATACAAGCTCGGATATCCATTCAATTCATGCCTACCATTCTCATTAGCGAGTTTTTGACCGGAATCGGTGGGGGAGAGAGCGGAGGGGATAAGATACTAAGGTATGGAAATGATGGCAATGATGAGATAACTAGGTACCGTACGTACTGGTCGGGCTAACTTGCTCCGCGCGAATTAGTGCGGCAGTAAGCATAAACCAACATGATTCTACAAGACAGGTGGCCTCCCTATTGTTTCATTCGGCTGTGTTAGTACCCTATGATCGTCCCAAATTGCAGAAATGAAGATGGGGATGATGGGACGATATTGCTGCGCAAGACTGACCTTCGCAGCGAGGACTTGAGTGGTGACTGTGCGCAGCAGAAGATATCAAACAAAACCCGTCCAGCTGCTCGGTAAGGCGTGCATCGTGCGTGCATCCCCCGCAAAACCATGTCGCGGATACCCCCCCCCTCCCTTGTCCCCCGATGGAAGACGAACACGGGCGGCCCGCCATTTCACTGTGAGCGAGGCCTTCAGGCCCGCGGCGACAGTCGGTGAAGGGGGCGGAAAGGACCTCTTTTCTCCCTCCCTTCTCGGCAGGCTCTTCCGTTACGCTCGCTGGCGCTGCGACATCACTGGAGGTACTGAAAATCCAACAACGCGCGGACCGGCGAGCCCGAATGGGCGTGCGCGCTAGCAAGGGAAGCTTGAACCCCCCGGGGCATGTAGGATTGCGGTTTGGGGGCCAAAAAGAAGCTTCTTCACGTCAAGGTGAAGTACAGTTGTAGTAGAGGAGGGCGGTTGGTGATTGATCAACAGATACCTACGGAGTAGTAGCTCGAAAGCTGCTTGATCTGGAGCAAGGTAATAGGTTGTAGGTAATTTTTAGTGAATAACCTAACCTGCTGACTTGGTCCTCCAGTTTCATGTCACTCATGCCAGCACAATCCATCTGTCCATCCTCCTCCCATCCATCATTCACCCTCCCTCTTGCGCAAAGGAAGTGGATTCACAACGAACGCATCACGGTCCGCAGCAGCTTGGCGCCTACCTCCGTAGCCAACGGCTGGCGCGACGCTCGTCAATGCAAGCATCTCGCCTCGCCCAGCCTCTGCAACTCGACACTATCTCGAGCTACGCCCTCGGCCCTTTCACTTCCTCATTTCGCGTCCTCGGTCGTCTGCAGATTGAAGGGGGCCGTTGGTACTCGGACTACCCTCTTCGTCTCCCGGCCAAGTTTCAAACGGAATGTGCCCAGCCGCCAGAATCAGCCCCAATGAGTCAAGTCAGCCCTGCCATACGAGCCGAGCACCTGGGCCGTTGACCAGGAGGGACTCCTACATATGCGGCCACGTCTTGCTTGCTCACTACTGTACATACTGTATGTAGATTCGCTCGCCAAGTTATCGTGGACCTGAGGAGCTCTTCATGTCGGTATCTCTACTCCTGCTCCCGCTCTTGCTCCGAAGCTAAGCTCGGCACGCTCAGGTCTAGGTATGTACTTAATTTCTTGAAGGATTTGCAGCCGTCCTCACCCTTGAAAGTAGCCTCGTATTCTCGGCCCCTCCACCAGCGAAGCGACATTTACCTTAGCAGATCCTCTCAAGTTCGGCCGTCTTATGCGCCGCCTCGGCTCCGGGCCTATGCATCTCTCCGTGTCGCCGTGACGCCGTGACCTGATTCCATCCCGTCCGCTCACCGATGAGCATTGTTTAGCTTGACCGTGCGCGGGTACAGCACCTCAGCCAGTCAAGCGAGTTGGATACCAGCGATGATTGTCAATCCAGCACGGCCACGGCAGTTGATTATCTAAGCGTAACCCCACCACTGCACCGACACCACCACCAAACCCCCTGGTCATGGCGGTGATGCACAACTCTGGACTCTGTACAATCCTTCCGGCCGCCGCACTGCCCCGTCGCTGCACGCCGGGCGCCAATTCCGCCCTCTCCCGTGTCGAACCTGTTCCACGCGGAGGGCGTGCTTGTGCCTGTGGCGAAGGCCACCTCAACGCCGCACCAGCCATCGTTCGCTGGATGTTGGAGGTGAAAGTCGAATTGGAGGCGAGGCAGACCAACCGCAGACCTTTCTGCTAACTGGTGATACTGAGCACGAGTCAGTCAGTATCCATGGAGGGGATCGCGTACAGGCTGTCTGCGCTGCCCAGGTTTTGATGGCTGCGCTGGTCCTACCGATCCTCTTTTCATTCACGTCAAGACCGTCTGTAGTCCGGTCACGATCTCATACAGCATGACCACAGTCGGTGTCCAAATGAGAGGATCCGATGGCCAAGTTTGCCATCTTCAAGCTTCTTTTTTCTTTTCTTCCCGGTCTTCATTCCCAATCTTTCGTATCTGTTTGGAAAGTTAACCCCAGGCTGTGCGCGCCGGTCACATGTGTATACCCCCTTGGGCAAGAAGCCATCAACAACGCTCGGAGCGTGTGGACTGCTATAGTAGTTTGTCATTTTGGTATTCCGCGCCAACATGGTAGCAGATCCATACGATTCTGAAGATTAAAGACAACCATAATGGATCACCGACGATCGACGTAGAAACCTCGAGGAAGAGCATGGCAACCAAAACAAGCCCTTGAAGAAACAATCAAACGTTACTTTGATACCCGACTATCTTTCTTCCGTTCCTTCCTCCCCTCGACCCGCTAACCACCCAGAACCCCCAAGGCCTTCGTCCACAGCGCATTCCTCTCCTCATTCGCCGTCGTCCCCACGCACTCCGTCAGGTACAGGGACCAGCCGCTGTCCGTCCCCTGCGCCAGGCCCTCCCGCGTCGCCGCGTCGCAGAACGTCGTCAGGAACCACGCCGCGCTCGCGAAGCTCTCCGCGTCCGCCGCGACCAGCGCCAGCACCGCCGTCGGGCCCTGCGCCTGCGCCGTCGCCACCGCCGCCGCCCCGAACAGCGCCGTCGCGTACCGCGCGTTGTACGTGGGCGACTGCATGTTCCGCGTCCCCTGGCCCGGCACGCCCGGGTAGTGGTTCTCGTTGTACCGGAACGCGCCGGACTCGTACAGCATCAGCGCCAGCGTCGCCGCTCGCTCCCCCGCCGTGCTCACGTTGTACGTCGTCCAGGAGGCCCGGATCGGCTCCGCGGCCTGCGCCGCCGTCCGGCACTCGTCCGGGTAGGTCGCTCCCGTGCACGAGGCGGTGTCGGCTGAGATGGCCTCGATCTGCTGCGCGGTCAGGCTGTCGGATCCGCGCGGGACCAGCCCAGCGGAGTGCGGAAGCGCGACGACGGAGAGAGCGAGAGAGGCGGCCGTGGCCAGCATCGTCGGGATAGGTAGAAGGCGCATCGTAATGGAATCGTTATTGTTTTTGCAGCAGCGGTTGGTAGTGCTCCCTTTTCAAAAGAAAGGCAGTCGTATTTAAAGGAAAGGTCGAGGAATGAACAATGATGCAATCTATGCAGTCGAGAATGTCGTCTAGACAATCTGAACGCAAAACAATGTCATTGAACGATGTGTCAAGTCAAAACGAGCGAGAACAAGAAGAAGAAAATCAAAAATAATCTCGTTGAAGGACAGTGAAGCTTAGAAACCAGGGGAAAAAAAGAGAGAAGCATCAACACAAGCTATCAAACGGGGACGGTCTCATTCCTCTCAACGCCTTTTATATGGAGCGTGAGCTACGACATGACAGAGGTTCAACATAGCGATTGCCACAAACATCTGCCCATCCCATTTCATCTCCACCCGCTAGAATCATTCCGCCAGCAAACACAACCCTCCTGAAGGGTTCGATTGGGTATGGCAGGCAGCCCGCACACGGCGAAACGGGGGCGAGAGCGACATAGCGAAGAAAGATCGCAGCACACGATCCTCTCAGGGAACTGACATGGTGGCATGGAGCGCACTCATTGGATGGGCAGGCGCGTGGCGGGGGGGGCAGACGTTCGTGAAACACCCCCGTAGCCGTTTCGAAGCCGGAGCCCTACGTCCACTCTCAGCGGCGTGTGCTCTTCTTGCCGTCGGATTCCTTCACCCGTTATATGCATCCTGAACAGACCTGAGAGTCGATTTGAAACCGCGGGTATCATTGAGGCCACGTGCTGCTGCCATTTACATCATAAGTACTTTGCCATCCGTGTCTACTACTCACATGGTGATGGCCGCGGGGCTAGAAGAATCCCCTTGCGCTCGCACCAAGAACTCGCCAAAAAAACAATATAAATGATGAAAAATTTCACAAGCTTGCTTGGCTGCTTCCTCTATACGGCCCAACTGCATTGAATCGTAACCGTATCGAACCCTCCCCATATATTGCAGCCAAATCTAGAAGTCGAATTCACCCCGGAACCTCTCAACGTCCATGCCCGGACCTACCAGGTCCCCCAGATCCCTCCGGCCCATCTGGTTAAACACTCGCCGAAGTGTGTCGAAGAGGTTGGTGCTTTGGTTCTGCTGGATCATGCGTTCAAGCTCCACATCGTTCACCGCGTCGCCAACCACTTCTCGTGCTCTTTCCTTGCCCTCACGTTCAACAACCTTATGCATGGCCAACGCACCGAGGAGATGTTGTGCAGCTTCGGTATAACAGCCGATGTTGATACACGAGACACCAAGGTTATAGCGGGCGCGAACGAAGTTCGGCCGAAGAGCTAATGCCCGTTCGTACGCATCGATAGCCTCCTCGGACCGGCCCGAGTTAGCCAGGGTTGCACCAAGACGATTCCATAGGAGATGTAGCTGCGAGGTTTGGTTGGTGGTGCCTGACTCCGTTGAAGCCAATGCGGCGCCGAAGCAATCAACGGCCTTGTCGTATTCCTCGGCCCCGTAAAACAACACGCCCAAGCCCACCTGAACGTCCGGATCCATTTGCTCTCCTGAGGGCGACAGCTGGGCGGCTTCAATGAACAGATTCGTCACCTTTTCGTGGAGCGCGTGGCGGTCGGTGAAGCCAATGTCGGATGAGGTGGAAAGCGGACCGGTGATGAGAGATGGATACTTTGTGGCAACCCACCGTTCAAGGGTACGATAAGCGGTGCTGTCGTAGCCTTCGTTGGTATAAGACACGGCCAGCCCCATGAGAGCTTCAAGGTTCGAAGGATCGAGCCGGAGAGCCTGTTCGAGGGCCCGTATTGCCGGGGTCTCCTTCTCGTTCTGTGCCTGTGCAGCCCCAAGCTTCACCCATGCGTCAACATGCTGCGGATCTTTCTGTACAGCGGCCTCAAAAGCCAGCGCAGCCAACGAGAGGTTCCCGCCCTCTTCCATTATTTTGACTCCTTCCTCGAAGGGGTTCGTCAGGTCTTTGAAAAAGTTATCTTGCTCGAAAATATACTCTCCAAGCTGGGGATCCCGGAGAGCACTGTGTGTGTTGAGCCCATCGAAACCTTCCCACTGATCAAGCTCGCTCATGTGCATACTATCGGCAAAGTGCTCGTCGCTGGCAAGTTGCCTGGCATTTGCCGTTTCAGCTTGAATGCCCCTCCAGATGCTTTCGAAATCGCCGAACTCATCGGTCTCGGAAAGGACTGACCTGTCTATGTCATTCAACTCCGCCTCCACTGCCGCACTGCCTTCGGCATCAAGCCTCTCCGCACTCGTTTGGTCCGCGGTCTCCAATTGTGCAAACTGGGCTTCCCAGTCCTTATCATCCAGCTCTACCATCCGATCTTTACCCTTTGCTTGGTGCTGCTGCGTCTGGTACGTCGGTGCAGGGTATTGTGGTTGCATCATCCTCATACCGCCCATACCCATATAACCCATAGGCCTTTGGTAGCCGCTCATCACCGCAGGTGAGCCCACTCTTGGACTCACTGAGCTAGCAACCTGCGTCTTGTCGATCTGCTGGAATTTCGCGAACTCCGCAGGGCTGAACATGGGAGCCTCGGAAGCCTGAAAAGGAGCTTTCATTGTGTGCTGTTCCAGAGCAGGGGCGAATTCTGAAGCCCATGCCGGGGATCCGCTATGCGAGACGTGCTCCAACTCCCTCCTCATCTGCTCCATGGCGAAAGGGCCAGCCGGGCCGGGTCCAGGCAGCATTTGGTCCGGTTGCTGGAGAAACTCGTCCATCATCTATATCCATGGTAGTCAGCGCCTGCTGGAACCATCCGCCCTGGAATGATAGCATTCTAGCCGGCTTAAGACGTGTTGGCACGCAGAAAAGATGCGTAGCGGAACATACATGCTCTTGTCCCGCCCCAAGTGCATGGCTCCTCAACCCCTCTTGTATCCCGTTGGGCCCTCGGCATACTAGCCTGTCCCTCTGCAGCGACTTGTCATCTTGTACGTGCTTGGTGAATTGGCTGAGCGGGTTCCCCGCTGTCGAGCACTCAGCGCCACCGAGGAAAGACATGGCCGGTACGGAAATCAAGTGATCAGGAAGCAGGACGATAAAGAGCGGAAGGGGTTACGGAGGCTGGGGTTCGTATGTACAAGGTCGAGCGGAGTAGGTTGGAGTTGAGGCGGTGACTATAGCTCCGCGGTCGGCTTGTGATGGTCAAACGTGGGGTTCTAAACGGCGTCCGTGGCTGACCTCGGCACGGCACTATCAGGGCAGCCGCTACTCGGGCAGAAATTCTTGCCTCACAGAGCGAACCCGACCCCAAATCGCTTGAGGCCCGTGTGTGAGGCGCGGATCGACAGTGAATTCTGCCGGACACGCATACACGGACAATGGCAAAGGCTCTCGTGAAGCTGATAGATTTTTGATATAGTACAGTTCCATCCGGACGCCAGGGAATAATTCATCTTTCATCCTAATGACACCGGAGGGAAGAAAAGAAAAGGAAAGCAGAGCGCATGTACGAAAAGGTCTCCGACATAAAAGCCGCCACGCTCACGTCGAAGGGACCAAGTGCACCCTCCACCTACTCATGCGACATCCCTCCATCAAACAGCTACATTGAACCACCTGAGGCTTACTCTACATTACCCGGGCGCGTGGTCTCGCGCGTGTGTGTGCTGTAGTCGATTCTGAGCGGCCTGCCATAGATCTCCTTGCCCTGTAGTTGTTCCATCGCCCTCTGGGCGCTAGCCACATCGACGAAGTCGGCGTGGGCGAAGCCGCGAGGTTGGCCGGTCCGGCGATCGATGGCAACGCGGACGTCCAACACGTTGCGAATATCGCGGAAGAGCTCGTTGAGATCTTTGTCGGACATCTCATAGGACATGTTCCCAATAAAGAGGGTGTTAGTAGGGCTGTTCGGCTCCCTGGCGGCTCGCTGAGTCTGGTAAGAGGGTCTAGACGTATTTCGGTCCTTCGGCTGGTGAACCTGGACAGCAATGCGACGGCCCTCGAACTGCTGAAGGTGAAGGTTCTCAACGGCAGCGGCAGCATCCTTCTCGTCCCTGAACTTCACGAAGCCAAAACTATTACGATTGTTAGACATGCTTCAGGACAAATTTGAGAACGTCCTTGGACTCACCCTCTAGCACGACCCGTGGCATCTTTGGTAACAACGGCGCTCTGAACTTCACCGAACTTCGAGAAGATGCGGCGGAGCTGGTCATCCGTAATATCGTAGCTCAGGTTCCCTACGTAGAGAGTGTTGGGCGACACGGGCGGGAGGGGCCGGGATCGCGACGTGAAAGGAGTGGCGGCAGCATCACCCGCGTTGGACAAGACGTCTCCTGCCCTCTCGGCGGCGGCTGTGGCCGTCTCCGCAACACTGGCAACGGTAGACTTGACGGTCTCGGTCGCCTGCTCAATCGCGGAAGCGATCGTGGCTTGGTCCTGTGCATCCGCAGACTCAGGAGCCGAGGAATCCTCTGCCTGCTTCGATGTCGTCTCAGAGACGGTCTCATCTGTGGTCTCGGCTTCGCTAGGCCTGGCCTCCTCGGTACTATAGAATTTCCGCTGGAAGGGCGAGATGACAGAGCTCTGCTGTCTGATCGCAAAGGGCCGGACAGCTGCAACGGACCGGGGCTTGACGGCATAGGATGCAGATGAAGACAGCGCCTTGACGGCGGTACGGCGGAGAAGATACCTGGATGACAGCAATGTTAACGCGTGGGCCAGTGCCAACAGGACCGATGGAGCTTACATGATTGCTGAGCGTGAAGAAGATTTTGGATGGAAAGGGAAGAGAAGGTACTTATGGAGTAGTGGGTGCCAATTGCCTGCAGGAGACTTTTTCTTCGAGCACGCTAAAAATCATCCGCTTGGGGGATGCCGGGTCACGGGGAAGGCTTGGCCGGTCTAGGACGTGGCGGAACGCTGGGGTACTTGCGGGTGGGGGTACTTTCAGTCCGCACAAACCCAAGGCTTCGAGTATTTATCCAATGTACACACGGGGTTGGCTAACGTACGCGTCTGCAGAAACAACACTTTGATTACATCGCTGTATCGACGGCGCTCATTCACATATACGATACGATATGTCCCTACTCTCTGGGCGAGTGATAGACACCCCCCCCCCACGTTCTCGCAGAATGCATGATGCTCTGGCGAACCCGCCGAATGCTCTCCTACAGTTTAGCGTACACATGTTTCCCACCATGCTTCGCGAAAAGCCACAACAACGGGATGCCGCCATGGTATATCCTAGGTATCTCCGTAAGAAAAACATGATAATGAGGAACAAAATCACACCTAAAACGCCGCCCCTTGCCGGAAACGATCCCCGATACCAAATCATGCACATGACATCCAGAGGGCCGATCCAAGCTTGCGGATGAAAAATGTCACCGTCTAAAGCCTCTTCTCAGAAAATACGCGGACTGTATCCCAGACTCGCTCATCGTCCTAGAAGGGTACCAACTCCCCCAACACTGACCGTACCAATAGGGTTTCGCTGAGACAACGGGATCCGGTCTTGCTCATTCCTCATAACACTCGGCGTCAATCCGGACGGCTCATGGGCCCTCGAAGAGCCGGCAGCCGTCATACTTGACATACCGGAGCCCCAGAAGCGAGTGGGACCACCGGATGGGCTTTCTCTAAGAGGGCTTGAAAACGCGTTCGGCGCCCCTGAAGCCTCTTTGGAGTGGGCCTGAAGTATGTGCGCATGCGAGCTACTCAACTCCGACGTAGCGTTGCTATTCTTCCCGGGATCACCTCTCGAGGTGCGCTTGAGATAGGCAACTGGTGACTCGTCGTCCCCATGTCCAGCATTATCCCGACTCCCTTGACCTTGAGCTGCTGAGGACGGAGGATTCGAGGTTATTTCGATAGTGGAGGCCGAGCCGTTCGGTGCGTGCACATCCACCACTCTTCGCTGACCAGCAGGTGTGGTAAACAAGTTGCTCGCTACACGCGGCTGCGCACTGGAGAGGCTGTGGAAATGGTTGTGATGTGCAGGGTGCTGCGGATTAGCCCAGGGTGTCTGCTCCAAGAATTGTTCTTCTGCAGCTATACGGTCGGCATGAGAAGGCTCTTGGTAAGGGCGTACGCGCGGAGGATTGCGCAAAGGAATCTATGGTAATGTCAGTAAGAGGTAATCGCGATCGCGACCGCTACGCCGGACGAGGCATACCTTCATGGCCCGGAAATCTTCTTCAAGCTCGTTGTTGCGAGCGGAGATGAGCTCCGGTGCAGCTGGAAAGCCAACATATTTGGCGATGCCCGAAAGTATCGACACTTCAAGGTTATATGCTGTTTGTTGTTGGGCTTGAATCGTCCGCTTAGTCGGGAAATGGTAAGTGTAGTCGGACTCGTCAGACCCAAGGTTTCTTCTCTCCTTTTGAAGTTGGTAAAATCGTTGGTTGCAGCGCGTCAAGGCTTCATCCCGTAGATCCCGGACGGTCTGGAAGTACTGAGTATGCCACTGATGTCGCTCCGCAACCGTCTTATTTTTCAGGCAGTCCAGCTTATAGTCGAAGAGTGTGCTCTCGAACTGAATCTTGCCGTCGCGACGCTCGTCTATGCATCGGAGCATAGCCAGATATTCCGGGTGTTGGCAGTTGTCTTCCTTGAGCATCTCCAGCTCCCGCGTGAGCTGGGCGATGCCTTCATCGCACAGCCTTGATTCATAGGTTAGTGTAGTTCAGCATTACAGAAACCCGGTAACCCACTTTTCTCGGAAAATCTTGAACTTCTTTTCTATACTTGACAGGGAACCGACGGCAGACCTTTTCTTGGATACTAGGTCACTTGAGTTAGCCTGTTATATTTACCAGATAAATGCCAAGCCGGTCGGCTACACGGTTATGGACTCACGCTCTTCATCCAAGTTACTATCATCATCGTCGCCCTGTAGCTCTTCTGCTTCCTCAATTTCCTGGGCGTCCGTATCGGTCCGGGAAACTCTATCGACAGGGTCAATTGCCTTCTTTACTCTCCTTTTGCCCTTCCTGTTCTTGTCCACTCCGAGCGTGGTAGGTCCGCTTTCGGCTTCTTCATTGTAATTCATGGCAATATCTTCAGGGTCATTATCCTGTCCTTCCGAGCTTGTCTGTGCGACTTCAGGCGTATCTTCCTTGTCGGCAGACTTTTCGGTTGTCAGCTCCTCCAAGGCCGGCAGTTGTCTATGCGTAGGGATGGCATGATTGGAGACACCACTGCGTTTCCTGGCCGGTTCTTCAACAACGGTGTCAGCATCGTTGATAGCATCACCGTTAGAGCGCTTCCGTTTGCGACCCGCAGAAACATCCAGTATGCTCTCTCGTTCCGCCTCCGCAGCTGCGGAAAGTTCTGCTAGGCCAGAGTGCATTTCCCTCGCGTGTCCCGTTGCTGCATGCTGGGCCGAGGTGAGCGGTTCCTTGGCCATCTCATCAGCCGCAGTCGACCGACTTAGTTTGCTAGGGCTTTTAACCAGAGCAACGTCAGAAGCTCCGCCAATGTCATGTGCTATGCGCTGGTGTTTTCGAGGTGTCTGATCGAGCCGCTCCGTTTCAGCCTCGGAATCATTCTCGCTATAATCTATAATGGCTGGAGGTTGGTTTGATGCCTCATCACCGTCATCTAGACCATCTCCAAGCTCGCTTAGACTGCTGGAACGATTGTCATTGTCTTCACCGTCTGGACCAATGCTGGAGCGGTCCCCGGCAAGGGCGCTCTTTATCGGAGGCTTATCTGCGTTTGCGTTGCTTCCGGACATATCGGTTACCTGAGTGGCCGTGGAAGTATCGAGGAGTTCCTTTCCGGGATTTACTGATCCAGCAGCTTCACCAAGCTGAGGGGTATGGGTATGTGGTTGGGCAAAAATCGAACTGGGTTTCGGCGCGACAGGAGCGACGTCTGTTGCCCAGAGGATATTAGCAAGGTCCCGTAGAGGGCAGACAGAGTGAAGGATACGAAGAACAAGCGTGTCTGCCATCACCGTATGCTCGGCCAAGTAACGGGTAGGTTCCCGACCGACCAAGCACCCAGGCTCCGGCGAGGTTCGCCATCGCTTAAAATGTTGCGGAAGGAGTTGAAATGTATGTCGGCATGCCGCTCACCTGCAAGAGTCGCGAAACCAGAGTGTGGGTCAGGCTCTGAGCTGGGTCTGCTGCCGTTTCTCGGGAGCGCGCTCATAGTGCGCCCATCTGACGAAGCAGCGAGGATCAGCTCAAGATCTACCGGCTAATCGAGGCGGCCTGAGAAGCGATATGCGGGATTCTTCGCAAGGGAGATGTCTGGCGTGAGTGTTCAAACTATAGCTGTGACGAAGCAACGCTGGGCACGGCGGATTTGGCCTGAGCTAGCGAATGCGAAGAAGTGCGGCAGTGGCTAATAAAGATTTGGTAAAAAGCTTTCGAGACAAAAATTGGAAGGGGAGAGCGCCGCGATGTAAGGCGAGTATAATCTGGGTCGGTTCTGGTAGAGCCGGTGGGGGAGTGAAGATGGTAGAGGGCGGATTCAACTGACCTTCTCTCTCTCTCTCCGCTTGCCAGGATGACCGCGATTACCGTGCACCCGTGGAGGCCGGAGATCGGCGTTTAGATTGATCCGGCACGTGAACCCTTGATAATCGGCTTCAAGCCCGACGTTCAGCCGGAAGGGCCTCCGCCAGAAAGTTTCGACCGCGAACCCAGAGACCGAAAGACTGTAGGACTTCACCGAAAGACCACTCAACCTGCGCAATGGGCCGAAAGTCTTCAAACAAGTTTGCGAGGGCAGACGAAGAGCGTTCCGGCGCCGCGAAGCCTCCCATTCTTGCTCCAAAGGAGGCTGTCGACCCTGCATTAGCCTCACTGTTTTCTACGAGCGTATGCAATCCTGGCTAAGCACCGCATTCATCTGCAGAGCCCAGAAGCTAATAACTCCCCAGTTAGGACCTACAAAACCACCGCAGCGCTCATACCCTACGTTAGCAGCTAAGGAAGCTTCGCCGCAGGAAGCAGAAGCCGAGTCTGAAGACGAAGATCAAAATGAAGACGAAGATGAAGGTGAGGACGATGGACTAGCGGAGGGCAGTTCGGATGCTGAGATGGACGATGAGGAAGAGGATGAGGAGGATGAGGAGGATGATGAGGTGGAAGAAAAGGCGAAGGCGGCGGCGCTGGGCAAAGCCGTGCATGGTCCGGAAACGAACGATTCAAGCCAGCGCAAGCGGAAACGCAAGCAGGAAGGCGAAGAACTGGAAGAAAAGTACCTGCGAAAGCTCGCGAAAGAGGAGGAGAAGGAAGAGGCGGAGCGTCGGGTTGAACGAGCGAGCAAGAGAGTCAAAGCGACCAGTGAGAACGAAGACGGTGAAGAGGCTCAGATCGACGCGGAGACCTCCGCGAGTGGATCGGAAGCAGGAGATGCCATCGGCGCGGACGAAAGCGACGACGAGGGCTTCGAGATCCCGCAGCATGAGAGCCTGGCGCCGACCGGGGGAGCGGACGAGCTCGAGAGGTCCTCGCGCACCGTCTTTCTCGGAAACGTCTCCAACGAGGCCATCGCCTCGAAATCGGCCAAGAAGGAGCTCATCCGCCACCTCGAGTCGTTCGTCGCGGCCCTGCCGGCGCACACGCCGCCGCACAAGGTCGAGTCGATCCGCTTCCGCTCGACCGCGTTCGCCAGTAGCATCCCCAAGAAAGCCGCATTCGCCAAGAAGGAGCTCATGGATGCGACCACGAAGAGCACAAACGCCTACGCCGTCTACACGACCCAGGTGGCCGCCCGGGAGGCCGCGCGCCGGCTGAATGGGACCAAGGTACTCGGCCGCCACCTGCGCGTCGACGAGGTCGCGCACCCTGCCAAGGTCGACCACCGTCGCTGCGTCTTCGTCGGCAACTTGGACTTCGTGGACGACGAGAGCGGCATCCGGGCCGCCGCGGCCGCGAAGGACGGCAAGACTCCGAAGCCGCGCCAGCCCGCCGACGTCGAGGAGGGCCTATGGGAGCACATGAGCAAGGCCGGCAAGGTGGAGAGCGTCCGCGTGGTCCGGGACCCTAAAACCCGCGTCGGCAAGGGTTTCGCATACGTCCAGTTCACCGTAAGTCCTTCCCAACCCAGCCCGCCACCACGTGCACCCTTCCCCCACCAAACCTGTAAATCCCCAACCAAAGCTAACGCCACCCGCAGGACGAGAACGGCGTCGAGGCAGCCCTGCAGTTTAACGACAAGAAGTTCCCCCCGCTGCTCCCGCGCAAGCTCCGCGTCGTCCGCGCCAAGGCCATCAAACGCAACACCGCGAAGCACCGCGACCATCCCACCACCCGCTCCGCCAGCGCCGCCGCCGCCAACGCCGTCTACAACCCCAAGACCTCCGCCGAGCAGCGGAGCGCCCTCGGTCGGGCGGGCAAGCTGCTCGGCCGCGCCGGCGCCGCGCAGTTCCGCCGGGGCGGGCCCGTCCGCGCGCCTCCGGCTTCCGCTGCCGCTGCTACTGGTGCCGCCGCGGGACCGGGCGGCGTGAAGCCCCCGGAGCAGTTCGTTTTCGAGGGTCACCGTGCCAGCAGCAAGCAAGGGAACGCCGGGCTGAAGTTGCGGCCCAAGGGCAGCGGCAAGAAGAGCGGCGGCGGCAAGCCGAAGAACAGGAGCAGCAAGCGCGGCGCGGCGTGGAAGGCGCAGGGTGGGAAGAAATAATCCGTGACGGTGAAATCGGGTGCTGTGGGCTCTGTCTTAATCGTCTGCAAATAAAGCAAAAAGTGTCTTCGGGGTGTGTTCATTTCTTTCTCGAAATAGGGCCAATCATTGCGAATGGGAATAGGTACAGTCAAACGGTTTTGCAAGGCTTGGTAGGTGAGAGACTGAGAGAGAAGAGTGCGAAACATGGCTGGAGTGCAGTCCGAAAGGCTGCTGTCAAGATTAAGAAGTCTATAGTCTCCCGGTAGTTCCCTTCATCAACATCATCATCATCAAGCTTGAATCTATCTACACATGAGCTAGCCAACGTTATGTGGCTTGCTCCATCGCGTACATTTTCTGGCCATTCGAATCGCTAATCACGGATTCAGTGGAGTTCTGCAAAGTCGAGCTCCCCGGCGTGCGCCGTCTTCAGCGCGCATCGATCGCAGAACGTGTGCTGGCAGTTGATGCAGTTCACGTGGAGTCGATGCGGGTACGGTCCCTGGTTGCAGTTGCACTGTACAAGCGGGGGTCAGAAGAGATGGTTTCAAGAAGAGAACGGGTAGGGGGTTTCGGCATACGCAGTATCGCATCACCTCTCTCCTGGCGTTTAGGGCCAATTGGTCATGCGTCGGCCTCTTCCTTTTCTTAGTGTTCACTGTTGGTGAAGGGATAAAGCCCAGGGACGGTTGAGTCATCGGGCTGGAAAGCTGTGTGGAAGCATTCCGGTCTCTTGTCTTAATTGTTGGCTCTTGGATGCGTCCACTTTCTGTTCCCAGCCCGGTGTCCTCGGTCGCGGACGATCCCGCCTCCTCAGGTTCAAAAACCGACCGATCATCGACTATGTAAATCTCCCCCTTCGTTCTCTTCCCTTCAATGCACAACCAATCCTCAATCTTCTCGCCTTTCTTGAAGTGTTCGTCGATATGGTTGAAGCGCTCGTTCCAGGCCTCATTTCGCTTGGTTGTCAGCTCGACGATGGCTTTGCAGAACCCGCACCAGAAGCGGTCCTGGCCATTCCGCCCGATTCGGCGGACTCGACATTGCTCATCCAACTCCCCTTGCGCTTGAACAGAATGCTGGCCGCTCAAATGAGCTCGGAACGCAGCTTTTTCGTAAAATACTTGCGCGCACACGCCATCTACGCCCGTGGTATGGTTACTGCGCATCTGGCAGCGGTACGTTTCGAACTGGAAGTGTTGGCTGTTCTCATGTCGTTTCCAGTCGTTCTTCGAACCAAACGCCTTTTTGCATTTCGGGAAGGTACAACCGTACGGACGGGTGTGTCGTTTCATGTGTTTCCTAACAGCCAAATGAGACCATGAACATGTCGCTGCGTCCGGTTGCTCCACTTACCTCAGATCGCACTCCCGGTCAATAACTTTTTCGCATCTAGTGCATTTCCTGGGAGAACTATGGGTAGCACTAGGTACCACTGAGTTCGATGGAGAACCAAAGAACCTCAGGAGAATAGAGGCGTTATTCTTGGGGTCCGGTTGCGCGTTTGCAGAATTGCGACGTCGCTGAAGTCGCCTGGAGGTGTTATCTTGCGAAGCACTTCGCTGTTTCCGCTGCTCCACCCCAGGATCTGCTGAAGATGCCTCAAGGGCAGCATCTCGGAGAATCTGACGGATGGCTTCTTGTATACGAGCGGGAGAGTCAGATGTCGCAACCTTCGCAGCAATGGCGCTTGATAGCTGTTCTAAAGCATCACACTCCAGGTCACCTCCTCGTGTAGAAGAGGGATCACTGACTTGTGCCTCCTTCGAAGGGGAATGCCTTTGTCGGGTAACAACGATAGCCGATGGATCCAAAGTCGATAAGACATCATCTTTCATCATGTTCCTAGGGCTTGACTCGATCATGTCCACGCGATCTGACAACGAGGATGGTACGAGAAGATCGAAGCTCCGCAACCCTGAAGTGGGGTCCTGAGACTCGGCTATAGCAGGATCGGACGCAATGCGCTGTCGAGTCGCATGAAGTTCGAACTCATTGAGGATCTCCGGGCTGCCTGCATAGAAGCTCGAAGCCACATAGTCAGGGGTCAACCGCAGTCTCCCTGGTGAGCCTTCTGAGAATGCGGAGAACGCTAGGTGTTCCGATACAATATCCAGACCGGCAAAGGTAGTTTCTATCGGCGTTGCGCTCATGGCTTTAGGCGTGCTGGAGTGAACACGTTCGCCTTTAGAGATCTCCGACCTGATCTCATCAGCTTAGAAGTAGGTCTCATAAGTAGTAAATGGATCAAACTTACCGTCGGACCAGCTCCTCGACGTTCTCGTTCCCATGCATCCGGATGATATGCTGCTTGAAGTTGTCAAGACGGGTCCAGACCTTGTCTCTGTTCTTACATTTCTCAGCTACGCATTGATAAGAGTCCTGCAGTTGATTGACTTTATGGACGCTCTTCTTATGTCTATTGAGATCATTTATTGTAGTGAAGCCATCTTTGGAACGTTTACAGCCTTCCACGTCGCACTTGTGGGGCTTTGTGTGCTTTAGCAGATGCTTCCTGCGTCATGAATTAGGCGTGGATCGCTCTGCAATACGGACAATGTTGTCTTACTTGAAGTCAGAGGGGCATTTGGTCTTTTCCGAACAATGCGGGCATGTTTGCAGCGGATGTCGGCGCTGAGATGAGCTGCGACCCTTCAAGCGTAGACCAGATTGCTCAGGTTCAGGCAACGGGGAGGCATTCGGAGGGCTATTCACCAGCGCAAAGCGGTCTGTCCGGCCGGTTAGCTCGCCACAGTCTTGGTGAGACTCATTCAACTCGGCACTCGCTATGGATTGAGTTTGCGGCGCCGTGCCATAACCGGAGTCCGAAAGATGCAAAGAGGCTTCTACACTCCCGATCTCCGAGCTCGTAGCATCACGCCATTCCCTACGAGGCGTCGCCGAACCAGTCTGATACAATGATTCCGCGCAGCCCGAGGGAACCGCAAGGTCGCCCGCTTGGCGGTGTCGCTGTGGGTGCCATGGGCTTTCAGAATCGTAATAGAACCGCTCAAGGGGACCGGGGAAGAAGGTGTTTTCAGGAAAGCCTTGCGTAGGCCTGAGAGGATCTGGAAATCCATAGGAAGTTGTACCAAACGCTCCGCTCCCGGACACGGGACTGTCGAACGGCTGGAACGTGATCGTGAGCGTCGGCTGCAGTGGGATCCCACTTTGAGCCCCAAGGGTGTTCAGGCCAGACTGTTCATCTGTTAAGCATGCCCAAGAGGCCTCGGTAGGATTGACCGTGCTCATACACATGGTGTTATGCTAGAGGCATTGTGAGATAGTCATCGAACACCGCGACGGGAGCAGTCTTACAGCCTCATAGTTGAAGGGATGATGGCTATGCTGTGCCATAATGCACAGAGCCTAACCGTGATATCAGCCGTCGGAAGTGGCGATGAGCACACGGTGAAACAAGTTCCAGGGTGCCTGCCTGATTGGGTCGACAAGATGAGGCAGGAAGTGGACAAGAAAGGCCCAAGTCTACAAGCGCCATAGACTGTCTTCGATGTAGGTTTGGAGGAACACAGGCCGAAGAAGGCAGAAATGGATGCTTACACTACAAAGTGAATGTCGAATCGGTATCTGCCGATGGCCGAGTTTGGGGATATTATTTACCCGACGTTGGAAGATCGAAAGTCAGCCAGCCAAGCTACTGCGAAGAGCATAGCCAGACCAAGAGGCAGCGGTGGAAGAGCGTCAGAGCGTTAATAGCGAGTAAGATAGCCAGACGGATGGGTACATAGGTAAGGTAGTATGTAGTACCTAAACGTGCGGGTTAGGAGAGCCGGGCAGGCAGCAGACAGAGGAGCGAGGTAAGTAAGATAAGAGGAGGCATTAGTACCCGATATTGGAGGAAGTCATACAGTTGGCGCCCTTTGACCGCTCCGAGCCGCGAGATTGAGAGAAGGGAAGGTTGTCGCGAGAGAGGAGAGACGCGATGGCTTCGCCTCCCGGTGCTCCGACTGCAGGTGGTGTCGGGTGTGATGTGTGTGTTGGGGTATGTTGGGAGTCGGGAGGAAGCGGCAGGATGGGGGCACAGTCAAGTACGCGGGCACGCGGGTAGGTAGGTACAGTAAGTACTAGTACATCCCTACAGTACCTAGGTACTAAGGTAAGTACAATAAGTAGCTGGTAAGGTATGAGTGAATACTACAGGTACCTATCTACCAGGGGAGTCAGGTGTCGAGTATTAGAAAGGGCAGAGGAGGGAGGGGAAGGCAGGCAGCCAGGCAGCCAGGCATGGAGGCAGGCACACATGGAATTGGATACATTGGGTGACTGGCTTCGACATCCGCCTTCCGCATTCCGCCTTCCGCAGCCCGCGCCCCGCATCCGCACCCGAGCAGAAGGGCAGAAGAAGGGCAGAAGGGCAGAAGGGCTGTCGGTGGCGGCACGGCCAGGTAGGCGGACGGTTGCCTTGCAGGAAAGCGTCGTGGTCGTTGTCGTGGTCGTGGTCGTGGATCCTGGACCGGCCACGGCCTTGGCCCAACCGGTGAGCGCTGCTTCGTTCGGGCAAGGTCACACATCCTGCAGCCGACCAGCCAGCCAACTACCAGCCTCTCAGCCTCTCAGCCATCCAGCCAGCCAGCAAACTCACACCCCTTACCGACCGACCGATCGACGACGACCTACCCGTGATGCGGCACCCCAAAACCTTACCGGACATATCCACATCCACGGGCAGGATGGGGAGAAGTCCACCATGGCATTGCATCAGCTCTTTCCCCCCTTCCCACCATCGTCAACCACATGGCTCACCCACCTTGTTACCCGTTGAGTGTGTGTGCGAGTGTGTGCACTGAAACGCAGCACGGTGGTACAGTCCCATGTGTGTAAAACGGTCGGGTCAAGGTGTTTCTCAAAGCACGCAATCAACATTCCCCCCTTGCCCAAAATGGCTCACCGCGCGGTACCGTATGTTGTGTAGGGATGAATCGCAAGCAGCATGCGATTCATCATCTCTTTAAAGCCACTCTCTAAGGTAAGAGCTGATGGATGGTGACCGATGCCCTTGAAGGTACCGTAGGTAGCTCAAATAACTCATCTAGATCCAAAAAAATCCACCTCCCTCGCTCCTGGCGGGGGGACCTGGAAAAGGCTGAGATAAGAACATAAGCGAAAACATGAGCAAAGTGGGGATATCAACGAAAGAAGAACAGAGTGAAAGAAAGAAAGAAGGAAGGAAGGAAGGAAGGAACGCCCTGGGGCGTAAAAGAGAAAAGGAAAAATCTCATGTACCACAATCCCCCTCCTCATGAATACGAGAGCCATTTCTGCGTCACGAGTTGGTGAGTAAAAGGTAAGCATCCCCGCTAAAATCCGTCGGACTGCATGTAATCAGGCACCTGCCGGAACGGCAGGTGTCGGGCATAATCGGCTTGCATGCCATCCCCTCCATACGCGATGCCCGCCTCGGTCGTCTCGCCACCTTGAGACGACTTCTGGGCGTCCAAGGGGAGGTGCGCGCTGAACAGATCATCCCCAAACATAGAGCTTGAGTCCACAGGCGACGCGAACATCTGCTGCTGGCCATACGCCGAAACCGGAGTTATCGGCGGTGCGTACCGAGCTGGCGCCTGCTGGGTATGAGCGCTGCGCCGGACCTTCGGTGGAACGGCCAAGCCTGGGTACGAATGCACCGCTAACGGGGCCGATGCGTTCGGCTCGGTGTCATATATCGTGGGTTGCTGCACATGGTAATGGAACAACTGCGGAGGCGGGTAGGTGTTGCCCGCTGTGGAGTTTACAGACGGTGTAACTGGAGAAGCAAAGTGACTGGCTGGGTTTAGCAGGTCGGTCGGAGAAGTACTTAGATTTTGATCATATTGCGCCGGACCATCAGTTGGCAACCTGTTTGTCGACATTGAATGCATCCGTTGCGTGGATTCAGCCATGGGACTAATGACAGTGTTGATACTGAGGTGCTTGCTGTTAACGAGCGATATGACAGGCATACTAAGCTGTTCCATATGCTTCGCCAGATGCACTGTTAGCTTCTTCCAACTCGTGCAGACGTTGCCGCAGAATCGACACGGCTCGTCCTTGGGCTGTTTAGCAGTCTCCCTTCGACATTGATCCACCAGTGTCCACACATATTCAGAAGCGTCATTGGTGGATGGGAAGGGACCGTCTGGGTGGAGTTGGGATCCGTGGTCCGGGAGTGACAACTCCTTGGACTGGGAATTCCCCGACCGGCCGGTCCGTGCTCGTGGTTCCGGCATCTTGTGCTCTCGTACTAAGTGTTGGACGAAGTTGTCCTTGCGGTAGCACGTATGAGTGCATCCACCGATATTGCAGGTCCAGCGCTCCAGCTGCCGGTGTCGCTCGCTTTCATGCCGTACCCAATCCGCCTTTCTTTTGAACGATTTCGGCTCTCCACAGTTGGGGAAGGTGCATGTGAAAGGCTGAACATCTTCGTGTACGTGTTTAGTCCAGTCAGAGGGTTTGAAGAATTTCTTTACCGTGAAACACAACGGACACTCGAACTCGGCAGGTAGACGCTTTACTGGAGGGGGCGGGACCCCTGGAGGAAACTGTGCGGCTACAAGTGAGCTATCGGGCGCCCCTTGCTCGTCATCGGAATCTCCGGACGTGACCTTGAAGCCAACGAAGGGAGCTTCTGACTCTTTGCTCCCACCTCTGGGCAGCAAGAGCTTAGGTTGCCCGCCGAGTGATACGCAGAATGTCGATGACGCGCAGAATCCATTCTTTACGGAATTGATATGCTTGATCTTGAATTCGCAGAGCCGCTTGTATCGTCGGAGTTGTTCTTGCGTGACTCGCTCAACCATGTACTCCACAAGGCGTGGGTTCAGTTTCCTTGCGTGGGTTCGAAACCCTTCCTCGGTTGGTATGATGGGGTCAGAGCGGATCTTGAGGTCCATGACGATGACGCCCTTGGACGAGTCCTCCTCATCAATTTCATTTACGTCGTCTCCGTCCGCGTTACCGAGGTGTGGACTTTGCCTTTGAGGCTCACCATCGGCCATGGGGGTAGCAAGTGTCGGCATCGGCGGTCCGCCATGCTGGGTCATAAGCTCCGCCAGGCCAAACGATCTGCCAAGATCACTTTTGCTTCGGCTCCTTCGAATCGCATTCTTTGCATATACCCATGGCGTGGAAGACGAAGCAGCACTGACAGCTAATGAGTCCTTTGCCCCAGTAGAGACGTTTGTATCTATCCTGGGCGATCTCGGTCGAGTCCAGCTGCCAATGCGCTTAGGCTTTTCCGACGGCGCTCGGTCTTTGTCCTTTTGTGCTGTCGAAGGCTCATCGACATGCGTTTGTGGCGGCGACAGAGCTCCTTTCCGTTTCAGGAGGTTACTGTTAGCTCGTTTTGGAAGAATCGTATCGAGAAATCCAGGGCGCCTGTCCCTTTTGTCCTTCATCTTACTGGTTCCACTGCTCGTTCGAATTGGCTTGGAGACGCCTCCTGTGTGAAAAAGGCTCCCAATATCTGATTCACTCATACGTCTTGAGCCAATGGTTGCCGTCAGAGAGGCCGACTCTATATCCTTGGCGCGCTGACGGAACTTCATCATGGCAGCATTCGACGTAGGTGGTTGATATTTGGTGGATGTGGGATCCAATGCTATAGGAGGGTCGTTCCAAGGCCTCGTGTAACTGAATGCCTGATCGAAGACATCTTCATTGGTAAAGGAAGGGAATGGCGACATTTCCTGGGTCTCTAGCTCCGTCGAAACCTTTGCGGGCGGTGAATCAGGCGCCTGCTCGCTGCCGTCCGAGTCTTCGTCCTCTTCATCATAGTCGCTTTTCTCATCGATAACTAACCCCGGCCCAGGGATCGTGCAATGGTCGACATTAGAGGCCGGCACTTCCAATCCAAAAGCCGTACCGGAAGCGCCTCCTCGGTTCATGTCGTTTGCGCTTTTGGCCCTTCTCCGTCCACTATGCCTTGTCTTCCCGTTGACAGCCTCAGCAGGGTCATGAAGAACTGACTCGCCGGCTATCTCACTGCGAGACAGCCAGTCCGAAACTTCGGCGTTTTTCTCCGCACGGAGACGTTGTTCTTCTAGTTCTTCGATGCTAGGGACATAGATGTTGTTTATCTGTTCTCTGTCGTGGGGACTAACCCCAGCTTGGCCAGATCGGTTATCTAGGCGCCATGAGCCATCTTCGTTTCGTTGCACTGAAGGGCTTGGTTTGGCAGTCATCGCCAGGCGAGCCTGTGGCAAGGCCACTTCATCCTCTCCGTCCGTAGATTCATTTGCGGGGAAGGGTGAAAGAAGATCAGATCTGTGACTCCCGTGGCTATGCTTGCTCAGCGTACGACTCATGTTCGATGGTGCCAACGATTCGTCTCGACTGCAATTCTCAACGCGTACTATAGGGCTTGTCAAATTAGGCGGTGCAGTCGGTTTGAGTTCGCGGGCAGCTTCAGCCGAACTGCCGGTCAAGGCCGGGCTCGCTTGTTGCTTGTCACATGTACCAACCTGGTGTATCATATCGGACTTATAGGATGCATCATGTGGGACCGGCGGGCCAAAGGCTTCTCGGGTAACGTAGGAGCCTTGTAATGGAAGGTTTCCCGCACTATCGTTCGACACAGGACTAGATCTGCTCGTCAAGCTCGGTGACAGCAGGTGGGAGTCTGTCCAGGAGCCCGGGACCAGGTCCCGAGCCACACCGTATGCTTGCGCTGTAGTACCATCCATGCCCAAGTAGGACGAGCCGGCGGGATATGAGGTATTAGAAGTGGCGATCCTATGGGTAGTTTCGCTCAGAGTCAGGCTGCTGTTCAGACGCTCCTCCAGCTGCTGCGGCTGGTAAGTGGGGACGGTGAAAGGCTCAAAGCCATCAATATCGCTAGCACAGTCCCCAGGGCCAATATGGCCGTATGGATTCGACGAATGGGTCAAGGAATACCCCACTGATGCATTGGGCGCAAGTGAATTTGATGGTTCACCTGAAAGGAAGATATTGGAATTTTCCGCCAAGATCAGAGGATCGATGTCCTGTTGGAGGGAATTATAAGTTGGCGCGGATCTTGAAGTGTAACCGTGTGGGTTTTCGCCGCTAATCGCGGAGTTCATGTTCATCATGGTGTTGTATGCAAACACATCCGACTTCTCTGCGAGGGCCCCAAAGGAGAATGTATCGCCGAGACCGGATCGCACGTCATTCCCCGGATCAGATAGGAATGCGGCGATGTCTTCCTCCTCCGTCCGCCGCGGGCTTTGCGTAAATGTAGACATTGGCGCCGCTGAAGAAGCCCTGTTTGCGGTAGGCTATGGTGAGGAAAGTCACGGAAAGCACACTTCTTGGCTCCGTAGAAAGTCGAAAGTATGGCCGAGTTCCTGGACTAATGGTGGATTCAACCGTCTCCTCCGCCAGGGTGGGAGGGGAGCACGCGGCCGAACGGACACTGCACTCGATCAGACCAAGATGACAGCCATGCGCCGTGGTTCGAAGCTGACTAGAATGGCCGGAGCAAGAGGCAAGCGGAATGCAGGTCGCGCGAGAAGCTGTGTTGATTGCAAGGAGAAGGTCCGAAGGTACATAGGTCGAGTTGTTTCGGGGTCAGGAGTCAGGAGGGAGAGATGAGATGACAGAACATGGTGGTGAGCTTTGCTGTGAGGGTCGGCGGTTGCGCCCAGTGCAGTGCAGGGATCAGTTCGCCTAAAGCCGCCGCAACAGCGAAGCCACCCAGTCCGACTCTGAGGAGAAAATCGAGGGGCACAACAGCAGGTGGGACTCGACGTGAGGGGAGCGCGCCGGCCGCAGAGTTGCACGGAGCGCAGAGGAGGCGGGCCGGATGTCGCAAACCAGGGCCGTCCGATTCACGGACTCCAGGTTATGGTCGACTCGCTAGCTGGGTCGGCCACCAAACTAACTGAGAACTGGCAAGGCTGCTCGGCCAGGACGACGGGCAGACCGTCCTCCAGATCATGATCCTTCAGCGAGATTGCCCGGAGACAGCGACTCACCAGGGCTGACCAATCCTCTGACCGGCGGTGAGGTGGGGGCCACGAGCCGTACAGCGAGTCTCATGGCAAGGAGGTCAAGCATCCTGCTTGCAAGGCTTATTAGCCGTATTTGGGCCCGGGCAAGAGTGTATCGAACGTCATGCTACTCCTAAGGCTGGAGAAGTTAACTGAAACCGATTATGAGAGGTTCACAGTCGGGAGACGGGCCGAGGCAGAATTGCAGCGCAGGAGGTTAGGTGGGTTTTAATCTCGCTCGGCATGGTGCGCCTCAAGGCCTTGAGGCGCAGCAGCCTGTGCCACATACCCGAGCATTCAATGGAAGTCAACGGGTGCGCAGCCACAGCCGTCTGGGTGGTCCGGTACGTGAACGGCAGCAGTGATTTGGTATGGCGTTGAGTGATATTGTCGTTGCTTATCAAGTGAGATAGGTACTCCGTACTCTGTGTAACAAAAGAAAGCCTTGCACGGTAGCCGTCTGAGATCCAAACAGGTCTCAGTATATTAATTGAGGAGCTCCTGACATATGAACTGACATCGACTGCACCTCGCCCAAGAGCCGAGTGCGCCGGGTGCATCGATCGGTCCGTAGGAGTAACAGACAGACGTGGAGTACTCCCGCGGAGTGCGTGTTGCGGATGCCATCCCCGTCTTGGGAGCACACACATGATGAAGATGCAGTCGTGGTGAGCGCTACACTGATCATTAAGTAGAAGTGTGGTCGGATTCACGATGCTCCTCCATGTCTGTTAAGGTACAATGTAGGTATGTCGTTACTAGGTACCTACCTACTAGTATGTAGGGTTGCCCGTGGTACGCCGTGGAGAAGGTCGACGGGAAGGGGTCCGGGCTTCCCTCCGAGGACCTTTCCCTCCCGTAGTTGACAATCTAGGTGATGACGAAGGCGGGGAAAAAGCCGGCGCGGTGTTCCCTTTAGCACGCCCACGCTTGGCGTGTGGAGCGTGGACCCCTTCGGACGGAAGGATGGCATGCAATAGTGGGGAGCTGCTGCTTCACACTGTGATCCTCCTCCCTTCCCTCCTCCTCCTCCTCCTCCTCCTCTCCTACAAGTACGCACTCCCTCTGGCCTATCTCGTCTTCTCTTCCAGCATACCATACCATCAGCTCAAGCAGATTGTCTCTATCCTCTCTGCGGATACGCGGCGACAACTTGCAGAATTCATTCCCGTTCTCCCCGCCTGTGGATATCTGCATGTGATCGTGCAACACCGATTCTTTGTGCAATCCGATCGCCTCGAATATCCTCAAGCACGCCTCATCCAAATCACAAATATCCTAAGATTGCTTCAGGACGAAGTAGTCTATCATGGCGCAGCAAATCACTGTCCCTCAACCGCTAGACCTTCTCCCCCCTCTGCTAGCTTGTCTTTCTTCTCCGGCCCCTCCACCAGGGATCCTTCCGCTCCTCTCTCCCGTCCTGCGCCAGAGGGTCCGTCTCCTCGCGGCCGACAATGCTGCCCCAAACGCCTGGCTGCAATTGCTCAGCTGGGACCCGTCTCGCGCAGCCAAGCTGCCTAAACTGATTGGCGGCATCGAGCTCGAGCCGCACCCTTCCTCGGGCGAGATTGAGATTCCGGAGACGGGACCGGTGAAATACAGACGGTTGGATGCGGAGACATTACATGCCCGCCTGGACCTGACTGAATGGGGTTTCGTGGTCCTGTATCTGTGGTGCATGGGCGACGAAACCGGCTGGCGTGTGGCCGAGCTGCGGGCACTGGCGGACGCGGAGGACGGGACGAATTGGGTCGAAAACATGGAGAAGGCCCAGACAGTGACCGGAGCTGCTACGAATGGTGCCGCTACCAACGGGAATAGTCTCCATGCCCCTTCCCACCACCCTGCCGCCGACGTGGATGACGAGGACGACGACGATTACTGGGCGTCCTACGATCGAACGCCGGGGAGGACTCCCGCAAGGACTCCCGCAAAACGATCGCCAGCGCCCCGGTTAGGGCCTGCCAGTTCTGAACTCGAATACTTTGCTCGTTATGCCGAAGAGGTGCAACTAGCCATGGACCCGCATGACCCTGCCGAAGAAGTTCCCGAACAAGGCGCCTCCACTCTCAACGGGAATGCCATCTCCTTCGGTAACGAGTCCAAGCCCGCCGTAACCCCGCACACCGAACCATCACGCAAGGAGCCATCGGTAAACGGAAACGGCATCAATGGCACGGTCGAGGCCTCCCAACCCACTCTCCCCGTCGTCCACGCCCCCCGACCCATCTCCCCTCCCACGACCTCGTCGCGGTCCTCGAGCAGCTCCGGCTCGGTGGCGCGGCTGGAGCACCGGGCGCGCACGCACTCGCAGGCCGAGCTGGGCATCAAGAAGCACATCAGCACCGACATCAAGAGCCTGTTCCGCCTGGCGATGGCGGCCGGCATCGAGCGGGCCGAGTTCGAACGCATCGTCAAGACGGAACTGGACCTGCTCAGCATGATGGAGATGGATGAATGAAGGAAGGGGTGAAGGAAGGAAACTAACCCTTCTTGAGCGGAGTTGGGTCACATATCATGGTCTATCATCTGGTTATTCGGGTTCATTCTTCAGGCATGCTGGAGCGTGCCCATATCCTCTTGCATTTTCCTTTTTTTACCTGTTCTCTTTCAAACTTGTCTACTTGCAAACCGGGTTGGATATTCTTCTTCGTTTCCTTGGAAGGGACTAGCTGAAGTGGGAGTCCCGGGAGATCTTCTCCATCGAAGGCGAAGAGTGGGCTGGGGACTCATCGGGTTTTCTTTCGCATCTTGGTGTGGCGCTGGAACCATCTGTCTGTTACTTCAGGGTTTGGGGAGTTTGAGCGATGTTGGGGAGCATTTCTGTATCTACACGGAATAATTCATGCATGACCAATACTCTGCCTCTCTCTCTCTCTCTTCGCTAAAACCATGTGTGTGTGTGGGTTCTATGCGTGACCCCAAAACCAAGATGATATCCGTTACACTCCCTTTTTTCGGGCGTTCTCTATCCCGGTAGCAGAGCCCGCTCGTTCCGGGTTTCGCCCCCGCCCCCCGACTTCCCGCCCAGCACAACCCTATCCGCCCGCCCTACGTCTTTCTCCTCGCCTTCCCCTTCCCCTTCGCAGCCGCTTCCCGCTGAACGAATTCGTAGACCCCTTGAATTGTTTCCGCCGCCGCCGCCGTCGTCGTCGTGCTGCCGGCCTCCTCGATCCGGCTACCCCGGCCGATCTCCTCGACGACGTTCTGCGGGTCGGCCGCGCCGACGGGCGGGATGCCAGATGCGAGGAATTGCTGGAAGGGTTTAGCGACGAACCGGCCGTCCGCGGAAAACCAGCGGGCGAAGGGGGCGGAGAGGCGGATCTCCTCCGGCAGAGATGCGCCGTGGGCGCTGGGGGACGGCGTCAAGCGGACGGTGAGGTGGTAGACCGGGCTGTGCTTCTCGGTGCGGGAGTGGATGCGGATCTGCGGGAGGAGCGGGTGTGCGTTAGCGCTCTGTCTCTTTGCTCGTTGAAAAGGGAAGGAGAGAACAGCTGTTGGGCGCTGCGGGACAGATCAAGAAAAAAGCAGTCCCGGCAGCAAGGGAGGAGGTACCTTTACGCCGTCTTTGGTTTCGCCCTCGTAGATGCAGCCTTTCTCGACCATCCATATCCAGTAGGTCAGCGCGCCGTTGAGGAGGAAATACAGCGCGACGGCCGGGCCAGTGCATGGCTTCGTGGCATCCCAGCCGAGCTTATAGTCGAAGTAGAAGAGCGCGCCGGCGATGGCGACGACCACGTAGCCCAGGACGAGGCGGACGTCGCCCAGTCGGTGCGTCCGCCGGAACTTCAGGCTGTTGAGGTAGTTCGGGAGCACATCGTCGGTCGTGCTTTTGAGGTCTGAGGGGCCGTCCCAAGGTTAGCGGTCTGCGGCTTGCTTCATTGATTTGATGCACTTGGGGAGGGAGAGTGATCAGAAAGTTACCGGGAAGGGAGTACACCGCGATCTTGGTAGTGGAAGACATGGCTGCGGAAGAATAAGCCCACGTCGAACCGCTAGGCCCGTCGAAAAGATGCGCGTGGTTGCGTTGGGGAGGCTGGTGAGCTCCGTGGGTTTCAGAGCTAGGAAGGTATGAGAGGGTCCGGCGAGGTGTTCTGATGAGGCCGCGGATTGTACGGAGCAGGACCCCTGCCACTTCCCTCTAAGACCGATGATGCTACTTCCACCCACGGCCTCACTCACTCTACATCTCACCTACCCTACCGCACGCACCGTCCACCATCAGAGACGCCGCTTCCCCAGTGCATCCCGGAAGCAGCTCAGAAGGACGGCTCTTCAACAAGATGGCGCAGCCGATCGAGCAGTCGATCCACCGGGATCCAGCGCTCTTGTAAGTGGCGGAACCGCACCTCGAGCAAACGTCCACCTAACGTTGCGGAATAGCTACTGGATCCTTCTCCCGATCACGGTGGTCATGATCCTGACGGGCATCCTCCGCCATTACGCCATGGTCCTGTTGCAAAGCTCGCCCAAGAAGCAACCGCTCCCGCAGATCCGGCAGGCCCGCGCCCTCATGCGCGCCGTCAACCTGCGCAACAACGCCTGCCAGATCTCGGCGTCCTCCTTCCAAAGCCGCAGAGCGTACCTGACCGAAGCCTTCAAGGAAGGGAAGTTCCTCGCTGATCCGGAGAACCGAGGAAAGGGTCGGCCCAACCCCATGACAGACCCGGCGATGATGGAGGGTATGATGGGCATGATGAAGGGCAATGTCGCGATGATGGTCCCGCAGACGTTGATCATGGGGTGGATCAATGCTTTCTTCTCTGGTTATGTGATTAGTAAGTGGTTGCAGGCAGACCCATATGGCTGCTCGTCCTGCGGTTTTGAGGTCATTGGTAGACGGAGAGCTGACCACACATCTGCGCAGTGAAACTCCCTTTTCCCTTGACCCCCCAGTTCAAGTCAATGCTCCAGTCCGGTGTTGGAACTCGGGAGCTGGATGTCCGCTGGGTGTCCAGCCTGTCATGGTATTTCTTGACCTTGTTCGGCCTACAACCGGTCTACAACTTCATCCTTGGAAGCAACAACGGTAAGTTCGCGAATTTGATGAGGTCACAGTGCTTTGATCGGTAGTGAGCTCACATGATCCTTGCAGCTGCTAGCCAGGTCAACCAGCAAATGGCCCAGATGAATCCCGCGGCGGGAATTATGGGCCCGGAGCAAGACCCCGACAAACTGTTTCAGAGCGAAGCGGAAAACCTCGAGGTCATTGAGCACTGGTTCATTCTGGACGACATAGAGAAACGCCTTCTAGCTCAATCGAGGTAGAGAGACTGGGGCATTCTCGACTGGATGGCCAGCAATGAGACGCCGAAATGACGCCACGATCCGCAAGCAGCCCCGAGCCATCTGATGTCCTTGTGTGGGCAGCTCAGGCACACCCTCGCGTTCTGCACAAGGGAACTGAAGCCAATGCCGATGGAACGTGGCGCAGGCACAGAGCACCGGCCCCTCGCTGGGAAGCGCGTGCGCGACGGGTCTTTTCTACAGCATACGCCATTCACTTCATGGAGAGCGCGAAAAGCCTCTTGCAGCCAAATGGCTGAGAGGCCTCTCGGTACCCACCTGGCAATATACATAGATAGACGTCTACTTCAGTGCGTAGGGTCGGAACCGTGCCATAGCCACGACTAGCAGGAGTAGAAAAAAGCAATGAACTGATTGCGAGGACAGCTGCTGACATCAGCACGACGGGGCGTGCCCTATCATCAACTTAGTTGCCCGGATGCACTCTTGACACAACGAGAATCAGATGGGAGGTGTCACGGATGGCCGCCGGCAAGCGTGTTGCGTGGGGGGACGACCTCGGAGGGCGAAGATGTGTGAGTGAGCCAGAAGCGCTTGCCAATGCTGTATGCGCCATCGCGGTCGGGTCCTTCGACGCTCACGTCTCTCCCCTCGCTTCCCCTCGCCCTTCGCCATCCAGGCCCCCAACCTTAACCTCCCTCCACCCCGCCCCCGATGCCCTGCACCTGCCCTGAGGTGCCCTGCCCTGCCCCAACGCCGCGATGCCGCCACGACGCGACGCCCCGTTCCTTCGGTATGCCGCCCGACCCTAGCGCGCCTCCCCTGTCCTCACCGATGACAAGGAGATGAGAGAAAAAGCAATTTGGTAGCGATGCGGGCGGGCGGGGTGGGCAGGGCAGTGGGAGGGGGAGGAGGGTCAGGGAGATACCTAGGCAACGACCTGCTGCTCTCTACGTTTTCTCGAGGCGGCAGGGGTGCTCAGGTATGCAACCAGCAAGGTCGGGTGCCTCGCTGCTGTTCAAGCCATCATCCATGGATGGACAGACAGACAGGTCGGCCGTCGTGCCGCCAATGGGAGGACGGAGCCGCCCCTCCCCAGCCCTGTACCCCTCCGAGATGGCGACTATCATGGCGTTTGGCGTGGACTGTCGGCTGTTGGCTGCTGGCTGGTTGTTGGCCCGTCTGACTGCTGCGGGATTGTCTTCCCCTCCCCTTCCGTTCTCCAGCTGCCTCCACTGCCACCAGTCTCAGCGCCCCTTGGCCATTTCCTCCACCAGCTCGGGCTAGCCCTGGCCCGGACTCTGACAGCCGCCCCCATCTGCCACTGCCCACCTCCCACCTCCCACCTCCCACTTCCCAACTTCTAACCTCTCACATCTTACCTCCAATCTCCACCACATCCTCTCCGTTCTATTCTAGCCCTCTCTTGCTTTTTTCTCTTTCTTTTGTTCTTGGCTCTCTCTCTCTCCCCTTTCTAGATGGTGGTCGGTACGGGCGCAGTCCAGTGCTAGGTGCATGCGTGTACGACACTGCACGCTCTTCATCCCTCTGCCTCTGCCTCATGTCTCCACTTCCATGCTCTCTCACGCAACCTCTCCCGGCTTGAAGGGGTACTGCAGCTCGAGCCCACGCGAGATTGCAAACGCCTCGCAGCATGGCCCCGGCCTGCCTAGGTAGCATTCCTTGCGAATACAGTCCAAGGTCGCCATTGCGGGCTGCAAACCGCCTCGATGCGTGCTCAGCATCCTGCGCCAGCAGGGCCCAGTCTGGCAGTGATCGCTTCCGCACATCCTGTTTTTGATCTTCGCATCTCCTTCGCATCCGTCCCATCATACCGCACCCTGGTCCACGACCGCCCGGATCGGAGGGGCACGATTTTCCCAGAACCGCGGGACTTTGCTGATTCACAGGGCTTGCTGAGCTGGCCGACTCCTCTGCCCCCAACCACGGCCTCTTGCGCGCTGACCGGAGCCTGCAGGGGCCGCTTCGTCGTGCCTCCTTATGTTCACTCACCTTGACAGGGGAGCCATCCCTCAACGTCCGTTGGAAGCGCTCCTTCTGTGCGGCTCTTCCTGCACTCCCAAGGCCCGTTCCTTCATCATAAAGATGACTTTGTATATCTGTGGTCTGGCTGTCTGAGAGCAACCTAGCACCTGCTCGAAGGCGGAGCAGCTCCGTTGTTTCTACCCCCTGCTGTCCTCAAGGATAACTTAAGCTCCCGAGAAAATGCATGCAGTTTGCTTCGCCACATCAGCTTTTGACTAAAGCCACCACTGTTGACTTTGGTACATCGTCATAACATTGCATAACATTTTCATCCTCCTATGACTCCACGAGAACACTGCTACATATACTGGTCGATCCTGGATCTCCCCATCGTCCCGAAAACATCGTCGAGACGAATGAACCTGAACTATCCTCGCTCATCGAAGGCATTTTGTCCATTTGAAGTCACTTAATGAACATATCTGTCGTGATCACATTCGGGTCACACAAACGTCCAACGTCTTGGGAGTACCAACCGAAAATAGAGCGCACTTCAACCCTACAAACAACTCCCTCAGCCACAGAAAGAGGCTTTGCCGATGAGAATCCATCCATCCGATGTTTAGGTTGATGCAGGCTGTTCAGAGAAGCACTCCGTGATCAGCAGGCAAATAACACCTCTAAGCTCCTGTGATAGTCGAGACATACCGGCACTTAGCAGGCTGGTTTATGTCATCAGTCACTACAACTAGCTCCCTGTACGGTTTTCAACCTACCGACCATGGATCGGTTGGAAGAGCAACTATACGCAGCAGAACTGATCCCCCCGGGTTTCGATTTCACCTCAAGGAGCGGCTTTCTGCAGTCATTAGCCGATTTTCGTCAAGCTTCAGAGCAACATATTCCGTGGCAGATGGTCGACAGATCTGACCGCCAGGACTCACCGTGTTCTTCGTCATGGAGTGCGGTTTCGAGCGAGGCTACGAGGCTTTCACAATGTGCACAAATTTATTCCGTCGAGTCGCTGCCTGACAACACCAAGAATGCCCCTTATTTCGACCAACAACACCCCACCACCTATTTTCCCCAGCTTGATCCCATTTCCGGAGCCGGTATCGCTTTACGAGATATAGAGAACCACCAGGAAAACAAGGTCGTATCTGGTCCAGAGATTGAGGGAGCCGAGATGTACGGTGAAAATCGCTCCTATAGTGGCCGTCCGCCGATAGCCATGCCATACAGCGAACCTCAGCCTCGCAAGCGTGAGATGCTTGCTGATTGCTTTTTGGACGTCGAATCCGGTCGATCTCACCAGTCGAGCGGCGACGCATCGGACTCTGACTGGAAGCCAAGGTCCACCTCGACTAGCAAGAAACGCACCTTCCGCAACCCCCAGGGTATGGTTGGGCTCAAGAAACCTATGGCAAGCACCCATGACGTTGCTAGAGCAGCCCGCATCCGCAAGCGTTCTCGTGCTTCCTCTAATGCTGCTACCGCCTCTAGCAGCACCTTCAACAGGAATGGCCAAACGCACAAGAGCACCGCTGCCGCGCGCCCTTTCATATGCCCCCTTGCTCCATACAATTGTTCATCAACCTTTGCTTCCAAAAACGAATGGAAAAGACACGTCAGCACCCAGCATATTCGGTTGGGCTTCTGGCGCTGCGACCTTGCGTCCTGTGTCGCGTCTGCCGGTATCAATGCTGACAGTACCGAGGTTTGGTACAATGACTTCAACCGCAAGGACCTCTTCACTCAGCATTTACGCCGGATGCACGTTGCCCCAGTCGGCAGTCACACTCGGGTCCGCCCCACGGAGTCGATCACGGAAGAAATGCTACCCGACGTGCAGGAACGCTGTTACCAAGTCGTGAGGCAATCGCCCCAGAGGAGCGGTTGCATGTTCTGCGACCGGACCTTCAAGGGACCCACTAGCTGGGAAGAGCGGATGGAGCATGTCGGCAGACATATGGAGAAGGACAAGAGGATATGTGGCAATCCGGATATTGTGCATCAGTGGCGAGAAGACCTCCAGCTCCGCGCGTACTTGATTCGTGAGGGACTAATCGAGGAGGACGGCGAGGGAGGATGGAAGATCGGCGACGGAATCCCTCGCAGGAACCTGGAAGATGGTTTCACGGACAACAGTCTCACCGATAGCGAGGAAGATGGCGAATGCGAAGAAGATTACTGACCGAGCATTCACGGGCCTTCCATGGTTATTGCGGAGAGCCTGATGGATGGATGGATAGATGGATAGATGGACGCTTGGATGCACTGATGCCTTCTAACAAGTTTACGACCTCTCTAAAAACCGATGATACCCCCTTTCACAGCCCCTCTGATAGCTCAATCATGTCATTCTCTCCTCCTTCCCTTCCATTATAGCCGAAGTGCCTGCTTCGTTATACTGTCTTTGATCATCGCATCTCGTTCACAGTGTTTTCCTTCTTCATTTTCCTTCCCCTGCCCTTGCTGTCTTCTCCTTCCTTCTTCAATTTCCGTCTTCCTCTTGGCTACTTTCTTCCTCTTCTCTCTCTCTCTCTCTCTTTCCAGTTTTGGCGCTCGATATAGACTGTGGTACAAAAAGCGCGTGGTTATTCCACATCACTGTTGCCTCGCTTGCTCAGCAGAGCAACCTATCTTCTTTGCCGCGACCCGTGCTGCCGACTGCTTAATCTCCCTGGTATCCGTCGGCTAGCGCTGCAGGACAGTATTTCTGTCAAGTCCTGTCTCTGGCTGTGCTCTGCTGCGTGCTGCGTGCTGCTCATTATGTGTGTGACCGATCTTCGGTCAATGTGGACAGCGGCGGCATCGTCAGCCTTGCCGTTGATCCCTCCTACGCTACCTAATGGGCTTTCGCTCCCCTCTCTGTCCCCTACAACCGTTCCCAGTCTCTCCAACGGCGGGCACGAGCTCATCCGAAATTATGAAGAAAAAAAGGGGGGGAAGGGAAAAGAAAAACGAAAAAAAAAATTTCACAAAATTGAAAAAAATGATAAAGTTAAACCAAAAATATGAAAGTCTGAAGGCCAGAAGAAAGGGTTTAAAAAAAAAGAAAAACAAAATTCATGCACCAATAATGATGGATTGGAATTTAGTTCGTCATTCATTCATTCATGTAATCAATTGATTGCGGCCTCCTTCGGCCTTCTTTTGGTTCCAAATCACGCGCATGGGTGCGCTCATGCAGAGAAAATCCGCCGAGCCATATTCGACCCGAACAACCCGGCCCATAACCTAACCATTCATGATCTCCACGTGTGTCGCAAACCACACTCAATCACCACCATCACCAACCCATCTCCGACCTTTTCTGAACGGGCTTTACCTGAGCTCACCTTTCCTTTACTTGTACGCCGGCTGGACGAGCGAGTTCCCGCCGTCGGGGTACATGATTTGCTCATTATAGAAGGCGCCGCCGGGGCCGGCGAGCATGAGGATGGTGGCCGCCATGTCGGTGTCGTACCCGAACCGGCCGGACGGGTTGGAGGCGGCCCCCTCCAGGACGGACTTGTTGTCCTCGTCGGAGGCGCCGGCGGTCATCTGGGTTGAGGAGGTTTGGTGTAAGCGAAAAGCCGTCTGAAATGGGGGCATCGGGGAAAGGGCTCTCGATGCATCTCGATTTACTTACCTCGCTGGGGAAAACGCCAGGAGCGATGACGTTCACGCGGACCTTGGTCTTAACGAACGTCGTGGCGAGCATGCGGCTGAGGTGGGTGAAGGCGGCCTTGGAGGCGGCGTACGCGAACTGACCGGAGCTGGAGCCCTTCATCGCGCCGGAGATGGAGGAGACGTTGACGACGCTGGAGGTGTAGTGGGGGATGGTGCCGTGCCCCTTGGCCAGCAAGGGCAGGAAGGCCATGGAGGTGTAGTAGGCGGCCACGACGTTCGTCCGGAAGGTGTCGGCGAAGGCCTCGGGCGGGGTGCGGAGGAAGTGGGCGCTGATGGCGGCCGGGTCCGTCCAGTCCGGCTCGCCCGCGGCGGAGAACTTGGTCGCGTCGTCCCGGGCGATGCCGGCGTTGTTGACGAGGAGCTGGATGCCGTTCGGTTCCCGGCCGGCGACCTCCTCCGCCAGCCGTTGGACGTCCGACTTGTCGCTCACGTCCCCGGGCAGACTGTGGGTGTGGTTAGACTCCTTTTTCGCTTCGCAAGACGACGCATCTGGACTACGTACGCAATGATTCTCCCCGGCTCCGGGCTGTATTGCTTCACCAAGTTGTCCAGCACCTCCTTCCGACGGCCGGTGATGTACACCTTGGCCCCGTTCGTGGCCAGGGCTTGCGTGATCATGAGGCCGATCCCCGTGCCGCCACCCGTCACGACGGCGGTGACGTGGGAGACGTCGAAGAGGCTGGAGCTCTTCAGCTGCTCGTTGGTCGCCTTGTGTGCAATCGCGGCTGCTGCCATGGTGCGCTTTGGAACGAGGATGAGGTTTGGGGAGGCGTGTCTGGGTGCGAATGCGTTTCTCACTGCTGCAGGGGCGGTACTCCGGGAGAAGAGTGATTTGAACATTTGTATGCTACGGCAGAATCGGATCAAACTCTCTTGTCGTTCTTTTATATCTTTACTTACTGGTCTTCATACTTACGTACCGGGGGACCTACCGGTACCTACGTTATGGCTCCGCGGAAAGGGTTGACGGCGTCACCAGTAAGTCATGACGTTACTTAGATCAGGGACGTCATCGGCCGTTCATCGCTGGTCGTCGGGTGCGCCCCGGGCCGAGAATGCTTGAGTTGACCTACATCCGGTGTGCCGGTGCGCAGGTGTGTGTGTGTGGAGGAAATCGAACGCGAGATGGAACAAGTGTATAAATGTATCAAATCGCCATGTTCAAGTACCATCAATCCAATCCGGTTTCCCCAATACCTTTGTCGTTGACGATGGTCACAAGCCGACGTTGGAAGGTCAAGCCTGGAAGCCGCCGATAAGGCTGGGATCAACGCCGACATCCGAGTTCCCCCACTTTATTTCCAGGGGATTGATTGTTCGTTCCATGATGTCCACCCCACCTGCTTAATCATCAGGCTGTTCGCATCTCAATCCAATCCATGTACTCCAGAGATCGTCACTACTAAACTTCACCGTCGCCGGGATGACAGGCTTTGTCGATTGCATTTTTGTCTGATGGCACTGTCCAGTTCATCTTATCCATCACGAAACTACTTCCGAAGACGTCACTCGACATTATCATATTCACCGCGCAGACGCACTGGGAAGAGACGTAAGCATGAGGTCACGTCCGGCATGCGTACGTTGCAAGGATATCAAAGGCGGGAACAGAGAATTGCACGCAAGAAGCCATTGATTAAGTAGAGTCTTTCATTTCTTCGAACGAAAAGCGATACTTATTAAGCGTGTCCGCAACGGAACCGCGAGGAAAATTCACGAGGCTGAAAGGACGAAAGGAAAAAGGCTGCCCATCATCCACTGCGGATGATGCGCGCGCGCAAAGAAATTAAAAGGTGTAAAGGAAAAAGGAAATTGAAGGAAAGGAAGAAAGAAAGAAAATGTATCAGGCGTAAACCGACGTCGTGATATCATAAGCCAGCCGTGAGAAGATTGACGAAGAAGAAAGAAAGAAAGGAAGATAATAAGAAAAAGGAAGATATCCAAACCAGATAACGCCGTTGAGATGCATCGGACAGGCGCAGCGCTTGCTTCACGTCCTGCATCGCAGCCAAGGAAAATCCCCTCAACCCAAACGCCGTTCTCGACCGAGGGTCTCGAGTGTGATGCGAAAAAGTCTCCCGTCAAAGCCCGAGTCTTTGACGCCAAAAAAAGAAGAAATCATGACCGCTGTAGATGTCGAGAGATGATCGAAAGAGAGAGGAAAGGAGGACAGTATTAAGAAAATCTGATGAAACAGTTCAGAGGAGATGGCACAGAAGGAAAACGATGCAGTTAATACTGCATGCCAAAACCAGGAGCAACATAAAGACCAGCATTGTACTGCTGCTGGTCATCGAACTGGAACATGGGCAGAGGCTCGTCCGCGTTGGAAGCGAGCACCTGATTGCCAGCCAAGGGCATCGAAGTCGGATCGGGGTACCCATTGTAGGTACCCATCTGGTTGAAGTCGAAGGGCGGCGCGTCGCACATCATCTGAGCTTGTTCGTTCAGCTGAGCGGTCGAAAGGACCTCGACGGGAGGTCGGCTGTGCGGGTTCGTCGAAGCCGCGAAGGGGTTGTACTGCGTCTCGGAAGGGCTTCTGGCGATGTGGGCGGAGGGTGACGCTTCGAGCCCTTCAGCTTTCACTTCCGGGGAAGTGGAGGCCTTCAGATTCTCGTCTACGACCTCCTCGATCTCTTTCATCCAAAATTGCTTCAGAATCTCCATCGGCGGGTCATCCCCGCCTCCCTTACCGCCGCGCTTCTCATCGTTCTTGCCTTTTCGGCCACGCTTACGAGGATGGAAGTGAGCGCGCCTCAAATGCGCCGCAGCGTTGTAGTACGCGCCGTACTTCTTGTTTTGACGACATTGCTTGCAGTTGGCGAGGAACTTCTTGTCCGCCGATGCGTCTACCGTGATCCACACGCGCCTTACACGAGCATGAGCGCGCTCGGTATGCCGACGAAGCTCATGCTCACCACGAAACCCATCGGGGTAATCGTTGCACTTATCGCACATGATCTTAGGGTGCGTCGGTCGAACATACGGCGCTTTCGTGATCGGAGCAACCGTTTTCGATGCTCCACCGTGGGAGGCGACTCGAATCATCTGAGTCCCTTCCGCCTTGGGCGCGATGAGTCGCGAACCCTGAGCAAGCTGCTCCTTATGGCGGCGTTGGGACCTACTCGACGTCGACTTGTTGCTTTGAGTCGATGGCTCGCGCATCATCTCCCCTGCTTCCAACTCTTGACCAGCTGACTGAGAAGGTTGTACCTGCGTACAAGAAGGAAATTGCGTTGAAGAGAAATCATCTTCATAAACAGCAGGAAGAGGAATTTGACCAAGGAAAGAAGAGCTATCAACATCTGTCAAGCCAGGCTTCACAGACGAGGACAAAGCACTGAGCGGTGACTCAGTAGGAAGGAAATCAGAGAGAATAGAACGATTCGACTGAAGACGCATCATATCGAGCGCACCCGAGAAATTGGTGCTAGCAAAACTAGGATCTCGACTCATCTCACTTGCAAAGGTCGAGGCGGTCGTCAACTCGCCAGTCGTGGGCGTGCTCGGTGAAGCAGAGCCATCATACGAGCTCCACTGATAAGGGGAGGTGGTGACCGTCAGTCGGTTGCTGTCTTGATAGATCAGTGCCGGGGGGCCGTTCGGAGAGGAGGTAGGACTAGCAGCGTAGTTCGAGTAGCCGAAGTTGTCCTCAAGCGTCGCAACGTAGTCGTTCGGGTGGTACACGCTGACGTCGTCGATCCTGGAGACAGTCCGAGGCTGCGTCGAGCCCGCTGCGAAACCAGCTTGGGAGGAGAGCGTGTAGGAAGGCGTCGGTTCGTCGTGTTGCCAGTTCCAGTCGTCTGAAGCCAGGGAGGCCTGGATGCCGGCGGTGGACAGCGTGGAAGCTGATCTCGACATCGATACAGCTGCAGGGGCGGACTGATGCGAGAAGCCTTCTGTCCGGTTCATGGCCCGTGGAACATCGAGAGACTAGCGAGCGTTAGGACTGGGAATCTTGGTGCAACCAAAATGAAGGAGAGGTCGTACAGGAACTTGGAAAGCGCTGGATTGGCCCGCGTAGGACATGGACCGCGGGATCGAGGCGAGATACTGCGAGGTCGTCGAGACATCGTTGCGTTTGATCAAGGAGACCAGTTGAGCCTGTCGCTGGATCCAGAGTTGGTGACGATCCTGATCGGAAAGGTCCGGATTTCGCTGCAAGATCGAGTCCCGTTCTTTCTGGAGTATCTGAAGAACTGGGTCAGTCGATGACGGTATATTCGACATTGTTCGTTCTGTAGGTCTGTCTGCGGTCGTCGGCGAGGATGATGGCGGCAATATTGGCAAGGCTGTCGGTGTTTCTCACTGCAGCTGATCAGCACTGAGCGTCCGGCACGGCTGCAATCAGGACGCTTCCTTTCATAAGACTTACAGCGGATGGAGGAGTTCTGCGGATGCGGATGCGGTTGCGTCTGTGTCGGTCAGGCTGGAGGGGCGATGGGGAAGAGTCGTGCGAATGGGACGGTGGGATGAGGGCGAGGCGAACGGAAAATGGGGGAATGTGTGGAGGAGGAGGAGGGGCGAGGGTATTTCACCAAGTGACCGAGATGGGCGTGCGGGTGTGTTGGCACCTGTAGAGCGTTGCGCCGGGCCCTCGGCCGTGCCAAATGGTGGACGAGGTCGACGTTCCAGTTTCAAGGAGCCGGGGGAGCTGGAAATTGGCCAACCAGCACCGCACCGGGGCCGCGCGCGGGCGATCAACTCGCGCTGACAACTGGAACTCGGGTCCCGCCGGCCAAGGACTCGCTCTTCCCTCCTCCCCCCCACGGCCGCCCACGACCGCCTACGACCGCCCACGGCCAGCGCCCATCCAACCGGCTCCGCTGGCAAAGCTTCCCATTCGTCGCCCTGGTTTCAGCTGTCGTTGCCCGTGCCCGTGCCCGCCGCGTCCTTTCCCTGGCACTGGGGCACACTGGGGCAATGGAGCATTATTGGGGCACTGGAGCACTGGAGCGCCCCGGCGCTGGCATTGGCATTGGCACTGGCACTGGCACTGACTGGCACGACAAGAAAGGAGAATGCGAGGGAGGGACGATGCCAAAGTCACCACCACAGTCTGCTGCTATTTACTCCATCGCCCACTTTCGTCACCCTCCTGCTTCCCAATCCGGGCGCGCACTCGTGCCTTTCGTCGTCGTCGGTCGCCTCTTTCGTACGACTAATGACTGAAGAAGTCTCCAAGGTCTCGCACAGGCTCTCCAACGCTCCGACGCTGCCTTCTCGAACCTCTCTTCTCTCCTCTCAATCCTTCTATGTCTCTTCCAAGCCCCCTCCTTCCCCCTTCCCCGGCCCCTGCGATCGTGACTCCTCTCGCTCTGGCTGTTGGATCGTCACACATTGAGTGCATGTCGCCTGTCGATCGCCCCTGTCCATCACCAACTTCGGTTCCAACCCAAGCACACGGCGCGGCTCCTCCTTCGTCAATGTGCGTGTGCCTGTGTGCCCCTTGTGTCCGCCAACCTGCTGCTTTCGTCTTTGCTTTTTCCGTTTTCTGCGACGCGGTGATGTGTTGTTGTTGCAGCTTTCCTTCCTCTGACCTCATCCCTCACTCCCACCAACATCACTGTCATCATCATCATCATCACCCGTCGTAACCGGAGCGGGCAACACCCTCTCGTTGACCCCTGACGCCTTGAGAGCCAGTCAACGTCATGACGCCCGTCCAGGCGAGCTGCAGTCGATACCGAGACTTCCACAAGCCTGCCAGTGCGATACGGGCCAGCGTGCCACCGTCCTCAGGCCATCCTCTCGGCATTATCTCGCGCACTAAATAAATCGCTGCGCTATCGTGGACTTCCCCTTTGGCATAGCTGGCGCACGGTGGTGAGCGCCATCGTGAGCGTTGAGAGGCAGCCTGTCCTGGCAGCGAATCCGCCCATCTCCCGTGCCGCTCGCTCAATTGGAGATCCCCACGGGTCACACAACGCGCGTGCACCGTGCCTCGGCGGTTTGCAGTCCGAGGAGCCTCGCTAATGGATGGATGCAGACATTTGCAGACGCTCACAGTCGTTGATAGGCTCTCCGCGGGATTTGACGGTAAGCCGATCATTGCCTTTCTTCAAGTCGCACTCAATACTTTCTCCCACCCCTTCTTATTCTCATACCGACGTTTTACTTTTCGTGGGCCTTCTGCCCCTTCCCCGATACCCGGTCGCTGGCGTCATCTCCATGCTTTCTTTTGTTGACTGCGGTTCAACACGCCCGCAAGGCGAGGGACGAGAAAGTCCAGACACTGCCAAAGGCCTGCCGAATGGGCCATCTGTTTCCTTCCGCGCCGTTATTCTTAGCAGCAGACGGAACGTCGCGCCTTGACTCGAGGTCGATCCCCATCCTTTGTAGTGGACTCCAGCGTAAGATTAGGCGCGAGTCAGGTGTTGCGGTGTGCACAAAATTCGCCGAGCTTTGATTCGCCGACGCTATACACCTCACGTGCAGCCCGTCACTCCCCTTTTCGGCGATTGATTGCTCTCCACCATCTCTTTTCCGCAAATTAATTAGTCCGGCGCGAACAGACAGATGACCTCGCGGTTACTGCAAACGGAAAGAGGGAGATGCTGGCGCGTACATATTTGGCTATCTAGTACTGTATTCAGGTTTTTCACAGTGCATGGAGGAGAACTCTCGTAGAATTGCACCGTATGGTCCGGAAGGCATCATTGAAATACTTACTACAATGACAGTGAGAATAGCAGGCGTGCGGCAAGGAAGCATGGCGCGGAGCGAAACGGCAGGTATTCAATTCAAAACCGGCTTGTCTATACGCTGCAACAACAACCAATTTCGCAGACAGAGCAGTCCCCCTAGGGCTCCTCCCTCAGAGCATCCGCAACAACCTTCTTCTGAACCTCATTTTCTGTCCCGGCCCGGTTGGCTTTGCGGCGCCAGCGGCGGCGGCGGCGGCGGTTGGTCCCTCAGGGGTCGGCCGGATGTGGTGCACGGCGGGCCGTGAAGGCCCCTCCGCGGACATCAAGGTAGCAGTGTTCGAAGCGGGTATAGCAGAAAAAGGTGCCGGACCGCCCATCATCAGTTCATCTGACCGCTTGGGCCTGACTGGCGGGGGGCGGGGCGGGTGGAGAGCCGGCGGGGTAGGAGCGGCACCAATCCCCCCCTTTTCCGGCTCCTCGCGACCCCAATCTTCATCCATCTCTACGTCCACGGTGCTGCCATCCCCCTCGGGATTTGTTCCGAGTCCAAAATCGGCGTAGAAGTCATCCTTTCCACATCCCAGATCCAGGCCCGCGAAGAAATCGATCATGTCCTCTGCGGCCGCATCGTCGCCATCGTTCATGTTCCCGACCAGATCATGGCATGCATCCGGAGACGACCTCATGCTGCTGCCAGAGTCGCCGATCAACCGTCCTAGTGCTTCCAGCGTGATTCTACCGGGCAGATAAACATTCCGTTGCCATGCCGACGTCTCGGGAGTTGACACAGTGCGTCTGGACCCGGGGCGACGGTGAATCGAAGCCATCGTCGAAGCTGCCACTCCTCCTCTCGCGCTATAGACGCTCCCACGCGATGATCCCCTCGTCGATTGCTGCATCGAGCTCGTCTCCGCATCTTTGAGCTCAGACAGCTCATACAAGGGCATCACGTTACCCCCGGTGCTGCTCCGTTTCAAGATTCCCTTTTTCTTCACCGCCGGAGATCTTTTCAGGCTTCCCGCTCGAGGCCTGCCCGTCACAGAGATCCCTGGCTCCAAGTTCTCTGTCAACTCGCCTGCTTCTGGCGCCTGAGCCCGCTCTCCAGCGACGAAGTCTTGGACATGGATGCTTCGGCTTGAGGAAGCCCGTTCCGCCGAGTCACCGTAGCTTTCTGTCGGTGAGATGACTGATCTTGCAGCCATGGAACTGTTCTTTGCAAAAGCTACACGTTGCCGCTGCTGGAGTTTCCTGTACTTCATGACCATAGTCCCTGCCCTCGACGCCGGGGCCTTCGTCCGTTCCTTTGACCGCCGGCGGTCGTGACTTGGCTTTGAGCCTGGCGAACCGGCTCCGCCGGAATGGCCGTACACGTCCTTTAGTTGTGGGTTCGAAGGGGTCCGTGTGAAAGAGCGTTCGTCATTCGAGCCTTCTATGGAGCTACGGAAGGCATCCGCAGTAGCAGTACTAGCGGTGTCCAGCGTATGGATGCCAGAGTAGGTAGGGGAATCCCCCGCATGACATAGTGCCTCGTAAATGCCGTACTCGATACACGCCCTATACAAGTCGTCGGAAATCACTAGAAGATCTCCAGAACAGTCCGTCTTCGGGGGCGTTCCTCCGGCAGTCGTGGGGAGAGGTGGCAGCGGTCCTGTTGGCGGCGAATGTGGGGACCGGAGGTCATCGATATTCAAGTCATTAAGCATACGCGTACACGCCGCTGCATCATCTTCGGCGGTATTCATCCTGGTTCGTCTCGCGAGGAGGTAAGTGTTGTTCAGATTTCGGTGTCTTCCCTGCCGCCGGGCGCAAGAGGTTCTTCAGGATGGGATGGCTTTTAATCGTGCTGGCTGGTTCAAGACTGTCATGGTGAGGAGGTTGGGGACCGAGAGTGAATGTTTGCAGCTACGGGCTGCTGCTCACTAGTATACCGCCCGGCTACTGGGAACAATGAATCCACGGGAGACAAAGACCGTGGTACGCCGGAAGGGTTCGAGCCTGGGTACCGTCTCGTCTCAATGTCCGCCATCTGCGGGGGCATAGGTATGCTCACGTCCTTGACTGTTTCGGCGTTTCATCACACCCTTCTCGAAGCACGCTATCACACTCAGAATCAGCATGATCTTATAGAGGATTCCCAGGTTATATAGGCAGGCCATGCATTCCCGCAGGACGACGTGTGAACGAACGGTCGAATAACAGTGGACAAAGAAGAAGCGATTATTTAGGTTCAAGGGACTCCGGGAACCCTTAGGGAACCCTTGGGAGTAGCGGCCCGGACATGCTCTGTACATGCCGCGGGACCTAGCCATTCAAAACCCACAGTTCACGGCTATCTTCACTGCTGCTGCACCCATCATGCTAACTGCAGCCGAAAAGTGGACGCGAACTGTCTCAAGCTTTTATTGACGGACAGGCGGCATTGTTTTCTCTGGGAAGTTTGCTTTAAAGTTACATGCGTCGTATTCCTCCTCTCCCCCTTGAAACGATGGCCTTGCCGACAGCCGAAGGGGGGAGTGGAGGAAGAGTGCTGCGCCACAACATGTGGCTTGCTCTCACATTGTTAGTCAGCATTCATGTCTCATATCTGCGTGCCGGCCTCGACACGATTACTAGAACACAACATTGGGTTGATGAGAACTCGCTGAACGGTTCCCGATGGTAACATTCGCGCTCTTCCTTGTTCTGCTTTCATGGACATCGTATAGCTGACGAGAATGACTCGACGCCAATCTTCATCACAGTGACCCATCCATCACTGGATGCGGGCATGGCTCAACCCGAATAGACAATCATGTTTGCCCATTTTTGGATTGACAGCACGTCCTATGTAGCGGTGGAAGCACTCATAGTAGGTAGAGTAATTTCATTCGCCTTCTTCAAGTGGTACTTTCACCTCCGATGGGCGTTTATTCCATTCTGGTGTCGTTGTCTCATTGGTCTTCTTCCACGCTTCTTGCTTGCTATTATCGCGCGAGTACCCTTTTCATACCTACCATGTTGGGCTCGTCACGAGTTCGCATGGCCCGCACAACCCGTCTCAAATTCAAAATCGTTTCCTAATTCCCCCTCTGACTTCTGTCTTTGCCTGCGACCGCCTGCGTTTCCACGACGCTCAAGGGTTTGCTTCGTTGCGTTTCGCAAGGATGCCGACTCTCAAGCAGTTGACCTGCCGCATCGAGCTGGCTCCCACCAACTCCCCTCTGCCTGAATTCGGCACTGTGTATGGTGATGGTCTCGTCGAGACGTTCGTCCCCGTGCCAGAGCAACGCACGCCTTTTCACGTCCACCTTACATCCAGCGGCTACATTGCCCCGGGTCTAGCGGTGTATCTGTATCGGGATGGTGAACGCCTGTGCAACCGCACTCGCACTGGCCTCATCGAGCCTGCGGCGGATACCACCCCGTCTAAGGATCGCAGCGTGCTGGACATGTACCTTCGCCAGGAGGAGACGGTCCAACCGGTTGGCATCATCCACGCCCGTGAGTTGTTCTTCGAGAAGCTTAAACTTGGTAAGCAAGTGCATCCCTTCAAATAGTCCAGAACCGTGAAGCTAATCATGCTGGAATGTGACCTAGTCTCTGGAGATGCCGAGGCGGCGGATTTTCTCAAGGACCGCAGGGAAGCATTCGGTACCATTGAAGTTGTTGTATATCGTTGCCGTGCTCGTTTGCATAACGAGGACCTCCGCCGACGCCCATTCGCACGGTTAAGGTCTTTTCGGTTCAAGCAGCAACGGGAGTTCGTGAGTCCCAACGACGAGAACGATAGGTTGATGAACAGCTATGATGGAGCCGATGAACCTGAGCTTGAACTTAGATGTCGGTGTATAGACGAAGCAGTTTCCTCTAGCTCGGAGGACGATGTAGCTTCTAGCACAGAAGACAACGTTGCTTCCATTTCAGAGGACGATGTCCCCTCTAGCTCAGAAGAGGTTTTTGCCGAAGGACCTACGGAGAAAGCGCTGGTGACATTTGATGGCCCTTCAGAGTACGCGGATGACCCGTATTCTGGGTTGTATGACCGTCGATACAGCGGGTTCAGGAATGACGGTCGCCAAAGGAGCTATGGGTACGAGAACTGTGACGATTATAATTATGTTGACAGCCGGCGCGGTTCTTCAACATGTCATCGTAATACCAGCCCTACTTTACGAACCCAGGAGAACTACTCATCCTGGCGATTCAGCTCGCGTGACCGGAGACGCGAGGAACCCCGGCCAGAGACTTATTATGAAGCGGAGGTTGAGCAAACAGACGAGGACCGTCGATTTTCCCGCCGCAACCGCCAGCAAGCTGACTACGGCGGCCAAAGTCAACATCGCGAAAGATATACTTATGGTCCTGAACATGATCATCAAGCTAGAGCGTTCCACGGTCACTTCGGTGGCGCAAAAAATGCCGACCCTGGCATCGACTCGCAATATCGAAGGCGTTCCGATAGTCGTCAACGGCATTCAAGGGCGTCTGTGACTAGCGGTCGCGTACACACACTGACTCCATCACCACCGCGTAGGTATCGGCAAGCGTTTGATGATGGAGCCACGGTTCAAGGAGCAAATGTGCACTTTCACCGTAATTACCCAGGCGCTTATCCAGAAAGCTCTGAGGATGACTCTTCCGATAAGCCTCTGGGGCCTATCGAGGATCCCCTCCGAAATCACGATACAGGAGTTTCGGAACATGCGATCCCCCGAAGCCCTCGTTGCCGGCACATATCGCCCTTGGGGGGTTCTCGAACTCCGCCAGGCGGCCCCAAGCGAGGGAAATCTGTGTCATCGAGTGGAGGACAGCATATCGACCGTACTGAGTCTCACCCGCGGCCGTATGACCCAGCCGTGAGAGGGGCTGGCATGACTAGGGAGGAACCACCAGAGCCCATTGTGTTCAATACACCGGGTGGCACTCAACGCGCATCGCACCATGGTCTAGTAGACTCTAGTAACGAGCACACCGACAATGTTGCGCGAGAGAGGATCCATGATAGGGGCCGTACTCCGTACCTACGGTCATATAGAGTTCCAGATCCCTCCACACGAGCCAGCCGTGCACTGCCTACGCCTGCGGCTGCTCGTCATCCGTCGCCGTACCCGTACAGCTTTCACCCTAGGAGGACCTGTGGGCACATCCCAGGGAGCTGGAGTGACGACTATGGTAGTATTTCCTCAGACGATGATTATTTTATCCCTGAGGAGCCTAGGGGAATACTAAGGGCCACCCATGCTAGTCAGCACCTAGGTGGCGATTTTTATGAAGAGGGTGAGAAGCCCGCCAAGGTAGCGCGAGAACATGTGCATTTTCAACGGCCAGCCGTACCAATTTGGGAATCGAATAATTCCTTGTTCATGCCAAACCCGACAGATCAGTGGCTCGAGGCGAAGGTGCTCGCTTGGAATGACCGGCTTAGTGAATCGAACAAGGAGGATGTCCATGAGATTCCTCCAAACGTGAATGAGGCAGCAGCAAACAGGGCCGATGCAGAGGAAGCAAAAGGCAGTAGTGGTCCCGTTGAAAGCAAGGAATCATCCTCTCATACCCCAATGCCGGCAAATTCGAGCAGAGTTCGCTCCAGCATTCCATTGGAACCGCCGAAACTGACAACTCAACCATACTACTCTCTGGGCGCTCGTCATGCAGGAGATGAATCCAAGGCTTCGAAGAAGTCATTATCTGATGCATATATCGCCCCAGAGGAACCCCTTTTATCCGTCCCCGAGACAGTCGCCAGAGAGATAGGCATCGATCACCAAGTTCAAGCAGGCCCTGCTGCGAAGTATGCACATCGAACAGAAGCCCCGGTGTATCTCGACGCTCCTAGCGAAGGCATGCTTCCCTACGCTGTCTTCAAGTTCAAGTATCGAGGAAAAGGTACGTCCTAGGCGTTAGCGAGTCAGAAACCTATTTAGACTAACGCCGAGTCCCTTCTGCGCAGAGATAATTGAGCAGACTCTCAACATTAAGATCGGCGAGAATGGTGAGATACTCAAGATCAACGATGATGCCGCCCCGGAGCCACAGGAAGCAGCTGGAAAAGGGGACGAGGGGATTTCTAAGGCCATGGCGGACCTCAAGGTGTGTAATTGATAAACATATTCAAGACGCGAATGCAATAAACCGTTCTTCGTTTCCTCACATGCGACACTTGCTCTAGATCGACCGTCACGACTCCGTTGTAGGCTCGCTGACGCCTTCCACTGACCGGGGCGTCGGGAAGAAAGTCAGCTGGGAGGACGACCTCTCAATGTTAGCCGAACCTGGTAATGGTGTTAGATATTGACACTGCAGTATCTGGTGGTAGTTTGCTTCCTTTCTGTTGGTGAAAAGGTAAGTTCGTGTGTAAAGGACATTTTGCAACGTGACATATGAGACTAGAGGTCATGATTTGCTCCCTGAGATATACTGTGGCCAAGCTTCGTTCGGTCAGGATTTATTACAGATTTACGAAGGGCATGTAAGTCACTTGGGCTGGCGAGAACATTCCGATAACGGATTATAAGATATAGTAGCTTAGGAGGGGTATACTTGCTCCACTCCGTGTTTCTATCAGACCTCTCGCTCGCGGCTAAGTCAATCGAAGTCGAAGCATAGATCAAAGAGTACAAGTTTCCAGTTTGTAGAGTGAAGTCCTAATTCAATTAAGGCGGACTCCTGGAGGGATGACCTGGCGATTACACCCTCCATCCGCTACATCTTACTACTCCCTGAATGCGACCTCCTCGGGCAGCCTGAAGCTGGCGCAGAACATCCTCTTGTTCGGCGCGACATCCCTCACGTCATAGACGCAGAGCTCGGGTGTCTCCGGCGTGATCTCGTACTGCAGCTGCCTGCTGATCTCCTCGCAGATCTTCTTCGTCTCCTCGACGTTGTCGTCCGACTTGGTGCTGAAGCAGTACGCGTGGATCATGGGCATCTCGACCTCGCCCCGGCGGGGGATCCTCTCGGCGGGCACGTCGGTCGGGAGGCGGCTGTACAGGCCGATGAAGTTGGGGAGGAAGGTGAGGGCGGTGGCGGGGAGGTTCATGACGTAGTGGGCGAAGTGGCGGGGCTGGGCGAGCGTCTTGAGGGCCTTGGGCGGCTTCTTCGCGTTCCGCGAGGGCCTCGCGTAGACGGTGACGGTCCGGTCGGTGCGGAGGAGGTCGGCGAGGGCGTTGCGGATGAACTGGTGGCCGTCTTGGTTGTAGGCCTTGACGAAGTCGCCCGCCTTATTGATCCGGATCGCGTCGACCATGTACCGGTAGCTCTCCGGGTTGAGATCGTTGGCGTAGACGAAGACGTGCCGTTTGCCGGCGGGGACGGCGAAGGGGCCGACGCCCGCCATGACGTCGCAGACGGCCTGACCTTCCTTGAAGTACGTCTGCACGATCCGCTGGTGCTCGGTGTGCAGCCGGCTGTTCCAGTAGACCTTGGAGTAGTCGAATCGGAATGTGCAGTCCTCCTCCCGCACCTCCACGTTCAGATCGTCCTCTCCGACCAAGACTTCGTACTTGAACGTTCGGAACTCGCTCTCCTCGCCCACGTCGTCGATCTTGTTGATGACCGTCTTGATGTTGTTCGCTTTGTCCCGGAGCACTTCGGCGATGATCTGCTTGTAGGGAAGATACTTCTCGCGCAGGTTCAGATGGGCTGCAGTGGGTCAGTGGGAGTAACATGCAATGAGGGGCAGTTCGCCGTCAACCTACCAACGTGACCGACAGCGGTGTACGCGACCGGGATCTCGCCTCCCGCATCTTCTTCAATCACTGAGTGTATGATCTCCGGGTACGTCCAGAAGTCGTAGTCCAGGACCAGTTCGTAAGGGAATACTCCAAGCGTGCCATCCTTCTGCAGCTCACGCAACGTGGGGCTCCATGTGGACGAGTCTGCCTGCTATCGTCAGCGGGAGGCCTCTAGCCAGCGGCGCGCAACGTCCTACCATCATGCTTGACCTCAGGCTTCAGTAGCAAACACTTGCGACTGGCGTCGGCCGGGTCCGCCTGCACAGCGGGGAGGCGGGGGATGTCGAGCACCTCCTTGCTCGAGGTCAGCGCCTTCCGGCATGCGCTGATGTTCTGGTTCTTGAAGATCCGGGCGGCGGAGGTGGGTATTATCTGCTTGAACAGCGAGCGGTCGAACACACGCATGGCCCTGGGCGACGGACGAGTCAGCGATGCTCAGAGCAGCGGATGCGCCGGCGCGGGGATGGACTGGGCTGGACATACCGGTTCATGGGAGGGCGCAGCATGATTTCGTCGGTCATGGAGGAGTCACAGACACACGCGGTCTGAGCGCACTGGGGCAATATCAAGATCTTGAAGGGTGGAGGCGAGGAGGATGGGGAGCGCAGGTGTGTGAATGCTGGAAATGGTCGATCGGCTTAGGATGGGGAATTTTCGTCCGGGATGGTTGGGTTCAAAATGTTCGGCGCGGCCCCCGCCAGCCAGCCAGGCGCCAGCACCTGCCAGGGACCAGCGGCGACGGCAGCGGCGCGAGCAGGGATCGGCTCCGCCCCATGTCCGTCATCCTGAGGGAGACAATTTGAGCGGCCGAGCACCCCCAAGAATCCTAGGATCGCCCGCAAACACCCTCCACAAACAAAACACCCGTCGCGACTCTCGCTCCTCGCCCAACGCAACTGCTCTCCGCCCGCCCCCGGCTTAGCGATGAGGTCGCCATAGTGCGCTCCCTCAGACACGTATCCCGCCTGTCTTCTCCTGTGAACGCCGTCGTCATCGGGTGCTCGGTCCAGGGCAGCTCTGGCAACCATGGCTTCGGCCGGCGGAGGAAACATCAAGGTGGTGGTGAGGGTGAGGCCGTTCAACAACAGAGGTATCGTCCCGCCAGCTTTTTCGTGCTCCTCTTCCGGACGGACGGCATCTGACTCGTCGCAGAAAAGGACCGGAACGCGCAATGCATCATCCGGATGAAAGACACCCAAACCATCCTCACCCCACCGAAGAATATTGACCCAAAGTCCAAGTCCGCAAAGGCCGCCCTCGAAGGCTCGAAGACGTTCAACTTCGACAAGTCATACTGGTCCTTCGACCGCAACGACCCCCACTATGCCGGTCAGGATGACCTCTTCAACGACTTGGGCAAGCCGCTGCTGGATAACGCTTTCCTCGGCTTCAACAACTGCATTTTCGCCTACGGCCAGACCGGCTCCGGCAAATCGTATTCCATGATGGGTTATGGCGAGGAGACGGGCATCATCCCGAAGATCTGCAGGAACATGTTCGAGCGGATCGACGCCGCGATACAGCAGGACAAAAACTTGACGTGCACAGTGGAGGTGTCCTACCTGGAAATCTATAACGAGCGTGTCAGAGATCTGCTCAACCCGAAAACGAAAGGCAACCTCAAGGTCCGCGAGCACCCCTCCACCGGCCCCTACGTGGAAGATCTGGCGAAACTGGTGGTCCGCTCCTTCGGAGAGATTGAGAACCTGATGGACGAGGGTAACAAAGCGCGTACTGTTGCTGCGACGAACATGAACGAGACGTCCAGTAGATCCCACGCGGTCTTCACGTTGACCCTGAGCCAAAAGCGCCACGATGATGAGACGAGCATGGACTCCGAAAAAGTTGCCAAAATCAGCCTTGTCGATCTGGCAGGTTCAGAAAGGGCCACATCGACAGGAGCAACAGGCGCGCGGTTGAAGGAAGGCGCTGAGATCAACAGGTCTCTTTCTACTCTGGGGCGTGTCATCGCAGCATTGGCCGATTTGTCTTCCGGGAAAGGAAAGAAGGGTGCCATGGTGCCCTACCGCGACTCCATCCTTACGTGGCTGCTGAAAGATTCCCTGGGCGGTAACAGCCAAACGGCCATGATAGCCGCCATCTCACCCGCCGATATCAACTTTGAAGAGACGCTGTCGACGCTGCGGTATGCCGACTCTGCCAAGCGTATAAGGAACCATGCCGTGGTCAATGAGGATCCAAATGCTCGCATGATAAGAGAGCTGAAGGAGGAGCTGGCGCAGTTGAGAGCTAAACTTGGCGGTGGCAGTGCGGTTGCTGGCAGCGGCGGGGCAGGAGCACCTGGTGGAGTGCCCGTAGACGAACAGTATGCGCCAGACACGCCGCTCGAGAAACAGCTGGTTTCCATCACTCAGCCGGACGGTACCGTCAAGAAGGTCTCAAAGGCCGAGATCGTCGAGCAACTGAACCAATCGGAGAAACTCTATAAAGAAATCAATCAAACGTGGGAAGAGAAGCTTCAAAAGACCGAGACAATACACAAAGAGCGTGAGGCTGCTTTAGAGGAGTTGGGCATCAGCATTGAGAAAGGATTCGTCGGATTATCGACGCCGAAGAAGATGCCTCATTTGGTCAACCTTAGCGATGACCCATTGCTTGCAGAGTGTCTAGTGTACAATTTAAAGCCTGGGACGACAACGGTGGGCAATGTCGATACTACCACAACGGCTGAGATTCGGTTGAATGGGTCAAAGATTTTGCAGGAGCATTGCACGTTCGAAAACGTTGATGGCACAGTCACGGTAGTCCCGAAGGAGAACGCAGGGGTCATGGTCAACGGTATTCGCATCGAGAAACCGAAGCGACTACGGAGCGGATACAGAATCATATTGGGCGACTTCCACATCTTCCGCTTCAATAACCCTCAGGAGGCTCGAGCCGAGCGTGCTGAACAGAGTAGTTTGCTGCGACACTCCGTTACTGTCAGCCAGCTCGGCTCTCCTTCGCCTCGTTCGAACAACCACGAGCGAACAATGAGTAGCCTCAGCAAGACTGAATCTGATTTCGACTCAGACAGCCCACGGGCAGGATCACCCGCTCCCTTCCATAAGAACAGCCGAGATTCCGACTGGTCATTCGCCCGCAGAGAGGCTGTCACCGCCATACTAGGGCCTGATCAGAAGATATCCAACCTCACGGACGACGAGTTAGACGTGCTTTTCGATGATCTGCAAAGAATTCGTGCTGTTCGCAAGGGCAGACCGGACAGTCGCCTTGTGGATGGTGAGGACGATTTGGAGTCAGTGAGCACATTTCCTTTCCGAGAGAAGTACGCCTCCACTGGAACGATAGACAATTTCTCCCTGGACACTTCCCTGACCGTTCCTTCGACACCGCAACTAGGTGAAGAAGACCAGCGTTTGCGGTTAGTGAGGGAGGAACTGCAAGGCCAGCTGGAGAAGCAGAAGTCCGAATATCAAGAGAAATTGCAAACCGCGGAGGAGCAGAACGTGGAGATAGAGGAGATCAGGGCGGAGAAGGCCCAGATGGAGGAGAATCTACGTCAGCTCAAGGAGGAAATGCAAAAGCAGCTGCAAGACCAGAAAGACGAGTATGAACGCCAACTCCAAGTTCTTCAGCGTCCGCAGCAGCTTCAGAGTAACGGTCATAACGGTGATCCGGACCCTCGGCATGTCGCACTGGCCCGTTCAGTTATCGCGCACTGGAGACAACGCAAATACGTTGCCATGGCGGAGACTATTCTTCAGAACGCTGCCACACTGAAGGAAGCACAGGTCATGAGCCAGCAGATGGACAAGAACGTCGTGTTTCAGTTCTGCATCGTTGACACTGGGCATTCATTTGCTTCTTCCTACGATCTGGTCTTGAATGGCATCCCTGGAGAAGACGACCCAGATCTCGACGCGACGCCAAAGCCGTGCGTTGGGGTCCGAGTTGTTGATTTCAAGAACAACGTGGTCCATCTCTGGTCGTTGCAGAAGCTCCGCGCCCGCGTGAGGCTCATGCGCCAAATGCACCAGTATCTGAATAGGCCTGAGTACCTTCAGCACTTCTGCGTAGAGAACCCGTTCTCTGAGCCCTGCCTTCCTGAGTATTCGCGTATTGGGGACGCCGATGTGCCCCTCGCTGCCGTGTTCGAATACCGGGTTCAGGACTTCGGCCTCGAGGTGATCTCTCCTTACACTTCCGGGGTCATCGGTATCATTCGTCTCTCCCTGGAACCTTCGTCGGCGGAAGCACCTTCCTCGACCCTGAAGTTCAACGTGGTCATGCATGACTTTGTGGGCTTTCCGGAGCGTGAAGGAACCGATGTTCATGCGCAGCTGTTCATCCCTGGGATATCCGAAGAGGGTGGAGCCACGACAACTCAAATGATCAGAGACTTTGATGAGGGTCCGATTCGTTTCGAGAGCGTCCACAGCATGGGACTGCCTCTCTCCAGTCCGCGGACATCGTTTCTTCGCGTGTCCATCTTTGCCAAGGTCACCTCCATGCACCTTGATAAGCTCCTCAGCTGGGACGACATGCGCGATTCCGCACCCCGACCGAAGCAGAAGCGTCACAACGCTCGTATCGCCGAGTCCGAGTTTTACACCGAAGAGAGCCATGACATCTTCACGCGGATTCAAATCCATGAGATCTCGGAAGACGGCACATATCAACCTGTGGAGGTGATCCAGACAAATGCCATGGATGCTGGTGCATTCCAGCTTCACCAGGGACTTCAACGGAGGATCGTCATCAATCTTACACATACGTCTGGGGACACCTTACGCTGGCAGGATGTGACAGGGTTACGCGTCGGCCAAGTGCGTCTGCTCGACGCTTCTGGCAACAATCCCACTTCCGATAGTCCAGAGCTCGAGGTTCCATTAGGCTTGGTAACATCTCCCGTCGTGAAAAGCAACGCAGACGGCACCAGAAACGTGACGCTAATGGCGCAATGGGACTCGAGCATACACAACTCTCTGATGCTCGATCGCACGACTCCGGACAAATATCGGGTGCAGGTGACTTTGAAGTGGGATGTCGCGTGCCCGAAACTGGCGAAACCAATGGGCTTCTCCATCGATTTGGCCATGCAAATCCGGGGGCGTTCCTACATCCGACAAACCTCGATGTTTGCTACTCTCTGGAATGCAACCAGGATCATCCACTCCACCGTCGGAATTTTCGCCGTGGCCATCCGTCCAACCTCCGCGAAGCGCGTCGTGGATCTCTGGCGCATGGACACCAGGGAGGACTACATAAAGGGGGAAGAGCTACTCAGCGGGTGGACACCCCGCGGCGTCTCCCTGGTGAAGGACTTCATCAACACGCGCAAGCGTCGGTACCGCATGGCAGAAATCGAAACGGCACGCAGCGTGCTGAGCTCTCGTGCGTTCATCCTGCCGCGGACCAACGGTTCCTCGCCTACACCAAATGGCAACAGCAGCACCTACACGCCCAATCAAACCGAACTCCTCAATCGTGTGCTCAAGCTCTGGCAGACGCGAACGCCGTCAGTTCCGGACATCCTTCTGAGCTCACGCAACCTCGAGCCTCCACCTTCCGGTGCGGCCTTCGCCCAAGCGCCAGCAGGCGACCCGACAACGGCGCCCGCGCTGATCGCAACCGTACGACATGTGCCGAAGAACCCGGTGCTCATGAAGTCCGGCTACCTCCTCATGCCGGACCAGAACAACACCCGCTGGGCTCGCCGGTTCGTCGAGCTTCGCCGGCCGTACCTGCACATCTACAGCGTGCCCGAAGGCGACGAGCTCTGCGTGATCAACCTGAGCAATGCGCGCGTGGACCACGAGCCGCAGGTAGCGCGTCTGCTGGCCGAGACGTCGACCACGGGCAACCTGTCCGGGTGCGTGTGGGCCATTTGGGGAAAGGGCAATTCCTGGCTGTTCCGAGCGAGGCGGGAGACGGAGAAGATCGAATGGATCCTCAAGATCGACCAGAGCTATTTTGGCAGCAGCGGGAGTGAGACCCCTGAAGATTGATGGGGGTTTCTTCGCACATGGAGGAGTTTACATGGTTGGATACCATCTTCTAATATCTTTTCCTATTTGTTGGGAGATGACGTATGACTTTCTCCGCGCCTTTGGAGGACCTGCCTGGTGGGTTTTCTTGTCCCTGGGGACGACAACATCTTCGCTCATTTAACTTCCCTTCGGATTTTTTCCTTTGTCCGGTGCTGCTGTGCGGCGGCAGTTACTTTTGGGGAGGGGGAGGGACGGGATGGGTATGAGGAGCTTTCATATGTTTTCCGTTTCTTGTTTTTCTTTCGTTTCCTTTCCCCTTCTTTTATGTTTCTTGTCGCCGAGTCCGACGACGTTGTTTGGCTACATGCAGATAGATACCCAGATCCCCTTGTTTTGGTACGGAACGTTATCATCGTCGAGGCGGGGGATTCTAGTAATTGTTACAGATGTACTTGGGAGGGGGTTTAGCAGGAGGTGGTAAGGTGCGTGGAAGCGCTTCTTGCAGCTTGTGTGCTATATAAAGGATAAAGGGGATGGCAGCGGACTGGTCCGCATGCGTTCCAGTTGAGAAGGCAATTGATTTGCAGCTGTTGGCAAGGTAGCCATCTTCTTTCTCTTCTCTTTGTCTTCTTCTTTGGGCACATTTCACTGCACGGAGCTTTTCCGAATAAGTGTTTCCATTTGGTCATCAACCCCCTCTCTGTCGGGCTTTGTTACACTGACTGACAAGGCGGCGAGCAGCAGTCGAATTCTGTGGGGGGCCGTGAAAAGAACGAAAAGGCGGAGTGATTGATTGTGTACATGGAGTGGTGCGTCCCACAAAAGGTGCTTGCCAGGGAGTGCCACAGACCGCCGGGGACATGCACTGGTAACTGCACCATTGCTGCGATGCAACCGTGAACGTCATCAGGTCCCCTAGTATATTGCATACATAGTACTAGTAGTTCATAGTTCACTTACGACCTCTGCGCCAGGTTGGTTTGCTGTACTCGTCGTCCGTCTCCTCCTCCGGGGGGTAGACCGTGACGTTGTTTCGTCGAGAGATGGACTTGAGGAAGTGGAACGTAGATTGATAGTGAGTGGGGTGCGTCAGATGTGAGGATGGGCAAAGGCGGAGAGGTGGGGGAGGTGGAAGAGGTGGAGAGGTGGGGAGGCTTCCCGCACTCCTCCTCGGAAGGGACTTGCCTGCCTTGCTCGGGTCGCGGCACAGGCAGCCCTGGAGGCTGGAGCTCCCCTCATCTTCCCGTTTCCCTGGGCGGGCAGATGGCCAGATCCCCCCGACGGCACGCTAACCGTCGGCTGGGCTAGGTAGAGTGCTAGCCCCCCTTCGCCTTCCCCACCGCCCTCGTCGAACTTTGTGTTCCACTCAACGTTCTGTACACTTGTGTGTACTTTTTCCCCCCCTCGGACATTGCTGTCCTATCACCGACCCGACTTCCCCTTTGCCTTTTCTTCTCCCCCCGACTTGGACTTAACTCGTCCCAGTCATATACCAGACGTTGTGTGCTGCTCTTCTTCCTTCTTCTCCTCTTCCTCCTTCTCCCCCAACCGGGTTCAGATTAGACCCGTAGCATCTTTCTTCGCGGACTGCTACTCCAGTCGGTGAAGGTTTCTTCCCTTCGGACTCCTCAGCGCCACTCCCTTGCCTGCGGTGGGAATCACACGCTCTTATATCTTAGTCTAGGACCACGGTGTATTGCCCGTTAGTCTTCACATCACGCCGCTGTAGAGTGAGCTACTGGTCATCCCAGCCGAGTCCATCTTTTCGTCTCGTCTGAAGCCCCGGGGATTACCCTCGGCGTCATCGTCACCGCCGCCACTTCCCCCCGTAGGACCCCTGCCAAAACACCCAGATGGCTTCCGCGGTCGAAGGCAAAGACGTCGAGCTCGATGACCTCGACGACGTCGGCTCGCGCTCCACCAACAGTGGCCGCGTGCCGCCGCCCAAGGCCAGCTTCACCGACGTGGACACCGACCGCGACATCCCCGTTGAGGATGTGTCCGACAAGTCCAAGGAGCCAGAGGAGCCCGTTCCCAACGAGACCGCACTCCCCCAGCGGCCGCCGGATGCTGGAACGCACACGCGCTCGCGAGCTAAGATCGCGCTCATCATGAGCGCCCTCGGCATGGCCGTCTTCCTCGCCGCTCTGGATGTTGTGAGTAGTTGTAGTACCTGCGAAAGGCGCGCCTCAAAGCAGAACTGATTGGTATACCCCTAGACGATCATCACAACCGCTCTGCCGACGATATCAGAGCATTTCCACTCCACCGCGGGGTATACCTGGATCGGATCCGGCTACCTCCTCGCGAACGCGGCGACTACGCCGGTCTGGGGCAAGGTTTCCGACATCTTCGGCCGCAAACCCGTCCTCCTGGTCGCCAACGTCGTCTTCATGGTCGGCTCGCTCATCGCGGCCCTGTCGAACAGCATCGCCATGCTCATCGCTGCCCGTGCGATCCAAGGTGTCGGCGGCGGCGGTCTTGTTGTCCTGGTCAATATCTGCATCGGCGACATCTTCAGCATGAAGTCGCGCGCCGCTTACTATGGCATTATCGGTTAGTCATCCCTCCGACTCTTCGTCTATTGACGTAAATGTGTCTAACGCAAACCAGGTGGCGTTTGGGCTCTCGCCAGTGCGGTAGGTCCGGTTATCGGCGGCGCCTTCACGGAGAAGGTTTCGTGGAGGTGGTGTTTCTATATCAACCTACCCTTGGATGGCCTCGCCTTCTTTGTCCTCCTCTTCGTCCTGGACTTGCACACGCCCAAGACACCGCTGATGGAGGGTTTGAAGGCCATCGATTGGCTTGGCGCTTTGACGGTCATCGGCGGTACCCTTATGCTCTTGTTCGGCCTCGAATTCGGCGGCGTTACTTACCCATGGAATTCTGCGGCCGTTATCTGTCTCATCATCTTCGGCGCCATCACGCTCGGCATCTTCGTCCTGATTGAGTGGAAGGTCGCCATCTATCCCATCATGCCCCTCCGCATCTTCAAGCATCGCAGCAACCTCGCCGCCCTGGGCGTTTGCTTCTTCCAGTCTACCGTCTTTATCTCCGGCTCGTACTATCTGCCTCTCTATTTCCAGGCGGTCTTGGGACATTCGCCGCTTTCATCAGGCGTTCATCTGCTTCCGTACGCTCTGGCGCTTTCCTTCGCATCTGCACTCACCGGCTTGTGGATCCGCCGGACCGGTCAGTATCGCTACGCGATCTGGTTCGGCATGACAATCATGACCGCCGGCTTTGGTTTGTTCATTGACTTCGATGAATCCTCTCCTCTGGTCAAGATCATCTTCTACCAAATCGTGGCCGGCATCGGCGTCGGGCCGAACTTCCAGGCTCCTCTCATCGCTCTGCAGAACATGGTCAATCCGCGAGACATCGCCACCGCGACCGCGACCTTCGGCTTCACCCGAAACCTGGCGACCTCGATCTCCGTGGTCATCGGCGAGGTCGTCTTCCAGAACGAGATGAAGAACCACGCGTCGATGCTGGTGCGTGCGCTGGGGTCGAAGATTGCCACGGAGCTCGGCGGTGGAAACGCGGGAGCCAACGTCGGCATCGTGCAGGCGTTACCCCCAGCCCAGCGGGCGGTGGCCCGTCAAGCGTTCGCCGAGTCGCTCAGCCGCGACTGGATCATGTTCTGCGCCTTCGGCGGCGTTGGCATCCTGGTGTCGCTCCTGGTCGGGAAGAAGCAGCTGTCCCGCGCACACCAGGAGACGAAGACCGGCATCGAGGCCGAGCGGGAGCGCAAGCGGGAGCAGGATGAGGAACGGCGAGCCAAGCAGGCCGAGCGGGCCCAGCGGAAACTCAACGATTCTGGCGTGCCTCCCGAACCGTGATGCACTTCGTGGGGATGGGATCGGTGAGGCAAGAATCACGACTATTCGCTGCGCATCAGTCACGCTCCTCTGGAGTTAGACTGCCGCGACTTAAGAGCCGCTCACGACGATAAAAAACAACCCAGAGGACGATCAACCGTCTATCGCGCGTATACTTTTAATAATCTCTATTGACGAGACGGGATCGATGTTCTGCGAAAATACGGCATTGCACACATATCCAGGAGTTCCGCCGGGCGTATGATTTCAACCCCCTCTTTTCTTCTTCTTTCCTTCTTCTTTTGTCACCTCCACTCCAAAAGCGTTCTAGATTTTCGGTATTCTGTCTATTTTGTTGTTCACGGCATCTCGCATCCCCCTCCTCGTTTTGCTTTCTTCCCCTTCCACCCTTATTTCTATCCAGAATCGCTGGAGCGGGATTCGGTACGTGTTTCGGTTCGGGATGAAATGATGGCGGTGTTTTCCATGTGGTCATGTTGAACGCGTGGGATGTATTTTCAATTTCCCCGCGCTCTGTTCTCTTCCATGTCTTCCCCCATGATGGGTTCTCGTCGAAACGAGATCTCCTTCTTCTTCTTCTCCTTCTTGCTGGTGGCGGAACGTCTGGCTCTGTATATAAAGCGTGGGTAGGGTCGAGGAGTATTAGGGATAAATGAAAAATGGGGAATCTATCGCTGGGGTTCGAGGGACTCGGTGTTGGAAGGATTATCTTATATGGACTGTACAGTATATACTGTATGTACCTCATGCCATGGGCGTTTTCTCCCTCAACAATCGAGCCCTTCGGACGAACGCTAACGCTGGCAAGTCGATTACCGTCTGCTATCACAAGGTCTATTAAATTTTCTGCCTACAACATCTCTCTATATCTACAACCGGCCACCGATCCTGCATCCGAGTCACCTTCGGCGGGAGTTGACGGCCTCCCTCAGCTTGGCGATGACCTGGCCGGGGTCCTGGGCGCCGAAGACGGCGGAGCCGGCGACGATGACGTTGGCGCCCGCGTCGGCGGCCTGGTCGATCGTCTTCTCCGACAGGCCGCCGTCGACCTCGATGTGCATGTCCGGGTAGCGCTCGCGCAGGGCGGCGACCTTGGGCAGCTCCGAGGCCATGAAGGACTGCCCGCCGAAGCCGGGCTCGACCGTCATGACGAGGACCATCTGCATGACGAGCAAGTTAGCATCCGTTCTTCTCCCATGCGGTCCGGGGCAGTCGGAAGATTGGAGGAGTGGTCAGATGGAGGGAGAAGCTGTCCGGTGCTTTGATGGAATTGCTAAGCGCTGCAATATATTGTTGCAGCAACGGTCTCATCGCCCTTGCTTTCTTCCCGTCCTCGTGACCACTTGCGCATGTCCCTCTCGAAGATCGGGTGGCGACTCACATCCGGCCTCTCAACGTCGTTGGGGTTCGCCAGGATCTCCCAGAGCACATCCACCGGGGTGGAGGGCTTGATGGCGATGCCGGCCTGCATGCCCTCCTCGTGGATGAAGCGAATCAGCTCCTTCGGGCTGGTCTTCTGGTCCGAGGTCGCGGAGGGCGAGTCGGCAGCAGTGCTGTTGACGGCCGCTTCGTAGTGGAAACAGTACAGGTCGCAGCCGGCCTTCTTGAAGTCGCGTACCCATCGCTTGGGCTGGAGATGGAAATCGGTGAGGTTAGCGTAGTCCGCTTATGGCACATGCTTGCGCAAGGAAACGTGCAATTAATTGATTACGACAAGGAGGAACAAGCTTAAAGGGGGGTGCAGTCGAGATATTGAGGGCCAGAATGGGCGGCAATGCAGTGATGGTGGTGAAAGAAAGAAGCCGAAGCGCCTGCTACAACCGGCAGTTGCATGGTACTGTCACGTCGGCAGGGGTAAGGCAAGTTACGGTGGAGACGAAAGAAAAAAAGTGTTCACAGGGATGCAAACCGTACCTCGGCGATCATCATGTGGCAGTCAAAGGTTCCCCGTCCGTAAGCGCTGGAGGGGCGTTCGACGTGCGATCGGATCTTGGTCACGACGGGAGCGCCGAAGGTCATGTTGGGGACAAAGTGACCGTCCATTATGTCGACGTGCAACCAGTCTGGCCATCGAGACTCAGCGAATGTTCTTCCCACTTCTCATTTCCACCACGCTCACTCTCCCCCTGCATGCTGCGAACGTTCCCGGTGGTGGCGGTGGTGGTGATGATGGTGTTGAAGTGACAAGCATACCGGCGCCTTGCGACATCGTGTCTGCGCATGCTTTCCCGAGCGCAGCGAAGTCCGCGGAGAGGATGGAGGGGGCGATGATGGCGGGCGGTGACATGCTGGGCGAGCGGTTCGGGTTGTGATGTGTGGCGGAGGACGGTCGGTATGGTCGTGAGGAAGTAATGGGCGTGAAGACAAGACGCTGAGCTGTAAAGAACGCAAAGTAATTGATGGAGGAAAGTTGTCAATCCGGCCCTGACGTTGTTCGAATAGGGCGGAGGGGCACGGAAGAGCCAAGCAAGCCAACCGGCCACCCCACCTGAACAAGCGGGGCAAGGCTGGCAGGCAGAAAGGCAGAAAGGCAGAAAGGCAGAAAGGCAGAATGGCAGAAAGGCAGAAAGGCAGCAATCAATCGATCTGAGCTCATCCGTTTCGTTCCTAACATCGTCTTCATCTTTCGCTCTCTCCCATCCACATACCACCTTCTCTCCGCACAGCTTTCTTACATGTGTCAAGCCATGCCCACGTCTCTCTCTACTTTCGTCCCTGCCTCAATCTGCGTCCACTCCCGTCTAGCAAACGGTATCTGTTCTGTTTCGCTCGCTGTCTCGTCCGGTTCTCCTATCATGACTGACTCACGTCGTCGTCGTCGTAGTACCAGGGCGGTGGAGGCTTAGAGCCCAGCGGGAGCGAGAGTCAGACTCAGGATCGAAACACGTCCAAGGCATGGTCAGAGCCGATATTAATGCTCTGGGGGGAGACAGCTCGATGGCGGCACAGCGACGTCTTAGCGCCCAGCGCTGAGCAACGTCCAGTGGAGGTTGACGCACCTCCCGGCGGTTGCAGGCCTCGGCACCAATCACGGCCCAGAAACGCCTTCTTTGTTCCCTCCGCTCACCTCCTCCACCCTGCCAGCGCCTGCGTCCCATATGCGCCCGCCAGGAAGAATCTGGTTGGCGCTTCGCTGGCCTCCCTATTTCAGCCGTGCCAATTTAGGTACCATGTCCTCATCAACCAACCACGCGATAGAAAATTGGGTCGCCATGCTGTGACCTGCCCAAAGAGCCGCTCCGCCAGCCGCCTGTCCACCATCGTACGTCTTCATCCGGGCAGTCATGATTCGGCAGCTGGGTGCAATACACCATGATCTACCCGAGCAGCAGTGGCGGTCCGCCTGTTTGGCCTTCATAAACAAACTCCTTCCCGTGCCGCATTTCTTTCCTACGCTTTTGCTGCCACGGCTGCTTCCTTCTATCAACCCTCTTTTTCCCTTCCACCCAAGGCCTTCGTTGACCGAAGTGCTCCCTTTTGCTTACCATTCTATTTACCAGACCGTTGATCGGCTTTGAACATACAGCTTTAATACATTTGTTGCAACATATACACTCTCACTTCAGGGCCCCTGCCATACAACTAGCACCCCAGTCTGTTTCTTTGGGATCTCAAATTTGCAGCGCACACAGTCTCAAGGCGCGGCGGAGCAGAGCTCAGCCAATATGGGTCCCTCCACCCTGCCAACCACAGTCTTTAACCCAGGACTTTCTTATTATGGTCACACACATCCATCTTCTCCGCTGGATCGGAGATACACCTTTAATACTATAATTGAAGATGAGCCTCAGGTCACCTCGCCCTCATTCCCCTATCATCTCCTCGGTAAGCCTGCGATGGTCTCGCCGACATTCAGCGAGGACTTCCCAACCCCGAGAGGTCTTCAAGACCTCCAAAGACTGCAGGAGCAAAGGGAAGCCGCCTCGCCAGTCTCCGACTCTTCCGAGGACTACTCCGGTCAGCGATCACCACAAGAGCCTCAAGGCTACTTCGATGACCTCTACGACGTCTCTGAAGACGAGGCGCCTGAAGTTCCCTTGAAGTGTTCCCGATCTGTCAAGAAGGACGCAGATTCTGCTCACAGCAGCACAACTAGCAGCGCTCGAAGCAGCCGGAATCGATATCCGTCCCTTGTGATTCCTTCTCCATCCAAGTGGCCGACAATCCAGAAGTTTCAAATGGGCGCGCTGTCGGCCACCTCGCCGATGAAGTCGCCATTATCCGCCTTGCTTACGCCGAAGGCTGGTGTGCTGTCCTTGCTTGCAGCTCATAGCAATCAAGTCCCTGCTACTAGCGCGCCCCCCTCGCTGGATGGAAGCCTTACATCGGATGAGATGGCAAGTCTTAGTTGTCCGTCAACGCCTGACGTTCAAACGCTCGCGAACCAAGAGTCCGAGTGGCTCCCGCCGGCTCAACTGCAGCCGGGAGCTCTAGATACCCTCCATCATATCTCCTACGAAGGCGTTGCGAGCGAACCCTCTTCGGTTGTTGAGGTTTCCGAAGGCGAAACGGCTGAGATGCAAGAGATTCGTGGACCTCGGAAATTTGTCTTCTTCATTGAACCCCCGGAGGACGTTGATACGGAGGAGTGCTTCTCTCCAATATCAATACCTTCGCCCGGAGGATTTTTCTCTTCACTGGAGACTCCAGCCAGGGATGCTTGGTGCACACCGAGGCCAGCCGAGGATGTGGCCCCGTCTACAAGCATCGCTGAACACTTTTACGGTGTGCCATGGGAGGATTCCCCAACTGAATCAGAGAAGGAGAATAAGCTCATGCTTGACACTACTATCCCCGGCACGACTCATATCAGCGGCATTTCATCCCCGCAGGAGCAGAACTTGGAAATTCAGGAGATTGAGCCAAGAAGGAGCGTTGTGGAGTACCACGAGAGGTATGAGCAAAAACTCAAGGAAGTCGCTGTGATCAACCTGGACCGGACTACCAGTTGGTTGTCAGCACAGGAAGCATACTTGGCGGCTCTGAGAGACACCGATCGTCCAGCAGCGGAGTGTGTTTCCCCCAAATCCCCCCATAGTCGCAAGAAGTCACAGGATAGCTGCAACGGGTCACCGTCGAAGAAGTCTGTCCGCTTCATGGACGATCTGCCGAAGTCACCGACAGAATCTGAGAAGACCATCACGAAGAACGACACTTTTGTGGAAGGATTCGAATACCTTTGGGACAATATACACGAGTCGGATGTTTACATTCATCGCCAGACACGTGCAGAGTATATCCATCTCAACCGCCGCTGTACGGGCTCTGAACATCGCAATCAGCTTCTGGGTATCTTTTCCATTGTCAACTACGTGCGTCCCTCGGCTCCTCGACCCGTGTCAAGCTTTTACACCGATGAGCCGACTGTTCTTAAAGAGCGCATCGCTCGTGCGCAACTGGAACAGCAGGCACTTGCTCAGATCCGTTCGTCCGTCTGGGTTCTTCAGGCTTTGCAGTTTTTGCACGGTGGCCGGCTGCTAAGCAAGCAATCATGCCGAGCTCTCGCTAGAACATCGTCTCCACGCCTCCTTGACGTCGGAGGAGAAGCAGCATGCTCGTGGGCTTGGAAAATTGCTATCGATAATCCTACGACCACAGTCTATACAGTCAACACTGCAGACCAAATGCATTCAACGGATCTCGAGGGGCCAATCAACCACCGTGTCACAACAGTACCCAACCTTTGGACATTTCCCTTTCCTTCGGCGCATTTCGATGTCATCTCGGCACGCACGCTGCACATGCTCTTGAAAAGCACACGACCAGAAGGAAAAGGCCATGATGAATTTGACCTTTGTCTCGCCGAATGTTTCCGCTGCCTCAAGCCTGGAGGGATTCTGGAGTTTTCTGTGCTTGACGCCGAGATCTTGCATCCTGGCACTAGGACCCAAGCCATGACTGTAGAGTTTGCGTACAACCTTCGAACACGGGGCTATGAGTCGAACCCGACCAAGACATTTCTTTCCCGGTTACGAAGGGCAGGCTTCAACGATGTCCGCCGCACGTGGATGCTATTGCCTTTTGGAGAGACCGCCGCCAAGTGGAATGACAATTTGATCGTTGGGGCTGAGGGTGATCTGGAGAAGACCATTGATGCGGATGGCACGGTGAGCTCCAGCCGCCCTCCTCTTAAAGGGCTCACGTCCGGAGCTGCGGGCATCACTGGAATGGTCGGTGCTTGGGCATGGGAGAAGTGGTTGTTGAAGCTACAGTTGGAGAGGGGCATCGAGGAGAGCAGGGCGTTGGACGGAGTGGTACAGGTGTTGGAAGAAGGTGCCAGAGAAGGTTCCGCGTGGAGGAGCCTGAATGGCTGGGCGAGGAAGCCAATGCACTGAATGATTTGACGTGTTCATGAACGGGTCGGGTCGGGTCTGGGATGGGTATAGGTCGTGCGTATCTGGGGTTTTGCTTAGCAACGTTCGGTCAATCGTGGATGTGTGTTCACCATTTTGATTTCTCGGATTGGACATTATTATATACCAGGCTTTAGAAGCCCCGTTTGTTTCTTTCAGTACTTCTCAAGCTAGAATGACATTACAAATTTGCAGCATAACTGACCAATGACCTGAAATATCAAGGAAGAAAATCTAATTTTATCTGCTCTGTTCAAGATTGTTAAAGTCCCTGGAGTAGGCTGAGGCGTGCGGTGTTCTGTACCGGGGAGTGCAGGGGCCCGTGCATGAACTCTCATCGAACAACATCATCGGAGAGCGGCCTCCAACCCGCCAGCACGCCGACCACAGCATCTTCGTCCCTTGACACTTTCCGCCTCTTCGCCACGACCCCACGCGGCTGCTACTACCAGGATGTTGTTTTTCAGGTACGCATAGTCCTATAGCACTTCGAGTTCTCCAACCCTGTAGCAGTGGCATCGCTCGTCACCGCACCCGGCCTCTATCCTGGGTCGCATTCCTTTCACCCACCTCTCCCCCTTAATTCCTCCCTCGCCCCGAACATGGAAGAGGAACAAGAGCTTGTCTGCTAACTCAGCTCGCGCCCAGCTTCTTCAAAACCCTGGTCGACCACCAAGTCACGGTGGAGCTCAAGAACGACATCTCGATCCGCGGCACCCTCAAGTCGGTCGACCAATACCTGAACGTCAAGCTCGACGACATCTCCGTCGTTGAGGAAATCAAGTACCCCCACTTGGTATGCGCACCAAATACCCCTCCACCTCCTGACCGGTCTGGTCGCTCTTTTGGAGTATCATGGCCGGCTTTCTTTTTTACGGCTGTCTGGGAGTTTTAAGATCCACGGTCCGATCTTGCGAGGGACATGCACATCATTTGATTGAAGTGGAACGCAATTGGCTAACTGTAAACCTCCCGGAATCAAACAGAGCTCGGTCAAGAACGTCTTCATCCGCGGCAGCGTCGTACGATACATCCACCTCCCCGCCGCCGCCGTCGACACCGCGCTCCTGGAGGATGCGACGCGGCGCGAGGCAGAACAGGCAAGCGCGAAGGCGAAGCAATGAATGATGTAGCGGTCAAGGCCACGGGGAGGAACTTAACTGCCGGGAACGGAGACAGAGCGATGAGAGGCGAAGCCTGGCGTATAGAGCTGGTGCGGGGAGCTGTACCTTGAACGATTGGGACAGGTCCAGCAGGCAGTGCCCGCGATATGGATTAGAAGGGCTTATAGCCCAGGGGAGGAGTCCATTCGTTCTCCTTCGGGTGTCGGAGGGAGGGGAAGCTTCGCGACGCCATATCAGAGAACAGGGCAGAGATACCCCGTCTTCAGGCGGCTTCATGAGACATGGGCATTACTTAGTTAGCCTAGCATGGCCATTGAAGGCCATGGGTACGAACACAGTTCTGGTTTCCTCGATCGCTTCCGGGTCATCGCAGCCTCCTGCTTGGCCCGACCTGTAACTTTCTGCCTGACGTTATGCCGGGATTGTCATTGATGCCTTACGTTTCATGCCTTAGGCATAAAGATTCAATTTAATTATCGTCATGTGACTCCGTGTATCTTCTGCCCTCATGGTAGGCATATTCCAATGCGACACTTGCTGTGAGGATTTTGGCAGCTGGGAACCTTGGATAGACTGCCAGACGGCCAGGATCAGTCCCTGAGAGTATAAGCATGTTATGCTTCGATTTGAACGCTCAATGGCAATGTTAGTCTCGTCAGCGCGGCTTGGGGTTGCGAGGCCCTTTGAATCTTTGACGCGACCACTCCCAATCCATTACATCTGCATCCACCGCAGCGGAACAACGTCCGCACAACCACCACCCTCTCGGGCAACAGTTCTACCACTATTCTCCCGGGGTATGCAACGTCGGACTCGCTCATGTTTCGCAACCCACGAGAGAACGCACGACGCCCGCCCTCCGACAGAGTAGCTCCTTCGACCGGCCGCCCGCCTTCGCCACCGCGCTCCGGTACCACCACCCGAACCACCACCACCAATACCTCGGCCAGCACCTCTCCACCTTCTTCCACCACCACCACTGTCGCCATGGCGGCCGGCGCAAAGGTCCTGCCAACGCCGCGGAAGCCCGCCAAACCGCAGCAGACGATGCTGGTGCCGCACAGTTTCCGCAAGGGCGCCGCGTCGGGGGCTAAGAGCGGCGGGACCGGCGCGAAGTCGAAAGCGAAGCCGAACGGCAGCATCCTGAGTTTCTTCAAGAAGTCGGACGAGCCGAGCCCGGCGAGCGGGTTGTTCCTGGAGGCGCGAGGCGCGCGAGCGCAGGGTGGGCAGAGCAAGGATGGGGAAGAAGATGGTGAGGATTTGGGGTGGGATGACGGTGATGGTGGAGAGGCGGAGGCGATGGGGGCGGAAGAGGAAGGGAACAGGTTCAATGAAGTGCCTGGAAGTGTGAAGAGGAGGAAATTGAGCGTGGAGAGGGAGGTAGAAGCTGGTGCTGCGGGGTGCACTCCTCCTCCTCCTCCGCCCGGTGAGATCCCCGTAGCGGAAAAGGAGGATGCCACGGTCGCAGAAACGGTAAAGGCACCAGCGATGAAGAATAAGAAGAAGGTTGGACCATTCATCGAAGACAGTGATAGCGAGGATGAAGACGGAGGAGGGCCGAAGAGCGCGCCGGTACCACCGATACGACCAGACAATGTGAGTACGATCAAGGGAGAGGATGCCGGTATCGATATCAAAAAGGAAATGGAGCCTCAAACGACGGAAGATTTAGGATCAATACAGCCGATACGACAACAAGCGCCGCCCTTGCTCCGACGGGCGTCTACCAGTTTTGCTACGAACGAGGACTTCGAAGAGTTTGAAGGCTACGATGATCTGGAAGACGACGATTTTTGGGAGGGCGAGCTCAGCGAACAGCGATGGGTCAGGGAACAAGAACAGCTGGAACTCGCAGGAGGGGTTGGACCGGGGGAGTGGGATGAACGGGCGGATGGTGCGGATAATATGGGTTTCGACGATGAAAATGGGAGCGCTCCAGCTGCTGGCAACTTCAGCGCGTCCTGTCCAATCTGCAGCATCAGTCTGGATGGGATTTCCGATCAAGACGCCTCCGTACACGTCAACAATTGCCTCGACGGCAAACCGTCACCGCTGCCGAAGGCTGAAGCTGAGACAAAGCCGTTACCTTCGAAGAATGACCCCCAAGATGATTCCCCATCGAAGCGACCTGCGAGGCCCGCAAAGCCGGGCCAAAAGATGCCCTTCATATTGGGCAAGACCGAGCCAACAGCGTCATCAGCCTTCTCCAAACTCATGTCCAGTCACGCAGAAGATGCCGCGTGGGCATCGGCAGCGGCCGCCGAGAACGCGGCGCGTGGAAAGCCGGCCTATACTCGGACGTGTCCGTTCTACAAGATTCTCCCTGGTTTCTTCATTTGCGTAGATGCGTTTCGCTACGGGGCAGTGAAGGATTGCCAGGCCTATTTTCTCAGCCACTTCCATAGCGACCACTACATCGGCCTCACGGCGTCTTGGTGTCATGGACCGATATATTGTAGCAAAGTCACAGCAAACCTTGTCAAGCAACAGTTGCGCGTTGATCCGAAATGGATCGTTCCGTTAGACTGGGAGACCAAGGTGGAGGTTCCGGGGACCAACGGCGTGCATGTAACCATGATCTCAGCAAATCACTGTCCTGGAAGCTCGCTCTTTCTGTTCGAGAAGGAAGTTGGAAAAGGGAAGAATCCGAAGGTTCACCGTATCTTGCACTGTGGCGATTTTCGAGCATGCAAGGCCCACATCGAGCATCCGCTGCTCCGGCCGGAAGTGGTTGACGCCGTATCCGGAGCTTCAAGGCAGCAGAAGCTGGACGTCTGCTACCTGGATACGACCTACCTGAATCCCAAGTACGCCTTTCCGAAGCAGGAAGAGGTCATCAAGGCCTGCGCCGACATGTGCGTCAGCCTCAACAAAGCCACGATCGATCAGAACGATGGCTGGGAGACGATGAAGCGGGAGCGAGCCGGTCAAGGGATGGTCAAGTTCGTCCGGAAAGACGCCAGTCCGGCCAAGGAGGACTCAAGCAACGCTTCCCCGAGCGCTCCTGGGCCGCGTGGCCGTCTCCTCGTCGTCGTGGGCACGTACAGCATAGGCAAGGAGAACATCTGCGTCGGAATCGCTCGCGCGCTGGGGAGCAAGATCTTCGCGCCCCCGGGCAAGCAGCGCATCTGCGCCGCGCTCGAAGACCCGGAGCTGTCCGCCCTGCTCACCCGGGACCCGCGCGCAGCGCAGGTGCACATGACCCCGCTCTTCGAGATCCGGGCCGACACTCTCGAGGACTACCTGAAGGACTACCGGGACGTCTTCTCCCGCGCGGTCGGCTTCCGGCCCTCCGGCTGGAACTACCGGCCGCCGAACAGCCGGTTCGTCGAGAGCCCGTCCGTCCAGACGGTCCTGCACAGCCAGAACTGGAAGAGCAGCTACTCGATGAAGGAGCTGGTGCCGCAGCGGGGCAGCAATCAGCGCGCGAGCTGCTTCGGCGTCCCCTACTCGGAGCACTCCTCGTTCCGGGAGCTGACCATGTTCTGCTGCGCGCTGCGGATCGACAAGATCATCCCGACCGTCAACGTGGGCAGCGCCAAGTCGCGGGAGCGGATGAAGGCGTGGTGTGAGAAGTGGGCCATGGAGAAGAAGAAGAACGGGTTGTTCAAGGTGGATGGCTGGTAAGAGCGCTTAACACACGGAAATGAGAAGAATACCACCTTATTGGGTTCACATGGTATCATCAGCATGATCATTACAATATGTGACTCTTTATGTGTATAGATAGACTTGCCACACTTCAGAGCTTCGCGGCTGCCCTCAGATCCTCCCTCGTCAACTGATCCTTCAGGCCTCTCGTCGCGCTCAGCCTTCCCATCTTCAAGAGCCGCGCGATCATCTCCTCGTCCCCGAAGTGGCTGTTGTGCTCGAACTCTGGTTCTTCCCCGTACGCCACGCGAGCTGCGTCCACCAGGATCCGGGCGGTCATGCCGAAGACCCGGTACCGAGCCAAGCCCTCCAGCGCATCCGCCGTCTTCTCCTTCGGCGACGCCTCACCCCCCTGCGGCCCCCGACGCGTGGGCTTCCGGACGGTGCGGTGGTAGACGGGCACGTAGAAGTTGTGCATTCGCCACCGGCTCTCATGCCAGTCGGTCCAGGCGCCCCGGTACCAGGCGGCGGGGAAGCCGGCGGCCTCAACGCCGACCTCCGGCTCGGCGGAGGCGGTCGTGTGCTCGTCCGAGGCGCGGAGGAAGTTGTGGAAGGGCGCGGTGAAGACGGCGGCGACCTCCTTGGGGTCGAGGCGGGGGATCAGAACGTCCTCCGCCGAGGGAACGGAAGCCCCGCGCGGCGCCTCCGGTGAGGCGGGGTCATTAACCATGGCTGCCGCGGCGGACGCGGACAGGAAAGCGACGCACGGCCGGACGCCCAACTCGGTCCGGGCGAGGTTCGCGGGTAGCTGGCAGAGGTGCTCCACGCGGAAGGGCGGCGGCAGCTTGTCGTCGTGGAGCGGCAGACCGATCTCCTCGTACGCCTCGCGTCGAGCCGTCTGCCATGGGGTTTCCGAGAGGGAGTCCGCCTTCCCTGCGGGGGGCGCGCGCGTTCAGACGGGAGTCAGCAAAGGGGACACCATCGTTCCCGAATTCAAAAAGTGGGATCAGGGCATTCTTTTTACCTCCCGGCAGCGCAGCATGTCCCGCATCTGGAGAGGGACTACGTTAGCAAGAAATCCCCTCCTCCCTCCAAACGTCGGAGGCTGACAGAGCGACGACACTCACATGACTTCAAGCTGCTCGACCGCATGGTCAGGACGACGCGCAGATCGCCGGCGCGGTCGGCAAAAAGCAGGATCAGGACGGCGGCCCGGCGCGCCAGCGGGAGGTTGTAGTAGTTCGTCGGCGGGGGCACGTAGGCGCGCAGGCGCGCGATCGCAGCCTTGGGGAACCGTGAGTCTTCTTCTACTTTTTCATGATCTCTCGCGGGAGGATGGTATTTGGCAGTGGCCGTACCGCTGATGCTGGGGAGAGGGCTGCCATGATGCATGGGTCATTGCGAAGGGAAACAGTGCAAGTAAAGGTCAGGTAGCAATGCGTAGGGATGCAGCGTCGAGGCAATGTTGGGGAACCGAGGCTGTAAGCATGATGTCGTCATCATCACCAGAGAAATCAAGGGTTGTCCGTCGTCGACTATCTCAATTCTCTTCCTTTTGATTTGGCGAGAAAGCGAGCTGTCGAAAAGAAAATTATACACATGATCAGACGCTGAGGCGTCCGTGATTGCTTTCCGTGAAATCTCAACTGATGCTGTGTCCCCCCACATCAAATCCATTCGCCTGTCGCTGTAGTAGTTTCTCGGTGCTCTCTGTGCGAGCATAATTTTTGGGTATCCTAGGGAAATTCTTCCTCCTCACAGAAATGCCTCCGGGGGCAACTGATCTTTTGCTTGCTGAAAGACAATGCCAGCCTTCTCCATGTCCCATCCTCCACTTTCCAAACACTGCCTAGAAAACTCCGGCTTCATTCCCGTCAAACGCGATACTTCTGCCACCATCTGTTCCTGAGTCAGGGCCGGTACCGGCTGTACGGGCGTGATTGTAGGTTGTACCGGCTGCTGGATATCTTGTGGTACCACCGGTCCGGCCTGCTGGACACACCCCACTGGTTGCTCCGGCTTCCACGCTGCATTTCCTCCGTAAGGCCTGATTGTCCACATGTCATTCACAACGCGAACTCCTGACTTGCCACCGGGTCCAAGAATGAAAGTGCGATCGAAGCTGCGGAGCATTTTCGGTTGACCAGTCGAAATATCCATATCCTCGAATTCTCCATGGATGGTGATGAGTAGACCTCCGACTCCACCAGGTATCTGACCGGTTGGATCCGGAACTCCCGGCTGGGGAACACACTCGATGCACCATTTTTCAAGGTCCGCGAGATTAGGATGGCGTGATGCAGGCAGCAAAGAGAACACTTCTTGGATTTGTTCTGTTCCTTTGAATTTCCTGGCCATCCGGGCCGGTTGGTGGGTGACCTTCCTGAGGTTTCGACTTCGTTTGATGTACACGTCCCAGTCCTGAGGTTGCTTCTTGTCTGTTTGAGACGGGTCACGCAGCGCACCATTGTTGACTGAGAGAGAGAATGTCGACGTGGCATCGTAGTACAGGTCAGCTAGCGCACCACGGTCACTATCGAAGCCAGCAAAGAAGTTCCTGATGAAATCGGCAGCGATGCCACCATCATCTATGAACACAGGAGGGGCTGCTGAAGGTCCACTCTTCACGCCCAAGGCAGGATTTGCGGCCTCTTCGTCCGACCGTATCTGGATGCCGTTGAGAAGACGCAGAGTTCGATACCACTTGGCGATCTCCAGATGATAGTCAGGGCAGTTTTGCTCGAGTGGGTTGCCGCTCAGGATTAGATGGTCCAGGTGGCGAAACTTATGTCTCCAATTGCTGAGGGAGTCCAGATTTTCGAGCTTGTTGTTCGATAAATCCAGATTCTTAAGGTCGGGAAATGTCTGAGAAAGCTGCGTGACGGGCGCAACGGAAGGTAACTCATTGCTGGACAAAGTCACGCTTTCGACGAATTCTCGCTTCTCCTGAGCACTCTTGAAGAGGCTGTCGCAGACCTTCATCAGTGCCGGAAAAAACTTCGATTGGGTGGAGGTGGTGTTGAAAAGCCCAAGAGAGTTGAGTTCGGCATCGGTGCCCATCGAATTGAGGTCGAGCAGCTTCAATTCGGGGTTGTAGCGACGACTGAGGAAGTTCTTGAATTTCTCCTTGATTTCCTTGGCTGTGTCGCTGGTATCCTCCTGATCCGGTGCTGAGGCTCGCGCCACCTTGAGATTCGTGCCAGCAAACACCCAACCATCGATACGGAGGAACAAAGCGACCTGGTCTGCCGGAACGGAAATGAACAGGGTGTCCTCTTCAACTCGGGATTTTTTGACTTTGGCAGGGTCGCGCGCCTTTCCTCCCGGAAGCGGCGGCTTCTTCTTCATGCCGATCGTCGCGCGTTTTTCGAGGAAGGTAATGAGGGAGGATATTCCGCGGTCTTCGCTTGAAGCAGCAGTACTCTTGGCCCATCCCGTAACCCTGAGCTCCTGTAAACCTCGGTCCGCCGTACGAGCCGCGTTGCGAGGGCGGGCGGAACCTTCGCCGGATGCCACGTGTCGTAAAAACTCGCGTTCCGCTGTCGCGCTGTTGAGCGAGTTCCGCGTTGATGCAGAGGAGTTCGCCTTGCCTGCCTTTGCGCCTTTCGCTCTGCTCTTTCCGATGCGGTTGACGTCGCGTGGCCCAGCATCCATCACCAAGTCGCCATCTTTGTCGGTGCGGAGGCCGCGGCGCCGTTTGCTGGCAGCTCCTTTGGAGGAGGCACTGGGGTCGCTGCGCTTTGCGCTCGTGGGCGCCATGCCGACGGTTTGAAACTGCGAAGACAACAGCCGGCGTGTGTTGATCGGTCCGTAACAACAAGGCAAGCGGAATGGAGCGGTCAACAACAGCGACTGGCGTTGTCTGCAGTTGAAGGATCAACGACCACAGTCCGTCGGAACCGTGGGTTGCTAAAGTCGTGGGTAGGTAAGGTAGTTGTAGTTGAGGTGAAAGAAGTTCCATGGAAGGTCTGGATGAAGTGAAGCGGGCTTGGCGTTCCGAGGTTGCCTACACTCGGAGTACTACGGCCGCCTGATTCGCACTCCCAAACTCAACAGAAGATGAGAAAGGATACGGTATACACTAGTAGGGCTGACTATACAATAGGCAAATTCGTTAAGCCTTAATATACCTGGTTACAGGCTCTATGTGTCTTTAGCCTTGCCTAACATGGCTTATCTTCCTTTACCTTGAGTAGATGTAGTTCAACGAGCATTGAGTTGAAGTGCTTGATGTCAATATCATGCATTGATATCTTAATAGCCTATATCGCATAGCCGATATAAAGTACAGCGAGAATCCTGTCCCAAAACACCCGCTTTCGGGACCCGGATAACGTAATCCGACACGCGACATCCGTGATAGCACATTAACCCATCGTCTTAAGGAAGTTGGTTTCCTTGATCTTACTCCTTCTCTTGTCCCTCATCGCTTTCCTCAGCGCATCCCGCGCTTCACTCGCTTCCTTAGCCCCTTGCAGCGTACCGTCGCCCGCGGGCAGATCGATACTCTGTTCGTATATCGGAACCTTCGGCACCAAGAGATCCGGGTTCAGCAGGGCCTGCTTTCGAAGACGCTTCGCGGCCAGCCGTCTCTGCTTCTTCGATTTTGCTGTTCTCACATGTTAGCGCATCCATTACCCACGAGCTCAGGTTGAGCAAGCAGTGCGCAGCAAGGAGGTATATTCCAAGCTGGGATCATCCACATACAGAACAGGTCACCCTCGTCATCGGCCGCCCCCGCCTTGCTATCCTTCTTCAGCACATCCCACAGCCAGGGCGGGTATTCCGAGTCCTCGAGGGCGACGGGATCGGTCTTGTTCTTGAGGAAGTTGAGGCCCTTGAGCGGCGTCCCGGCCGGCACGGACGAGAGCGCGATGGCCGGCGGGGCCGAGGGTTTCCCAGATCCCACGCCCGCCGCCTTCGGCGATGGTGTCGCGGGAGTGCTGAACGGCTGTGCGGCGGACGTCGAGGTCGCGGCCGGGTGTTGGTGGGTCGAATCGCCTGCGCGGGGTGCGGCCGAGTTGATTGCGGCGCGAGCGGAGGTGCTGGTGCTAAGGAACCGGACGGAGCGAGAGAGCGGCGACGGATCGACCGCTCCAAGGCGATGCGATGCGACCCGCAGGCAGCGATTGCATATCATAGTGAGTGTGCCTCGGGGGGAATCGTCGGATGGCGGGCAGTAGGGAGCTTGAACTGGAGTTGATGTCCGCTCCCAGAGGTCGGGGGAAGCCGACAGGACCGCGAACTTTTGGTCGGATATACATTTCCCCGATTCCGTCGATGCCTCAGGCTTCATAGGCTTCCGCGGCATAGTGAACCACTGCCAAATGGGTACAACTAATGCATTGTAGAGAAGACATTGCCCTGGTAGTTCTCTTACAATTATTGCTTACGAAACCTCTTTCATGTCCTCCTTGGACAAAAGTCAAATTGTATCTATACTACGCATCATATGCCTCATGACGTCCACTTTCCGTATCCTTCACATATTGATCGCGCAGCACCAGATATTTACTATAGTAAACGTCCGCATCGACATAGGCACCCTTCAACCATCTTTCCCCTTTGGTAGCATCGAACGCTCTCCTCGCATGGAGGGTGCGTCGGTTGTCAAAGATGACACATTCGCCTTCCTGCAACCGATACTCGAAGATGCTCTCGGGTCTGGTGATGATCTCGTTGAACGCCCTCGCCGCCTGATGGTATCGGCCGACTGCATTGATTTGGCCTAGCGGGAATGGGGCCTGGAAGGGTGGTGACCAGTTGAAATGGAGTCTCTGCTTATGTCGGCTGTCTACAGGCTGGATCTGAACAGTGTGGTCCTTCGCAGTCCCGGGGCCTTCGATGCTCGGTCGGGAACACTCGTAAAACTGGTTGTCGTTGTCGTAATGGTAAGTCACCGGGATGGTGGCAAAGGCCTCCTGATGTTCGGGGCTTAGTTGCTGGTATGCTCTGAACGCATCCGAGAATAACGATTCGCCCCCTGGTGTCCGCGCGCGGAGAGAGTGTAGCAGCTGGAGATGAGGGGGATCTTTCATATATCTGCCATGGATATCAGCAACTGTGTCAGAGGAGCAGATGTGCCTGCTGGAACTCTCCCTATACTTACAAAAGGTCCATGTGAAATCCTAAGAACTGATGGGTATAAGCGATATTCTTGGCTTCCGGTTTCGACTTGACGTCCCACGTCCGGCCGTAGAAGGTGTCACGGAGCACGCCCACCCGGCCAGCTATATGCTCCACCGATTGCTCCGACTCGGGCACGTTACGGATGAAGAGCAGGCCGTAAGTGTGCAGGTACTCAAGACCGCGGTGCAATGCCTCGTCGTCCTTCATCCAATCGCCGTAGTCTAGCCACACGTTCTTCTGGGCGATTACCTCGGCGCCCCACGGGACAAAGTTCGGTAGTTTGGCCCGACTTCGCCCAAGCAGAAAGTCCGCCGGAAGCGTGGTGGTATGATCCTCTGGATAGCCTAGGATATCGTTGGACCACTTGATGTCCACGTAGGAGCCTCTGAGCTGTGGTATCCCATGGATGGTCGGTGGTATATCGCAAGTTTGAAACAGTTTCTGTTTGTTGGAGGGGTCCACGCATCTCGGGCACGAGCAAGCATCTCTGAGGGCTATTGGGGAGAATCGGAGGGTTTGAGCGCCCCCTAATTTGAGCTCAATGTCTGTGGTTCCAGGCTGGCTGGGTGGAGTTGTCGACAAGCTCCGCAGGCACTCTTTGGTTTTCCTTGGGCATATTTGATGTGGTCGCGCTAGCTGATGTGCCCCGACCTGTCCTCTAGACAGACTTCTGACATTCCTGGTCGAACTCAAGCCTCGAAATTGGGGAGAAGAGGGTGTGACTTGAAGCTTAAAGGGAACGGAGAACAGAGACGGCGACCTAGAAAGCCGCTGGGGAAACAGAGCAGACGACATGAAGTAAACAAACGAGCAAAAGAACGAAAGCTGGAAAGCTGACGTGAGAGACACAAGAAGGGGTAAACGCTGGAGGGTGCCCTCGGAGCACCGGAGAGAATGGTGGAGACTGATTTATATGAATCCCGAGCTCCAGCTGGTGAATTACTAGCACCAGCACCAGCCTGCCCCTCCTCCGGCGGAATGGGCGACGCTCGGGTATCGGCCGGGGTTGCGGGGACGTGGAGGGGAGGACCTGGGGAGTTTGGCCCGAGCTTCATCGAGCTGTCGCAACCAATCGCGGCCTCAGGTTTTCCGAATTTCGCATTCCTCTGCGCCGTCCACTTTCCAACCTTTCGTCCCGTCATCAGACAGACCATCGCTTCGCTGGCGGCCCTCCCCTTACCGTCTCATGGCGCGAGATGTTGAGAAGCTCAAGGATGAGGTAAACTTACCTGCCTCATGGACAGCTTCTGTCCTCCTCTTCCACCTCCACCAATTATTTTTCCGCCGACCCTGACGCCTCTTCTTTCTTCACCTAGGGCTCTCACGGACAAGCGATCGCCGCGGGCGCCATCGCCGGTCTGGTGTCGAGGTACGTACCCATCCCAGCTTCCAGCGCGCAGCCATTTCTTCCCTCCAATCGACTGTTCCTTCTGACAGGCGCGCCCAGGTTCGTGATCGCGCCCCTCGACGTCATCAAGATCCGCCTGCAGCTGCAGATACACTCGTTATCCGACCCCTTCGACACTCATGTGCGCCAGCGTCCCCGGTACAACGGCACGCTGGGGACGCTGAAGCAGATCCTGCGCGACGAAGGCATTACCGTGAGCGCCTCTCCTCTAGTCTCCTCATAAAACGCGGCAGGGCAGCATGGATCGCTAACGCGCCGAGATAGGGTCTGTGGAAGGGCAACGTCCCCGCCGAAGCGCTGTACATCTGCTACGGCGGCATGCAGTTCAGCTCGTACCGGATCTCCTCGCACGCCCTCGGCACCCTGCCCGACCCCTACCGGCCGCCCGAGTCCGCCATCAACTTCATCTCCGGCGCGGTGGCGGGGACGGTCGCGACGACGACGACCTACCCCCTGGACCTGCTCCGCACCCGCTTCGCCGCCCAGGGCACCGACCGGATCTACGACTCGCTCGCGCACTCGATCCGCAGCATCCACGCGACCGAGGGGCCCGCGGGCTTCTTCCGCGGCCTCAGCGCCGGCGTCAGCCAGATCATCCCCTACATGGGCCTCTTCTTCGCCTCGTACGAGGCGCTCAAGCTCCCGCTCGCCGACCTGCACCTGCCCTTCGGCTCCGGCGACGCCGTCGCCGGCACCCTCGCCTCCGTCCTCGCCAAGTCGGCCGTCTACCCGCTCGACACCGCGCGCAAGCGGCTCCAGGTGCAGGGCCCCCTCTACCGTCGCCACGGTGCTGCGAACGGCACTGGCCTCCCGCTCGACCGCGGCGTCGTCGGGACCGTCGTCGGCATCGCTCGCCGCGAGGGCGTTCGCAGCCTCTACCGCGGTCTCCCTGTCAGCTTGCTCAAGGCTGCGCCTACCTCCGCCATCACCATGTGGACGTACGAGCGGGCCATGGCCGTCATGATTGCCATGGACCGCCATCTGGCGGGGGAGGACGACGACTGAGAAGTGGCAGTCGTTGTGGTCGCGGGAATCTGCAGCATTCGATGTTGGGTGAAATCCCTTATTTCGTTTTCCTTTCCTCTTTGCAAACAGGCAGCTATAGAGTATTTCACTGATACCCTGGAGATTTTTTTTTCTTCGTTTCAATTGGTGGATAGGGTAGATTTTTAAAAGCGGAGAAAGAAAATGGTCCAGGTACGGAGAGAGTTGTCGTGCTTTTTTGCGATTTCATTCTTTCTTTTCTTTTCAATTTTCTGTCGAACCTAATTTCGAAGGGAGGACATCGCTGCATCACATAGACTGGCGTAGCACAGCACATACGACACACATATATGGATTTTTTTTCTTCCTTTGCTGTGTCCATAGCGGTTGGCTTTCCACTCCAGGTCGATTGGGTTGGAGTTAGGTTAGGAATGGGACGTATGTTGTGAGCACGGCATGAAGTTGGATGTCCACCGTGGGTGGTCGCATGCAAGAAAGGCTGCAAGGCTGGCTGCCAAGCCGTAGTCTAAGCGTCCTCCGGAGACAGTCGGGAATAAGCAAGGGGTTGCCATTATACATATGGCGCACAACTCGTGCACGATCGCTTTTCTCTGGAATCCTGTCATCCGGTAACCAAAGAGGACAAGAAAATATGAAAAGAGAGGAGAGGATGAAGGTTATCATCCTCATAGCTTTCTCTCTCCGGAGTGTTCAACATGAATATCTCCGGTGCGGAACGAAGTCAAAAATCGATCAATCAATCCAAGCTATTCAAGTCCGATGGAGCCCAGTTAAACCCTAGCCACTGTATTCGATCGAAACCTCTACCGCATCTTCAAACCAAACCAAACCAAACCAAGCCGAAGGGAAGAGAAAAACACCGTCATAAGCTAAAAACGCGGTCATGAAGGATCCATAAAAGATGCAAGAAAGAGGTAAAGTAAAGTAGCTACAAGAAGAGGAACAAACCAATCGGAAAATCGAGAAGATTAGAACGAAGAAAAAACTCGCGGTCGGAGCGAAAAGAAGAAGAACAAGAAACTCCGATGCCATGTCACCAAGCGAGATAGTCGAGGGCAAAGGCCCATCGACAAATCCCGCCGCCAATCCAGCGCTGAAACGAAACAGTCCTCGACATTCCAACTACAACGCCCACGCGACGCCGACGAAGCCAGCGAGCACGGCCGCAGCGGGACCGAACGCGTTCATCCGGACGGCACCGTTGGCCTGGGGCACGGTGGTCGCGGAGGAGGTCGAGGAGGCGGAGGCGGCGGCGGAAGAAGAAGAGGCGGAGGAAGAGGAAGAAGAGGCGGCGGCGCTGGAGGAAGCGGCGACAGAGGCGCTGCTGGAGGCGGAGCCGGACGCGCTGGCGGAGGCAGAAGCGGAGGCCGTGGCGGAGCTGGACTTGGTGACGATGCTGGAGCTCAGGGTGGTGGCGGTCATGGAGGAGGAGGCGGAGGCGGAGGCGGAAGCGGATGCGGTCGCGCTAGCGCTTGCGGAAGAGGAGGTGGAGGAGGAAGAGGAAGAGCTGGCGCTCGAGGTGGAGGTGGCGGCGGCGCTGGAGGTAGAGGAGGAGGTGGTGGCAGCGGCGGCGACGACGTCGGAGTCGATGACGAACTGGGGGGTGTAGTTGACCTCGTCCGGGTTGGAGTCGGAGATGATCTCGAGGGCGTAGTCGCTGCCGCGGACGATGTCGGAGGGGACGGCCCACTCGTACGAACCGTCGTTGGTGGTGTTGGCTGTGGAAGAAAGGAAAATCAGTATGACCGCAGTAGGACAGGCATAGGAGAGGATCGGAAGACGTACCGACGATGGTGCTGCCGCTGTCCAGGTCATCGGCGGCGCCGCTGCGGAGGAGGATGGAGACGGTGCCGCTGGTGGTGGGCGACCAGCGGATCTCGCTCGTCTCACCGGCGGTGAAGTTCAACCCGCCAGACGGGATGATGAACGGGTTCTCCGCGCAGGAGACGACCGCAGCGGCGGAGAGGGCGAGAGCGACGGTGGTGAACTTCATCGTGACTGATGTTTGGATTGGGAATAAAATTATATATAAAGAGCGTGGGGGAGGTGAGTGGGACTCGGAGTATTCTCGAAAGCTTCTCGAACGCGGAACGAAGCACCACAACAATAAAGAATGACTGGGGTGAGGTTGTTTGAAACGAGCGGAGAGGGCGGCAGCGAAGGAAGCGAGGGAGGAAAAGAAGAAGCGGAAGAAAGAAGGGAAGAAAAGGCGCGGGGCGGTTTTATGTAGGATGGCAGCTCATCTCTCCAACGGTCAAATGAAAATTACTACCACCTACTACTACTTTGTGTACATCAATCACATCCATCCTCCATTGACGCGCCAAAGGGGAGCCAGCCAGCAGAGTCAGGGAAATGCAATTAAACGGGGCCCCCCCCTCTTCCTCTTCCTCCGCTCCTCTCACCTCCGAATGGGCCGGCCCAGTCCGTCCGTGCCTGGAAAAGGAAAAGCAATGCCAATCTAGCGAACGCCCTACCAGGCACGCAAGGTCATCCGCCAATGCCATGCGCCGCCCGACCCGACCAACTAGAACTTAACGGGGGCCGCCATGCTTGGCTCCTTCCTCTCTCCTAACCTCTTATCATCCCTCTCCTCTCACGCTTTTGCCCTCTCCCGCCGGCCCCATCTTCAAAAGTGTTTATTATTAGCTGAGGGCCTGGAGCGGCGCGCGCAGTTCGTAGTCATGTCGCGGCTGAAAAAAAGATGGATCCAGACCAGCTGGCCGGCGGGTAAATGAACTATCTGTCTATCTATCCATCCCTACTCGAGTCGCGCAGGAGCGCGTGTTTTATGAATAAATAGTAGGTATATGTACATTATTCCTTCCCTGTCAGAGGTCCAAGTCGAAATGACAAGGACCATAACAACAACCACCGACCCAGGTGACCTCACTCGAGACGCCGCCGCCGGAACGTGGAAAATGAGATCGGTGTGGGCTGGGCTGGGCTGGATTGGTGTGTGTGCCTGTGTGCCTGGGACTCTCTCAACTCCCGGTGATAGGGAGGGTGTCAGTGCCCCGTCTTGTACCTTGCATAAGTCTGCAGAACACCAACCGATCAACCAACCAATCACCCAACCAATTCAGGTCAATAAACACCGTGCGTGTAAAGGGTACGTTACTAACCTGGTTTAATGGAGGAGAGAGCGCGTTCTGCCGAGGTTTCTACGAGTCGCATCCATATTTCTGATTCGTTATTGCCGCGCCTTTCCGCGCGCAAAGAAAAGGAGCAGGGATCTGATGAGATGTGGTGGTGCACAGTCCATCCATCCAATCATCCATTCCATCCATTCCATCCGATCCATCCTTGAACTGACACCCGCCCACTGACAGAAGTGCAGGAATCCATGCAAGAACGCAGGAATGCAGGCAGGAACGCAGGAACGTCGGCATCTGGCAGGCAGCCAGGGGGTGAAACGCCAGGAACGAGGGCAATGACAGCAAACATCCCTGTAGCATTCGCTGCTGCTGCTGTTGCTGCCAGGGGAACCCCCGGATGGCGTTACCCGACCCAAGGCATGTTATGCTTGACCGTTAAGCTTTCACCCACACCGGATACGTCATCCCATCCCATCGTCGACCAGTCCATCAGTCCTGCAGGTTCTCCTTCCCTCCCAGGACAAGGAGCTTGTTCCCGAGCGAAGACGGTGAAGACGGTGAAGACACATACTTCCATGTATGGATCAGTCATTGTATTGATACATTAAGAGCTATGACGAGGCTACTAAGACACGCGCCGCGTGAGGTGATACAGAGCTGTAGGGGAGCGAAAGCGTGTGTACCAATGAAATACCAGATAACGAAGCATCACAGCCGCAAAGACTTAGTTCAAATAAGCCAGAGCAACGAAGATGCAGGAAATCAGCGCGAACGGGCTTGAAGACAGGCCATCCGACTTTCCTTCACTTGCCATGACCGAACTGGCGGATGCACTCGCCGTGGGCGACGACGATGACTGAGTGGACTGAGCACCACTCGTCGCAGCACGAGTGGAAGATCCGCTGGTAGTTTGGGCGGACGACGAGGCGGACTGCGAAGACTGCGATGCCGCCGCCGAGGACGACGCTGCGGCGCTTGTCAAGCTTTGCGAGGCTGTCTCAGTAGACTGAGCCGACTGGGTTGAGTCAGTGGACTGCGCTGTGGACTGCGCCGATGCCGTAGGCTGGCTCGACTCGGTGGAGAAAGTTGACTGAGAGGATTGAGAGGCTGCTTGAGAGGATGCGGACACGGTCTGGGCAGATGTGGACGCAGCGATAGCAGATGCAGATGCTGATGCCGATGCTGATTCCGATGTCGATACTGAAGCTGACGCTGACGTCGACGCGGATGCGGTAGAAGCAGCAGAGCTTACAGCAGTTGAGCCCGTCACAGAGATGGAGCCCCAATAGTTGGTCGAGCTGCCTTGCTGGATTTCGAGCGCGTAATCCGAGCCGTCGGTTAGATCAGATGAGACGGTCCACGAGAAGACTCCGTCGGTGGCAGTGCCTGTGGCTGGTCAGCAACAACGATGACTAAATGTTCGTGGGTCTTGCTGTCTGCGTACCGATCGTTCCGATGGTCTCGAGATCGGCAGTGTTGCCTTTGCGGAGGATAAAGGTGACCGGCTGTATCAGAGGATCAAGTCAGTGGGTGGACGAATGCAGGCCTGAAGTTGGTACGTAGAAGCTCACCTGGTCACTGCCTCCCTGATAGGTGACCTGGTAGGTCTGCCCAACTTCCACGGTCGACGGAGCGTCAGTGATCGCAAGGGTCTGGGCCAAGGCGACGGCGGCGAACACGCCTGCGAGGGCAAACTGCAGCAGACGCATGGCGACAGGCGGGGAGAATCAATGGAAGAGCAATGGAGTATGCGCGGCTAGAAGATATCGACTGTAATGTTCTCGTTGGCTCCGACTGCGCTTCAATGTGAGCGAGGCGGCGGCACAGCAAGTAATGTGAAGAAGTAGAGGCGACGGAGTTCAAACAAAGAACGGATGAGACGAAAGATGGAGGAAGGCAGAACTGGCAGGAACGTTCTCGCGGGTGGCGGCCGCTCTCGGGATAGGTTAAGGGAAGGCACAATACATACCTTAGCGGGCAGGTAGCGGGCAGGTGACAGGTGCTGTGGCAGGGCAGGTGCGACCTAACGACCTAACGTTGCAAGCGGGGAGTGCTTTTTTAAGGCACAGCAAACAGAGGGAGAGAGCGAGGAAGGCAACTGGAAGCAAGCAGGCACATACTTGTAAGGGTGGATGAGGTGGGTATCTGCCGACGTTTAAATCGGTCCCTTCCGTACCTAAATGCCATGAATGGAATAGGATGATGACATGACGAAGAGGGACGGGAGTGGGTGATGGTCAAGATCTCCTACTAACTCAGGACTGCAATGCTCCCTGAAGATCCCCGGGCCTCTCCACTACCTATGCTCGGGCATCCATCACCCACGCCGATCCAGCCCACCTCAGTCCCGTGTGTATACCCACAACCCGCCATGGAGGTGTAGTATGGGGTTGACGGGAGGCGCGGAGAAGGAAGGGGCGAGATGGGAAGGGGATGGTGTCATCAGGGTCCAAGCCCTGGAATGTACGGGGAGACTGAGCCGTCGGTCGTCCAATCGCAGCGGCCAACCATCATCCATTACAAACGATCCAAAGCAAGAGTCGGGAGGTACGCCGGATGTGGACATGCTGCCCAAAGGAGTCCCCTGTGGCCCGTCCGTCCGTCCGGGGAGGGAAGGAGGGGAGGCTTGGCCCTGTCATCGGAATGCACATCATCAGGTACCACTTTCCCTACCCGTCATGCCATTCCCGATTGGACATCCCACGCACGTGAAGAAGGAGCCTTGCAGCGGGCAGCGGGTAGCGGGCAGCGGCATCTTGCAGCCAGCAGCCTGCAGCTTTGCAGCTTTGCAGCTTTGCAGCTTTGCAACCTCATCCTTCAACCTTACTGTATGTGTTTTTCTTTCGATAGACCGAGCCCGTCACCAGGTAGGTCATTGAAGGAACCATCGAATTCCAGAGCGAGATTCACTGAGGGTATCATCGCAAAACACGCTTTATTATTGGAAAGTGGTATCCAAGGAACTATGTATTTCTCTAACCAGCAAATTGAAAGGGGAAAGGGGGGATGTCTAACATTAACAGTCCACCGGGAATCATGCATGCCTCAGAAAACTCCAACCGTGCGTAACATGACGATCATTGACAACGTAGCCAACTCCGGCCCGACCCGCTTTTCATGAGCACGGCCAGGGACGATGGCTGAAGCGGCGGCAAAAATCTCAAGCGACGACGTGCAGATTGAAGTTCTCGAAACGAACCCGACCTGCCGAGGGACTGGAACGGATAGTGACCATGATGCGCTGGACAATGAGGTTATGAAGCGAAATCACGACGAAAACACGATACCGCCAACGAAATATCAGATCGTAAGACATGTGGGAACACCGACGCTCACCCGGCTACCATCAGCTCACTTCATTCTTCTCACCATGGTGCTTCAGTCGTCATCCTCGAAGAAGTTCATGATAGCCTTGACGCCTAACGGTCCAAGTCCGTGTGGAGGATAGCAGACATACACAGGGTCTTCCTGTGCGCCAAGCTTCTCTCGGAACTCGCTCTTGTTGGTGAGCTTGAGCTCATTCGCGATGGCATGGTAGGTACGGCTGAGCACTTTGACCTTGGTGCTCTTCAAATTGTGGCCCGGTGTGAATTTCGAGCTAGCTCCGCCGCCGAATGTGACGCTGGTAGCACCAGCAGCGGCAACGAATTTTAGGGCGTGCGTCACGATCCATTCGATGGAGCCAGACGGGGCACCAGGAAAGTCCAGGCTGTACTTGACCTGCCAGCCATGGTCAGGCGACAGCTGGGCCATGACGACGAGACAGCAAATGTTGCCGTCTTTGTCGACCGCATAGTGATATTGTCGATGCTCCATGTCTTGCCAGGGGCGAATGTTCGTGAGGTGGACCTGTTTGCCTTTGCGATTGGAAAGCCAGTCCTGGATGCGATCATCGATGCGTTTCTTGATATCTTCTGGGACCTTAGTCCCGATGGGGATGTCGTGGATCTTGACGCCTTCCTTCTGTGCGTGGCGAATCTTACGCTGAATCTCGCTATCATGCGCGGCAGGATTGTTTGACGGATCTAGGCGCTGCTCAGACACCACTGAGAACGTCCGCCAGTTGAACTTGGTAGCCAAGATCTCTTCGACAGGAGGACCCACCAGAAGCCATAGAGGCTTAAGACCACGCTCTTTGCGGATATACCTGAGAAACCCGGCAATTGTCCTGAGATATTGCGATTCGTGGCAGAGAGGGTTGCCAACGGTGATAGCGAATCCATCTTGAGGCACATAGCCAACAGCAGCACCGGTTTGGTCGTCCCTCCAAATCTCTGTGCGAGGCTCCAGCCAAGACGTATTCGATGCGTCGCCGTAATTGGCGATGAGCTTCTCCAAGGGTTGATAGTCGATTTGGGCTGCTGCGCGATCTTGACCTTCCCAGGGGGGATGCATGGTACTGGCTTCCGGATGCCTGAGTTGCTTGAGAGGAGGCTTAGCGGGCAAGCTCTTAGGATCTCTGGGGAACAAGGATCCGTGTCGGATATCGCCAAGGTTAAGCAGAAGCATAAGCATACGCTCAAGGCCTATGCCACCGCCTCCGTGGGGAGGTGCACCCCACTCGAAGCCCTGCACGTAATCTTCCATAACACTCCTGTCTATTTTGGCAGCTTCGAGGTTCTTCAACAAGGTGGTCGCGTCGTGTATACGCTGACCACCACTGAGAATCTCTTGACCTCGGAGGAAGATATCAAACGAGTTCGTGATATCCGGGTTGTTTGGGTCCGGCATCGCATAGAATGGCCGGGCGGACCTGGGGAACTTATCCAGGACGTAGTAATCCGTACCCAACTTTTGCTTGATCACCTTACCCAGTTGTATCTCGTCTCGCGTACCGAGGTCTTCGTTTTCAGGAAGAGGGTTTCCATCTTCATCTCTCCATCCAGATTCGTTCAACATCCTGACAGCCTCAGCAAACGGGATGATGGGAGTCTGCTCAAGCCACACCAGGTCCTCATGAGGGAAATGAACCTTGACGACGTCGATCTCATGACGGTATCGCTCATAGATGCCCTTGAATATCGCCTTGAATGTGTTGTCTAGCATGCGTAAAACTTCGTGATAGTGCTCGTCGATAGCCATTTCGATATCAAGGCCAGTATATTCGGTAAGATGGCGGTGGGTGTTGCTGTTTTCAGCACGGAAGACAGCTCCGATTTCATACACCCGGCCAAAGTCGGCAGAGATACACATTTGCTTTGCCAATTGGGGGCTTTGGGCTAGAAAAGCCGGACGGCCAAAGTAATCGATCTTGAAAACGCTCGCACCAGACTCAGTCGCACCGCCCTGCAGCTTCGGGGTATGGATCTCGATGAAACCTTGGCTATCCAAGTAACTCCGGAACAAGTTGCAGATACCGGATTGGACACGAAATATCGCTTGTGACGTTGTGGTCCTGAGGTCGATGACTCGGTTGTTCAAGCGTGTTCGGTCGGAGATGATAGTCCGATGGTTTCCTCCTTTCTCATCAGGAACAACCTCCTTAGTTACTTCGGCCTCGTAAACATTGAAGGGTAGGGGTTCCGTGACTTTCCCTTCAACATGGAGCTCATGCACTGAGATTTCGACGTCATGAACCGTAGCCCCGATGATTTCGCCCTGCTTCGCCTTGGGTTCTTGCACAATACCTCTGACAAGAACAACCGTTTCCACGTCGAGATGCTCCGCCCAGTAGACCATGTGGTGCGAGATGTGGCCATGCTCGGATAAAACGCCCTGTATGGTGGTCGTCTGCTGGCGGAAAACAAAGAAGACCAGGTGCGAGCTCATCTTGCGCAAGTGATGTATCCTAGCCCTAAACAAGACCTCCTTCCCAATGTCTTTTGATGAAAGCTCCAGGATGTTCGTGCGAGCTTCATGTTTCCATTCACCGGCGTACTTGTTGACCGGGTATACGCCATACTTGGCTCTGACCTCCGGGGGCTCCTCTCTCTGAGCGCGTTCATCTGCCTCTCTCCGCTGTCTCCGGAGCTCCTCCTCGCGTTCGGCAATCTCTCTCTTGCGTTGTTCTTCCTGGATTTGTCGTTCGTGTTTCTTTACCTGATTCTTGCTCATCTTCTCACCGTCGCGGTTAAGCGGTCGCTCGTCGGAGGAGGAAGACTCGTCGCCGAGGCCCAGCTTCTCTTTCACGGCCCTGATAGGGCTGTGGCTGGTACCGCGGTGACTGAGAGGACCGAAGGTTCCGCTCGTGCGGTGGACATTGAAGGTACCACTGGTGCGACCGAAGGTGCCACTGGAGCGGACAAAGGTACCGCTGTTGCGAGGCGAGCTGCCAGTGGGAGAAAGAGCACCGCTGGCTGCGTCGCCGGTAGGGCTGCGCGGATTGTGCTCGTCATCGCTTGCAGGTGCACTGGAACTTCCAGGCTTGAGCTTGTGGAGAGCTCTCTTCAGGGACATGGTGGGGAGGATGCGACCGGAACTCCCGGGTTAGACGACGACGAGAGCAGAGTCGCAGCAGAAGTGGAGGAGGCGGTGGTAAGACGGTCGGAACAAGGCGGCAAACCGAGCAGGCGGGATAGGAAGGGCGAAGGAGCGAGGGGAATGGGGTTTTAGGATGAGGGAAGGCTGGGAAGAGTGGGGAATAGGCGAGCGGGTTGACGATAATGATGGAAGAAGCGCACGGCGGGCAATCTGGCTTTTGAGCTTGTCCCGGGCGAGGAGTTCGGCGAGAAGCGACCCAGTCAGTGGACAAGCGCGACCGGGGGACCTGACATCATCGGGTGCAATTGGAAATCAAAGGCCGGTGCGGGCGGGCACAGGGCAGGAACGCCGGTAACGGTACAGTTCCATACCGCACAGCATGTCTAGTACTGTACTGTACACGTACTGGCCATCTGTACTGACACGTACGATACCGACGGCTAGTCACAACTTCATGTTGTTGGTGTAGGTAACTACCTTACCTACACGTGTGAACCTTAAAATCAGCACTGCTACTAGTAGCTATAGCCGCGCACCTCAGGGCACGCTCACTGAGGTCGAACCCAACGCCAGTCCATCCTCCCTCCTATCAGGAGTACCTACTGCACGTAACATTACCTGACATGCCGTATTCATTCGCGCACGCACGCACGGTTCCCCGCGATCATGACCGATCCGGGACCCATATGGAGGAGCGCACGGTCGGAACGCTGTGCGATGGAGCGCGGGGCGGGGAGCAGGACAAGCTTCTCGGGCGGACTGGAAATGACGACGGAAACCGGATCATCCGAAATGCCGTCGCGGAGCGGCGATAATGGAGGGGAGGCGGGGTGGCTGAAAGGACAGGGCCGGGGCCCGTCCCCCAAGATAACATCCGACCTAGCGAAGGGTCGCCGGCGTTAACATGTGCGCGACGCGCCGACGAGTTAACTCCAGGCTTCTAGGTACCTACCGGAGTGTAGAGCAGCATTACGGAGGATACGGAGCAAGACGGACGTAGCGACCGCGGGAACATTTCACGTCCCTATAAGGTCCTGGCCCCTTGGTTCGAGCGGTGTTTAGGTACCTAAGTATAATACTGCATAGTATATATAAGGATAAGGTAGGTTGGGCACCCGTGAATATGTATCGATGCGCGCACTGTCCTCCCATTCAACTAGGTAGCATCTCTATTGTTCTGCTCGGAAAGGAAACGAACATCCACCTAGTAAACAAGGCCTCCGCAACGGAACGGATAGTTTTACCATGGAATATCACTCCACATGCAGATTAATTACTCTATTACATACGATATTATACTGCAAACTGACGATAACGTCCCGCCCAACGCGGAATGTTACTCTCCCTCCATTCGTTAGGTTCCATTTCCTCTGAGGGCATCCTGATGCTGCATGGCCGGCCGGCTTACTGATGGTGCTCCACGCATGGCACATGGGATTCAGAGAAGAAGCCAGGGAAGTAATCTCAAGGGTCGTCCCGTCTTTGGCTGCCACACTAAAACCAGACGGCACAATTACATAAGCTGCAGCAACGTGGTGATGGGCAGGTTTTCGCTGGGCTTTCGTAATTTCCAGCGGGATCTGAAACAACGTTCAAGGCACACCCTGTCACTCTCACCACTCTTCATCCCGTCATCATCGCCCGCGCATCATGACAGTAGCACAGACAATGTGTGACCCGTCCTCTACCCCCTCCCGGCTCGTTGCGGTCCGCTGCGTCACATATTGTGCCCTTTGAAGTGCCTGACATCACCGCTGAATTCACTGCGAAGCACCAAACCCACCCCATCCTTCGAACTCGTCTGCAAACTTAAGCGCGGCTTTAAGATAGAACAAATCCTCGTCACCCCAGGTGCTGGCAGCTTCCTTGATCGCGCGAAGAGCTTGAATATGGTCAGTATGCATGTTTTGACATGGTCTTGAGCCAATTGCACGAACCTTTCACATAGTGCGAGTCCAAGCTATGAGCCGATTCGAAGGCTTGGTGCACGACATACTTCCAATCTCTCCCTTGCACGTCATAACCCTGAATCTCTTCCACGCGAATCGCAGGGCGTAGCTGCGAGAGGTAAATGATGATCGTGAATAGCCACCACTGCCGGACCAGTGATAGATGGAATTTCGGCGGGATCAAGGGAAGCAATACGCGAACGGCATGCGATGTCGTGAGGAGATGCTCCAGGAAGAAGTCATGCTTCTTCCCAGCTTCATGCGTCGCTACCAGCAATGCGACAGCTGCTTTCTGAGACTCCTCGAATTGCTTCACCGGCTGATCCAGATCCCAAGCGTTCCAGTAGTCCAGTATTATGTCTTCATGCGATCCAAGGAGTGTGTCCACATTGTTGACCCCGGGTTGGTCGAACAGCTTGTCCAAGGTCCGATCCTCCGCGATCCTGTTCAGGAGCTCCAATACAGACGTGGACGTGAAGCTCGAAGGCCTGGTGTAGGAAGGCTCGTCTACGTATTTATGGAGGGTATCTTGGAAGCATGTTGACAGGGCCAACGCTTCCATTCCTATGGTATGCGAGGACAACTCATAAGCATATGCGAGATGTATTAACGGATGTCCGACTGTTCCCCTGTTAGCCCTAATTCATTGGCCGCTGCTTGGGTTTAGCGTACGTACGTCCTGCGAATAGATTGTTCACCAAGGGTTCCGGCCCTTCGAAGAGATAGTCGTGTAGTAGTCTTTTCCAGTCATACTTATAGAGGACGAGCTGGTCCTCGAAGAAGTCGATGAATGCGCGCTGATACCTTTGGCCCCGTCAGCCTATACGACGCCATGCTTAGGCAGGACAACGCACTCTCTTTTCCCTATGAACTCCCTCCAGTCCTCTTTTGAAATCTCGCCGGGGGCGTCGTGCCATGGTTCGAGCTTCTCGACTTCGTTCTCGTAAATCTTCGTCAGGTGCTCGGATGTAGCTCCGAGTAGATAGGCTGAGCCCAGGACCTAGGAAGTCAGATCGGGCACGCCTGCATTTTATAGACCTAGCACGGCGCTTACATGTGGAACTTGATTATGCTTTTGGAGGCTGTGGTATATGATCGAATGGTTGACATGATTCGCGCGGACGAGGTGCTTCAGTGTTCGCGCTCTCTTCTCCGCCGACTCCTCTACGTCGTGGATCTCGACAGAGGGAAGTTTGATGGCGTCTCGGGTATCAGATCGGAGAGAGAACTGGGGAATGCTGAAAGAGAAGGAGGAGAACATGTTGTACTCTGAAGACACCTAGCTATAGCTGTAGGCAATGAGTACTCATGCACATCGCATCGCAACAGCTGTTGGAGGCTCAATGGAGCTTCGACTTTTCGATGCAAGCGGAGTGGGGTGATGACATGGCACCATGGCTGAGCTCCAACGGTTCCAAACCCCAACAGTTTGCTGAACCCCCGAGCGGCTCCACGGACCTACTAGCAAATGTCGGCATCCCCTCGGCCGGCTGATACTAGGTAGGTACTCCCATACTAGTGACCAACACTCTAGGACAACCATAGCTGCATCAAAGAGATACGCATTTACACTTTTGGACAGGGTTGCATTCATTCAAATGATTGAATTCAATTGTGGCAGCGCTTCAATGCGCCAAGCATGTAGCTAATTCAAGAAAGGAAACGCATTATTGCTGCGTTACTCGAAGGGTATAGCTTTCGACTAGTACTCGCCCTCATCTTCACCCTCTTCGAGGCTGTCGCTAGCGACCTCTTCATAGTCTTTCTCAAGAGCAGCAAGGTCTTCTCTAGCCTCGGAGAATTCACCCTCCTCCATACCCTCCCCGACGTACCAGTGAACGAACGCACGTTTGGAGTACATGAGGTCGAACTTGTGGTCCAGGCGGCTCCAAGCCTCGGCGATCGCAGTTGTATTGGACAACATGCTCACGGAGCGATCAACAGGCGCAAGTTCGCCGCCGGGGACGCGGACTGGCTTTTGATAGTTCTGTCCTTTGTAAGCATTCGCTTGGCTCCTGATCAGGTCTCGAAACATCACTCACAATGCCGATCTTGAAACCAGTAGGGCACCATTCAACGAGGTTGAAGGAGGCTTTAGCTTTCAGCGCAGCAACTGCGGCGTTGCAGTCGCGAGGCACCACGTCACCGCGGTACAGTAAAGCGACAGCCATGTACTTGCCGTTGCGAGGATCGCAAACAACCATTTGGTTGTTAGGCTCAAAGCCTAGATACGTTAGTCCACTCGCCAACCATGATCTGGCTAGAACAACTCACATTGAAAGGTTAGTTCACTTGTCTTGAAGCTCTCATGAGAACTCTTCTTAGCCGAGACTACTGGCGCATAACTGATCAATGGATAGTGAATACGGGGATATGGGACCAAGTTGGTCTGGAACTCGTTCAGATCCACGTTCAATGCGCCATCAAACCGGAGGCTCGAGGTAATAGAGCTGACAACCTGAGCGATCAGGCGGTTCAGGTGCTCGTAGTCAGGGCGGGGAATATCCAGATTGCGACGGCAGATATCGTAGACCGCCTCATTGTCAACCAAAAACGTGCAGTCGGAGTTCTCAATGGTGCTGTGTGTGGACAAGACAGCATTGTATGGCTCCACCACGGAAGTAGAAGTACGGGGCGAGGGGTACACAGCGAATTCGAGCTTCGACTTCTTGCCGTAGTCGGTAGCGAGACGCTCAAGGAGGAGCGCACCGAAACCAGAACCAGTACCTCCACCGAAGGAGTGGAAAATAAGGAAGCCCTGGAGTGAAGAGCAGCTATCTGTTTCGCATTAGAGGTCGTTGGCGATGCACCCCGTGTGCGAATTACCTACCAGCAACACGGCGGATGCGATCAATCACACTATCGACAAGTTCCTTGCCGATCGTGTAGTGTCCTCGAGCGTCTGGATTTACGTCGTTAGCGAGTCATTGTCCGGCACAGCCAAGGCGTCTTTGGATCGCACAGTTGTTCGCAGCATCCTCCTTGCCGCTAATAAGAAGTTCGGGATGGAACAATTGTCGGTAAGGGCCGGTGCGGATTTCATCGACGGGCTAGCTGACGTATCAGTACGTGAAACGACCTTGAGTCCGGTCAAAGGCCGCCTTACCGATGGGTCGAGATCCACGAATATCGATCGAGGCACGTATTTCCCGCTGCCAGTCTCCGTGAAGAAAGTTTCGAACGAACCACCTTCGAGGTGTTCCTTGTTATCGGGGTCGGGACGACCATCCGCCTTCAGACCATGCTCAAGAAGGTACCTGGGTTAAGGAGGCGATTAGCTTCGCAGCAGAAAGGTCAAGTTTCCGGTGATTATGTAGCCTTACAGTTCCCAAGCGCTGTTTCCAAGCTGAGTACCAGCCTGGCCAATGTGAATGTGACAGACCTAGTTGATCGAGCTTGTCAGTAAGGGCATTGTAATTGTCCCCCAGCGCTTCGTCAGGGGCCAGCGTGCTAGACAGCTAATGTGGGGTTTTGAAGCAATCAAATAAACGCGCCGGGTGCGCAAATTCGCTCTTACCTCTCCCCTCATTGTGTATCTCTAAGCGCGGCGCCGTTTCTCTGCGAAGAAGATAGGAACAATGAAGACAGAAATGCGATCAAGCTGTGGTTCTGGAGAGCTTGTGAAGGTGATGGAATAGGCGGTGTCGCGGAAAGGTGGAGCTCAGGTCCCCGCCCTCAGCTTGACTAACCAAAAGTAAACAAAGGCCTTCACACCCGGTCAAGGGTCCTGCTAAATAATCCGCCCAGCCTGTCCAGGTGTCGGCTAAAAGTTCATGAGGCGCATCCACGCTACGGCGGCTCGACTGACATGAAGCTGTCCAACGGCCCGCTAACGGCCTGTTTGCGGACAGCTTGAGGCAGGCTCGGTGGGAGAATCTTCCAGGGCGACTGGTATGTGTACAACCTGAATAGCCAACGCTGAATGGAGGATTGAGAAGGTCGCGTACGGTTTCTCATGAAAATCACCTCTATCAGCAATTGAAAAGCATATAATCGAACTGAAGTCATCATAGTATCTGCTAGTACTTTGCCCTATCTTCCTCTCGATTACACTGGAGTCTTAACGAACCCCCTCCCCTCTGCTTCAAGCTGTTACAGCTCTTGTATGAGCGGCAGGAATCATCAGATGTGCAACTATTCCTTGCTGGCAACGGCTTTCATGGCCTCAGCAGTGATGCCACCTTTAGCAGTATGGCCTTGAGCACGCTGTTCAAGCCCGTGAAGGTAATTCGCTTCATCAGGAGAAACACCATTAAAATCCTCGTTCAATTTAGTACGGATTGCCAGGGCAGCTTCTTGAAATTCTGTTTGGGCAGCCTGGTCAGACCTTGCAGTTTGCCCCGTAGGCTCAGCAGGTTCAGTCTCGGCCGGCACATGATGTTGCTGTGCTTCTACTTCCTTCTTGTCAATGAAGCTCTGTGCCTGGGCGGTAATGTTCCCTTTTTCTATAGCACCATGGGCTCGATGGTCAGCTCTCTCAAGAGAGCGAACCTCTTCCTTGGTGAGATCCTCCGGATGATGTTCCAACTCGTCCTTGACGTGAGACGCTATATGCTGAAAGTTCCTCTCACGATCACGATGGGATTGCTCGGAAGGATCAAGACGTACGGCGTTCCCATCGCTCGGGATAGCGGGTCTCTCTTTGTTGTTGCTACCGCCAGGTGTCGCGGCATTGCGCTGGGTGGAGGTAGCCTTATCAAAACTTTCCTTGATCGCGGACCCTCTGTTTTTGGCGTCGGTAAGCTTTGCGTGGCGGCTCTGAAGGAGACGAATATCGTCGAAAGAGATGGAGTCGGGATTGTGCAAGAGCTTGTCACCAATCTCTTTTGCTACCTCGTAGAAGTTCTGCTCCATCAGCTCAACGAGCCATGAAACTTGGACGAGGGACCCTAGAACTCACCTCTTTGATTGCAACGAGGGACTGAGATTCAGCTGCCGCACTGCCGCTAGGTGGGCGAGCGCCGCCCAGTTCCTTTTGCTGAATGCTCTGAATGAGAGAGGCCTCGTCTTCCTCAATAGAACCACTTTCGGCCTTCTCCATAATCTCTACAATGGCTGGCTCCACGGTGTGGTCATTCTCCTTGGATGCTTGCTTGGCGGAAGTGCCTGGAGCATGCTGGGCTTCGGTGCACATATTGGTTTAGGCAGCAAGTCAATACAAGCGAGGGAGAAGATGTGAGATTCGTAGATCGGTTTATGCTCGCGGCAATGAAGGTGGTGTGGAAGAACTATGGTTGACAATTGCAGTGAGATCCTTACTTATACCCAGTATTGGTTTGGAAGCAAACGTGGCAGGAACTGCATCAGCGCGTAACAACAGAAGGTCGCCGCCCGTGCCTTCCTATGACGGGAGTGCCGGGAATGTATAGCTTTCTTAGGCAAGCACTCGTTCAGGAAGTGCAAACGGACTGATATGCAAAAGGTCCAGTGTCGGTTTACAACAGCTTAGAGACAGCAGGTGGAATCGAGACTTACAGAGATGGAAACCTACAGTTACTTACTATAGAGTGCAAAGACAACCTGGAATCATGCTTAAAGGCTTCACCGGGCCATCATTATTTTCTCAACAAGTCAGATAATCAGGAAATACAATCATGACGAGGAATTCCATAACCAGTGGTTACACGTATAAGGAACGATAAGTATGCTAAGCGGAACATGGCATACAGCATGGCTGGCTTGAGATGAGGTCGGTGATAAGGAGAAGACTGTTTGAAAGGAAACAAAACAGCTCTGCCAACCATAGTTGTACGATTGCTGAACGACGTTGCCAGACCTGCGGCTACAGATTGACAGAGGTCCATTGCGTGGAAACAGGCACGCCTGCAGTACATATCATATAGCATAAAACTATATGATACGTATTCCACGTTCGAAGGTAATTACGTTTGAGGTGCCCTGGGACGCGTACGTCTGAAATCGACCATGGTCAAGCATTGGCAGGCCTGATCGCAAACAGTTCCCCCCGAAAAAGCATCACCAGCAACCGGCGGTCCTGGATATGGCAGAATAGCGGCGGATGCGTGTATGTGCTAGATATCCTGCCCCTGGGTGGCAAACGATATGGCGTTGTTCCGTCGAGAGGACATATGGGAGCTGGCATTGCTGTACTGCAAGCTTGCAGTGGCATGTGTGTCTAGGAACCTATGTACTGTAGTTACTACTGTACTAGTAGTTGAACGTTAATCAACGGTGGGCTATCCCGTGACGGACAGATGGGAGTACCAAGGTTGGATTGCGGGCCACTTTTCATGTCGCACCATACACGGTTAGGCAGTCAGGCTGCAGGCTGCCCTCTCGGTCCAACTGCAACAACCTGGAAATATCAATGAGAGAAGCGATCGACCGCAGGGACCAAAGGAGCGCACGCGCTGAGCAGGAAATCAAGATGGATCACCACTCGCTTGCATGTTGAAGCATTGGCATCTCTTGTTGTTGCTTCGGTATATGCGCTCGCGTTGCGTTCGGACCTGCCATCCGCATGATTCAGGGCGATATCAACCACTGATGTTCACCTGCGAACGACCGGACCAAGGGGCGGCCATATGGATAAATATTGTTTGTGTTTGTACAGTAGTCTCAACGACAAACCGGGAGCACAGGGACCCGTGATTTTAGTTACCTTCCAGGTTGTTCAAAAGGTCAAAAAGGGGTCCGAGAGACTCGGAGGTTCCTCCACAGTTGCGCAGCGTCGGCCGGTCCCACTCCTCGCTTCAAGGAGGCCCCACTGGGCGCAGTCGTGAAACGCAATGTGCACCTGTACAATACAGGGTACGGGCAGCAATCATGGGCGGTCATAGGTCGACAGTGGTGGTGCAAGATGAAGAAGGATGCGTGAACGGGTGGTCGAAGGCGACGACGAAAGGACCGGCAAGGAGGTCGTACACGGTAACACGAAACAACATCCGCATGCGCATCTGGAGCCGAGCGCAGGTGCGCGATGCGATGTGCTCCTACCAGCACGCTACCGTTATCATGGTAAGGTCGCTCATCATTGTAAGCTTGTTGCTGTATGCCAAGTTCATCGCGGACTTCAACTGGGTCGAAAGCACAGGCGAAGGAAAAGGAAATGAACATACGGGAGGTTTGCTTGATTGTGTCACGGCCTGGCAATGTCGAATCAACGGCAGTGACTTACAGACTCACCTATATACAGTGTGTAAATACATGTGAATATGTATGTACTTCAAAAGATATCTCTGGAGGTACGTACCGCATTATCAACCATGGCCGCCGCCACCACCACCACCACCACCACCACCAACCGCTACACCGCACCTTTCAACGGGATTCTTAAACAATGCAGCCGGCCAAGCAAGCCTCAACCCACTCCCCGTCGCATCCGTCGGACCCTTTCGAGGGCGGACGCGTGGTTAGGGCGCCCTTTAAGAAAGCTCTAAGTGCGCCACTGTCGTCACTCGACGAGGGAAACCTTCGCACCCTGCATCCCGCGATTTCCTTCAGCATGCGTACCTTGCCTTGGCGGTCGCCTCCCTGTACACCATGGCAAGGGGCTCAAGGTGACCCATCACAGCCAGCCGATACGACAGTCCATACTGGATTTCACCCGTGGATGGACCCTCAGGCTCTTATCGACGGGAGCCGCCTCAACTACTACAAACTCGGCTTGGGATATATCCGGACATGCACCCACTGCACCCTCGTTCCCCACCCTCATTGCCCCATAATCGATCGTCACAGTCCGGCGATTGACATCGTCCCGGCTCCACTCGTTGATTCCCCACGGCCTCGTCGCCCATCCCCGTTCGCTCTGCTCGGCTGTGAATATTTCCCTTTGCCCTCCCGGTCCACGCCCGCCCCCCTCTTTCCTACTCACGCACCGATCGCCTCTGTGTCTTTTCATTCTTTGTTCACGTCCTTCACCGGTACCGGCCCTACCTAAGGAGACGGCCGTATTTGCCTTCGCTGTTTGCTGTTCCATTTTTCCTTGCCGGTTCTCAAGTTGGCCCTGTGCAGCCTCAACTACTCTGGCGCGTTCGGCAGAAGAACATGTCTACGCCGGCAGATGAGCCTCGTCACAATGCTCCTCAACATCAGTCATCCGATGACGGAACCGTCGTCGGTGAGGACCAGCAACAACACCACCACCAAGCCCACCAGGCCCGGAACCGAAGTCATCTAGGTCTCGACACAGATTATCCCGGATCTGACGCGAATATGTCAATCAGGTCGCCTTCTCAGTCAAGGGAACAAGCTTCTCGCTTGCAAGACGACCTTGAAGTGCTTCAAATCGAACGTCAGGTATCCAAGCAGGCGGAATCTGAGGACCATGATGCCGAAAGGTCGCTGTACAGGTCAAGGTCGAGATTGGAAGAGCCTGTGGATGAATTCGATGCGGCGACCAACCCACTGCACATGAGCGCTGCCATCTACAAACCTCCGGATAACCCGTCTACCAGCGCGGCGAAATTTTTCAAGAAGCTTCATACCTCAAGCTTTCTCGTGCGTTATCTGACGTACATCGTTCCATTGGTTCTGGTCATTCTTATCCCTCTACTTGTTGGGGCACTGAAATACAAGCGGTCCACGGTCGGCGGTGTTCGATTGGTGTGGTTCTGCATTTGGTTGGAGATAGTGTGGCTCACATTATGGGCCGGAAGGGTAATAAATCCCTTTTCATTCTCAGTTACACCGCGACACTTGCTAATTTCATACCATACAGATCCTCGCAAAGTGCCTGCCGTACCCAATTGGTGTAATTGCTAGCTTATTCACAAACAACAGCAAGAAGTGGAGAGATATGGGCAAGCAGCTTGAGCTGCCGGCGACTCTGTTCTTCTGGTGGCTTGCCATCGAGGTCTCTTTCCTACCCATCATGAAGTCTAAGCACCTGGATGGCAACACTGCCACTAGGGAGTGGGAGAGGACCATGAACAAAGTTCTTGTCGCCATTTTCGTGGGGATGATCCTTAACCTGGTGGAGAAGGTGATCATTCAGTTAATTGCCATGAGTTTCCATCTGCGTACGTACCAGGACCGCATCGAGCTCAACAAATTCCAGATCCAAAGCTTGGTAAAGCTCTACACATTCTCCAGGAAGAAGATTGCCATGGATGATCACGAATTTGAAGAAAAGCAAGGACAGACCTCAGGTGCTCTAACGCCAGGATTTTTGGTCAAGGAAGCCCAGAGACAAACAAAAGACGCCCTAAACAAGGTTGGCGATATTGCGGGAAAGATCGCTGGCGACTTCACGGGCCGTCAAATTGCGAGAAGTACACATCCACACCAGGTCGTTCTAACCTTGTTGAGTACGACTAGGGGAAGCCAGGTGCTTGCCAGGCGACTATATCGTACCTTCGGACGTGAGGATACCGAGACGGTGCATGAAGAAGACCTGAAAGATGCTTTCGAAAATCAGGATGAAGCCGACGCCGCTTTCCAGATGTTTGACAAAGATATGAACGGTGACATATCGATGGAGGAGCTTGAAGCCGTATGCGTTGAGATCGGACGCGAGAGAAAGTCTATCACCGCTTCGCTCAAAGACCTTGATTCGGTGATTCGGAAGCTTGACAACGTCCTTATGTTCATGGTCTTGGTCGTCACCATTGTGGTGCTGATCTCGCTGATATCGACATCCGCATCCGGTGTGCTGACTTCCCTCGGCTCTTCCTTGCTCGCGCTGTCCTGGTTGTTCTCCACCACAGCCACGGAATTCCTCCAGTCCATCGTCTTCGTTTTCGTCAAACATCCTTTTGATGTTGGAGACCGCGTGAGCATCTACGGCAATACCGGCAGCGCTGGTCTAGGTGATGATTACTTCGTGAAGGAAATCGCACTCCTTTACACTGAGTTCAAGAAGATGGAGGGGCATGTCGTCCAAGCACCCAACAGTTATCTCAACACCCTGTTTATTCTCAACCAACGAAGATCCGGAGGCCTTGCCGAAGCTGTCCCGGTGGTCATTAAGTTCGGGACTACGCTTGAACAGATCGAAGCACTCCGGACCAGGCTGTTGGAGTTTGTGACGGCCGAAAAACGGGAATATCAGGCCAACATTCTTACCGAATTGCGCGCTGTCACAGAGGCGCATTCGATCACGCTAAATGTCATCTTCTTCTACAAGTCGAACTGGCAGAATGAATTGCTCCGCCTCCAGCGCAGGAACAAGTTCATCTGTGCTTTGATGGTGACGATGCAAGAAGTCGGAATCGAAGGACCCCGCATGCGGTTCCCTGGTCAAAAGGAATCCTTCCCCGTCTATTTGCAAAATGTCCCGCACATTGGTACTCCGGGGACTGGCCATGGCGGGCACCCTGATAACCCGCAGGGCTGGCACAACGACGCCTCAGAATCTCGAGATCCCCCGTTTGTGGCACCTATGGGTGAGAACCAGTCCCATCATGGACTTATGAATCGTCCGCCTTCCATACTCAGGCATGGCAGTCGTCCTCGTGGGGAGTCGTTGGCTGCTATGGGCCGCCGGGTGGACTTTTCCTTGGGCATGAAGGACGTCGCTGCCATGGATATGACTGGCGACGTATATGAAGACCGTGAGCGTGACCGTGCGAAGCTTGCCATCAGAATCACTTCTCCGTCACGGTCTCAAGGCCAGTCTGCGCGGAGATCACACGAAACTGGAAGGTCCTCTTCACTTGCCGACACCCACGGTGACCATCTAAGCGTTACCTCTGCCGAAGGCTCTGAAATTCGCCACCGCCCCAGTCATCGAAACAGATTCTTCGGAAGGCCGCGCTCATCGGAGCCTGATCCTGAATCTGCCATGGCAGATATACCGGAAGGCAACGTATCGGACCCGCATCGCATAGATGCGCGGACGGGTGTCGTCAGCCCAGCTGCTGTGCGTATGAGCACAGACGAGACTATTCCACGCCCGCCTCCCCCCTCGGGCACTTTCACCTAAATTCGAGGCTTATCACATGGACCTGTAGGTTTGCGCGATCGGGGTACATATGGAATCGCTTTCAAATTCGTTTCTAAAATTCTTGTATAATTCTTGCCGGGCGTTCACGGGAAAGTTTCTATAGATTAGAGTATAGACTGCCGGTTAGACACCGGTATTTTGGATTCTCCATAGCCAATTTCAATGCAGGATATTGAAGAAAAAGTAGTAGATATTGCCTACCTAATTCCGGCAGTGCTAATAGCTCACAGATGGTAATGTACCTCGAGTACAGTGTATGCAATACTCCATATCAACGCCGTCCCTATGCATAAAATACACAGCATCAACCTATGGCGCGCCAACCCTCGGCGTCCCTATCGCCTTCCCACCAATGAGTGTCTTTCAAGCCGCCTTGTTCATGCTCGCGTTTGGGGCGTGCGGTGGTTGAACGGGCTTCTCCGGAACCTTCACGTCCTCGAATTCATCCTGAGCGACTGCGCGTATGGTGAAGGCATCTGACAGCTGTTAGCACGCTCCGTACGGCCAGCGCAACGCCCCCTCTTTCTCCAATAGCATACAAACTCCGAGCGTAAAGGCAACAATCCCGAGACCCGTTAGAGTGTTCCTGATGAGATAGGGCTGGCGGGCGCGGATGAGGGCGGAGCCCTGTCTGAAGTGCTCGTCGTAGTAGGTGGACCTCGGAATCCTGGTCCAGGTGTCAGCGGTGCGAATGTGTCAGAAATGATATGAGAATAACCTACGGCATTGTTGCGCTATATGAACTCTTTGCTGGGTGTGCGATCGATCACAGTCCTGTGAGTATATAGGGTAGGCGTTCGTAAGATGGATGGACGTCGGGATGGTCATGGTCTTGGCACGGAAAATCCCATGGTTGCGGGAAACGGACCTGAGCTTCTTGCCCGGAGCTGCTGCCCATCTAGCCTTCTTTCATCCGTTCATACCTTACTACTTCTTGCTCCTACATCTCGCTGTTGACAACGCCAACCCCTTGTCTTCGAACTCGCAAAACTTCATTCGAATCCACTCTGGCTCGATAACGGATTACTGGCCTGCTCAGGGTTGGCATGGGCATGACGGATGCTCTGGCGTGTTCGGATCTTCATTGTTGGCAGTCGAGATAGTTCCGTGATTGAGCACGCGCCATAGAACAAAAGCGAGACCCTGCTGTCTATTTGGTGCCTGAAGTCGCCATGGCATCTGCGAAAGGCCCCTCCATCGACACGCTCAGGCAACTGCATTCCGCCCGTGAGGTCGCGTTGCGCGATCCCAGTCTGTACGCCCAGATCGTTCCCGGCGTTCTGCCCATATTACGCCATGAGGCAAATCCTACGATAGATATTCGGAGGTGGGGTGCAGAGTTTCTGGCAGAGACGTTCGCTTCCCCTGCGCTACCTCCTGAAGAAAAGCAGAAGTTGAGCTTGCTGGTGCTGGACCTGCTGAGGGAGTACTTGGAGGTCTCTGTGGAGGACACCGGCGTGACGAAGGGCGTGGTGCAAGCTGCTGCCAGCATCTATCCACTCCTGTTCCGTCATATGTAAGTTGCAATCTCCATTCCCAGCATAGACGACCAGTGATGGGGAGCGTGAAGTCGAAGTCGCACGGCGCAGCAATGCCGAGTCCGCTATACGCGACATGTTCGCTCTATCGGATCACCGCCCAAAGCCATAGAACTGCTCATTGAACCGTGTCTCATGCATTCCATTACTCCAGCATCCACAATCCCGGCGACGAATCGACATGGCAGAAGATGACTGCGATCAAGTCCAACATCCTGCGAAGGATGGACACTGCGCCGGCGGGAGTACGCATATGTTGCATCAAATTTGTTCAGCGCGTAGTGCAAACACAGACGCCCGGCTTAATAGCAGATCCAAGGGTGCGCATCAACTCTGTATAATGTGAATCGATTCTAATCTTGCAAACAGCGCCCTGAGAACAATGAAATATCTCTCGCATTGGTACCGCGAGATCATCCTATCATCCCCCCCGCCAAGATCCAGGCCGAGACGTCCGGCCTATTGGATCGTCTGTTAGGCATCCTACAGGAAGATACAGAGTCAGCTTGTCCAATAAAACATGTATCGAAAAGCTTCTAACCTTCTGCAGTGATCCTCTGCTTGTCTCCGCTATGCTTAATAGCTTAGGCAGCCTCATACGGCTCCGTCCGGCGATTGCTAACAAAGTCATTGCTGCGGTGTTGAATTTCAACCCATTGAAATTAGCCGGTTCATCAATGACCCCGAAAACCAAAGTTGTGGTCAAGTCCTTGGAGAGGACGACCAGAGCTCTTCTTATGAATGTACTGAAGAAGTACGTCTACCAGGCTCCTCGCTATGTTCGCCCTGACTTATCACTTTTAGGAATCCCGATAACCCGCTTAACCAACGGATCCATGCATACATTGACCGCATCCATCGTATGAGGGTAGAGCTTTTCGATGATACTAACCGAAAAAGGCCTGCTCCCACCGAGCCAGTTGACGGCTTGGATCACGCAAAACGGCAGCGGCTTGGTGCGGAGGTTCCGGGCCAGGGGCAGCAGTCCTTCGTTGCTCCGCCGCTGCCACAAGGTCCGATCAGCTACGCCCAACTCTATACATTGACACAGGATAAGGGTATGCAGTTTGATGTACAGGCAATACCTCTCGACACTGTTGCTAGAGTACTCGTGCCTTTGCTACAAAACACAGACGAGCAACGTCTTCAGACTGCCATTAGTGTACGTGGTTCCTCCTGCATCTATCCCACCAGCCCATGCCCTACCATTCGAATGCGCCTTATACATATGCACTGAAACGATCAAGCGCTCTGTGCGCATAAAGTCAACTGGCGTTCCGTGTTCGTGTTGTTTCAAACTGTTTGCTAATCCTATCCTTGATAGGCTGTGCGCGCTCGATATCTCCAACTTGCTAGCGCCCAGTCGGGAGCAGCAGCAATAGCACCCACAGCCGCCCAAGCAGCTCCTGTTGCTGACGATGACGATGATTACGACCCGGACTACCAGCCCGAGGATGCGGAACAAATCATCAATAAACTTGATCAGGCGCCACCAGAGGAATATGACGCCGCGAAGCTACCAGAAGTAGCCTTGGGCCCGTTCACTCTGCCACCGCCTCCGCCCCTGACAGAGCAGGAAGTTCGAGACTGCGGTAAAGGCACCGTAAACCGCGTGTTCGGCATGATGGGGGCATTGGACGATCCCGCACGTGGAAAAGCGCCAAAGGCAGGATTCAATAGACTTGCCGCAAGTACTTATGACCGTGATGCGTGGGTCACTATCCTAACGCGTCTCGCTACACGTGCATCTGCTGGCCTGGAGGAAGGAGCCGTGAAGGCTGAGGGCCAAAACAGACCAAGCGAATCTTTCCTTGGAAACAGCATCCGCGAGAACCTGCATCTCTATATTATGGAGGATTTCCGTAGACGCATCGATGTTGCGGTGTCCTGGCTGACTGAGGAATGGTACAATGATCGGATCAATACGCAAAACTCGGAGGACATTAATCCGCCGGTTTTGCATTACCGGAAATGGGCGCTCAAACTCATGGATGGATTCTTGCCGTACCTTGATGCAAAGGATAAGATCCTCATCCGCTTCCTCTCAGAACTACCTGCGGTTGACGCAGAGATGTTGGAGAGGGTGAAATCTCTGGCGCGGGACCCGGAGAGGGTTTCACTGGCGGTGAACGCAATATTGTATGTTCAATCGGCGAACCTCCCGATACTCTTCTAACATATCCTGTCTGATAGTTACCTTGTGTTGTTGCGCCCACCGGTGCGCGAGATCGGTTTGGATGCTTTGGAGGACTTGTGGCGCAACTGTAAGATGTCCCACACATGCTGGTTTTCCATCTCAACGCTGACCGACCGCCTTAGATGACGGTGCTAAGCCGCTCACCTCGAAGCCTTTGGCCAGGTTTCGACCACATGTTCTACAAGACGTCGCCAACGGCGCTCACACAGCGAGCGAGGCGCAGAAAGCTTGATCCGGAAGGATACGATCATTCGGCCTCTGATTTTTCTGCTATACCCCTAAAACTTTGTATGTCTACGATCTTCAAGTCACAGTCTCCTTTCAGGGAGGATCCTACGTCGAGGTGGCAAGGAATCGGGTGGTTTTGGTTTGTTTAGATGGCGTTCGTGCTGTGTCTGGCTCACGGTGATCTAATGTAGTACCGTGATGAATGATGAAAAGTGGGGGAGAGGGGATATTGATTTTCCAAGCGGACGGAATGTGGATACACCAAAGAAGGAGCCAGTATAGGCAAATACACGGATAACTGTTCTGGATCGGTTTTCCGTGGAATATTTGTCAAAAGCCGAGGCGACTGGTGTCATCCTGCGGTGCGCACTGGGATCAGTTCTCGAAGCGTCGGCAACTAGTATGCGACATCAGGTGAACCGTGACCGGATCCCGTCCCAATCCCATCAGTCCATCGTCCCGTTCCTCCTCCACGATCGGAAGCGTGTCGATCTCCCGCACGCGATCCCGCGATCCTGTGAAGGATCTTCCGGATCCACCGCGGCTCCCTGGTCCCTGTCCAAGATCCATCCCCTCCCCCACTTTCCTGCTAGACGACTCACTGCATGGCCCACACCTTGAGGGTTTCCTCTGGTAAACTAGCTTCATTCCCGTCATCTCGCGCGCCCTCGCCATCACGGCAATTTCTTGCTCCGTGCTTCCTCGTCACCTCGAGCTTTTGAGCAATTCAAATTCCTTTCTCCAACCGGAAGCGAAACCGGCGGACGGCGACTGGTTGCCGTCTTGGCAATCTAGATCCATCACGACCGGAACGCGCATTGTACGAACCATCGACGTAAACGAACGAGATGGTGTAGATCCATATATCCACGCTCCTAACGTACATCCGTCTGTCTGGTCTGCGCCGGGGGTGGGATATTCCTCAAGAGTGCGCTTCCGCATCTTCGTCTTCTTTGAACATGCCCATATCACCCAACGCAAGGATGGCCCGGAAAGCCAGGGCCTCCTCGGCCGCCTGCTCCTGCTCCACCAGCCGCTCCATCAGCGTCTTGCGCTTCTCCGGGTGCTGGAACTTGCAGTGTCGGCCGCGCGGGCAGTACCCCTTCTGCTCCCACGAAATGCAGACGCGCGACTCCGGCTGGCTTTGCTTCTGTTTCTTTGCCGCCTGATCCTTCTCTCGTCTCGCGTGATTCGGCGGCGCGACCCGGGGCGGTCGGCTGGTTTTGGACGATTCCTCCTCCGGGGCGTTGTCCGAATCCGAATCAGAATCGGTGCCCGAGTCCGAATCCGAGGAAGTTACATCATCGACGGAGCTGCTGGAAGAATCCGAGAGAGCCGAGGAGTCGGAGAGCTCGGAGCCCGAATCAGGCAAAGTCCGTGATTCAACTACTACATCTGCTGCTGCCTTGGTCGCGGCTTCGTTCTCCTCGTCGCTGTCGGAGGCGTAGTTGATGCCCAGCGAGAGAACTTTTGAGGGTGCCGTAACTTTCTCAGTCATTAGCATATTTCCCCTTACCGATGGTTCCTGAGCGTGGGTTTCCGATCCATCTTTGGTATTACCGGAGTATGCTGAGCGGTCGGCGGCGCTCTGAAGTGCCTTTGCTGCCTCTGCTGCCCTTGCTGCCTTCTCCTCGCTTTTGCGGAGTTTCTTCTTCAGCTTCTCCACCTTTTTAAGCTGCTTCTCCAAAGCCAGCCTCTGAGCATCTGGGGCATCATTCTTCGGCTCTTTCATATCACTGCGGGGTTTTTGGTCCTGGCGGCGAGCTTCCAAAGCCGCTTGTCTGGCTGCTTGTGCGTCTTCACGTTTTTTTCTCATCTCCTCCTGCTTTTGCTCCTGTATCTTCTTCTGTTCCTCTATTCGAGCCTTGGTGGGAAATTTCTTTTTTCGTTCTTCGATCCACGCTGCTATTTCAGCGGGAGACTTTAGAGTAGCTGTTCGTCCTCTGTACTCAAACTTAAGTCTAGTAACCACGTCAGCTCTTGAGTGGTCACCGACCCACACCTGGAGGTCTGCGGATAGTCGTGCACTTACTCGCTTCCCTGCTTCGCCAAGACAGATTCTTCATCCACGTCTTCATCACTGCCCACGTGCTCCTCCCCCCGTGGCGTCAGTCCAAGCTGGTTATATTTGCGCGGCTTCTTTTTCGGTGTATCCTGTAGCTGATGCGGCTTGGTGTTGGAGTCCGGTTTAGGAGGCAAAGAAAATCCGAAAGCAGGTATAGGCGGTGCAACCTCTGCTTTTGCTTTCTGCCTCGGCTTGACTCCTAGAGACTATCTGTTAGGTTGACAGACGAGGGGCGGAGAATAGGCAGCTAGGGCTTTACCTTGAGAACCCTCTTCACGCTTGCGCTTCAAGCCGGGAGACTCGAGAGAAGGCCTTCGACTGGTCTGCTGGCTCTGATTGGTCATTCGTCCCGCAGTTGAGTTCACCAAACCACTTTCAGAGTACGATTGCTGGGACATGATGCCCGCATTCATTACTGGCTGAAACATATTGGGATTCCATTGTGACTGAACGGCCGGATTGATCACTGGATACGTAGATTGTTGGTAGGATACATTTGGAGCATACGACAGCTGCGACGGCTGCGGAAAGGGATAAGTGGGTATGGACTGCTGAGGAAGGGCTCCGGTCATCGACACAGCTCCGTTCGGAGCGGTACCTCCATGAGAGCCGTGGTTTGGAAGGGGAGCGTTGTGCTGATAGCCTCCTCTGCCCGATCCTCCTCTTTGATTGTGATTGTAAGCAGAGCCCCTGCCGCGTGCTCCGCGTGCTCCGCGTGCTCCACGAAAGCCGCCACGACCGCGACCTCCTCGGCTTCCCCCGGCGGTATCTTGAGTGAGGTCGGGGCCGCTGTGAGAGGCAGCAGCTCGAGGAGGCGGCGGTGGAGGTGGCGGGAATGAGAACGGCGCACTCATTATCGGCGTGAGCACTGTCCTGGGCCTGTCAGAAGGTTTCAGGTCCTACTCACTCCTGGGGATCACATATGTACCATATCATCCCGAGCAGCAGTGCGGGGAGTCGGCGATGGTGGTGCACAAATGTTATAAAGCTCTCCTTCACCGCCCGCGGCGAGTTCTGCCGCGACTGACCGCCGCGTCGACAAGGGTCCCGGCTCAGATTTCCGCCTGAAGACAGTCACCGCCGAGAGGAACGACATTCGCGTCTTTCGGATGCTTCTCTTAATGTCCTTTGTGAACTCTTGCAAGGCGTGAAGTGCGATCTTGCTCTTGACTGTATCTCTCGGCGTTACTTCCCTCTCTAAAAGTGGCTAAAGCATCGCCTGTTGCTACAGCCATGTTCATCCTTGTAAGTGCGGACCTCCGAAAATGCCCGGCCTCAGAGTCTGGGAAGAAAACTCCAATGAATTGTCCGCTGATAGGAACCAAGACGACAATCTCCGATCTAATTCAGATTACACCGGAGGACTTCGAGAAGCCCAGCGCACAGGCTCTCAAAGACAACATTAACAAGAAATATGCTAATAAGGTTATCCAAAAAATCGGCCTCTGTATCTGCCTCTATGACATCCTTTCGGCGTCTGAGGGCCTGATCGGCCATGGCACAGGAATTGTGAATGTGAATTGTACGAAGGCTTCTTTGGGAACATGAACCTGCTTTTTTCAGTGTTAACATGTTTTTTCGTCCTTAGTGGAGTTCCGCCTGGTCGTGTTTCGCCCGTTCAAGGGGGAAATACTTCAAGGAAAGATCAGTCGCTCTGACCCGGAAGGCATATACAGTAAGATTACCAGGCTCCTTCTGAACCTGCAAAGGAGCGATGCTAATCAATCTCAAAGTACATGTCGACTTCTTCAGCGATATATTTGTCCCTGGTCCCGTCAATCTTTTTGACGATTGCAAATTGTAAGTCGCAGTCAAATACGACCAACCACCCGGATCTTGCACTAACAAATTTATCAGCAACATGTCGGAGCATGTTTGGGTCTGGCGTACCGAAGATGGCGACGAACTGTTCTTCGACAACGAAGAAGTTGTACGTTTCCGAGTAGAATCGGAGATCTGGAACGACCAAGCCCCACAGGAAAGACCGACAGAGAACGAGAATGAGGAGAAGAAAACTCCGTACAGCATTATAGTAAGTCTCTCTGTTGCATTCGCACGGTTAGAAGCTGACAAGATCCAGGCTTCGATGCAGCAACCAGGCCTGGGACCAACTTTGTGGTGGTGTTAAGCCTAAGCACGGCACAGTCGGCACAGCTCGAGGATTATCCTGATCGAACTTGTCGACTACCAGGGCCAACATGCCGAATCCTCCGCTTTTTGTGTGTCTAGTACGAGGACAAATAGGGGGACGAAGACGCTGTAACTGTTGCCGACGAGAGTAAGGCGACATGTACAAGCACCAGCAGCAGCGGGCGCCGCACCTTTCGTATCGCCAAACCACTTCTGTCCTCGGCAAGCGATGCCCCCAGGATGGGCAAATGGAAGAAGCCTCCGTCATTTCGGAGGGCTCGGATCTGTAGTCTCAGAGCGTACAGGCGACTTATTGGCTTTGGAAGCCAAGCAAGTGGTTTGAGGGGTCCCCGCGCCCTCATTCAGGGTATTTCTTTCATGAAGATCGTCTGTCTTCGGATGCACATCATCGGCGTCGGCAGTGGGTTGGATGCGCCACATATTGCATCCAAGGACCTCACCCTCCCGGCCTCACGGTACCCGTGTTCTCTCTCTTTTTAGAGCAATTCGGAACCATCAAGCTCGGTTTTCTGTCTAGAAAGATATGATAGGTTTTGGGAAGGTAATATGTGCAGGATTGAGCAAAAATAAAACAACTATCTCCCGCGCGACATGCAACCAACGAGCTCCGCTGTCACCTTGCTACCAGCCTCATCGGTGTGTAGTTATGGGACCTGATTATGCCAAATATCTTGGGTCAGAGGGGAAGCTTTCCCCTCTCACTCGGGTTTAGTACGCATACGGCTGGCGCGGGATTCGATCGAGTCGTTTAAGGACTGTCAGCTAGACGCCAGAAATCCGACATGCAAGCCCCCGAGCTGCACCTCGCCGGATCTGAAGCGCTGAACTCCAAATGGTCTGCATTATAGCTAATACTGCTGCGCATTAGCTCCCACATTCGTCATGAAGTTGTTGGTGGTCAGACCATAGTCGCTTCTTAGGAGGACGAACGAAGATGGCCCACCCCTGCAAGATATTGGCGGGCCCGGCGCCTCGCTCAATTCAACCGACGGTTCATTCGAACAGTTCGACGTCGTTGTGGCCATGCACCAGTCAGTGTCCGAATTGATCTTGTCCAATGTGGAGCCAAACCCACTATATGTGATTAACTAGCGCTGCTGGAATAATCTCCAGACGCCTGTCAACCTAGCACGCATGGGAAACCAGGTTCAATGCATCTCTGGACACCAACTTGTCTCACTTGTTGTTGTAAACATAATCGTACTTTCGAGTCATGTGCTTGAACGCTATCCGGTCATGAACCCCCTCCGCTTGACATATGCATGGCGCGTTTGGCGTGAAGGGCAGCAGCTGCGTGCTGCGGTACTCCTACCGTTGGTTTCACAGGGCAGCTGTGATGACCTTCGGACCGCTTCCGCAACAAGGTATACGCTCAAATCGGCACAAAATGCTGTGGGAACACAAGATGTCGGATAGGATACAATCATGAAGTTTCTCAACGCGAAGTCCTCTCTTCCATACTTTCCTGGACTCTGGCAGGTTTGCAGCGGATCAGATCAGTCAAGGAGCATTCAAACCCCCAAAAATAGTTGGAGAGCGTCAGATGCCGTTGAACAAGTACAGTCGAGCAACGGGAGCTGCCCTGTACAATCAGATCCAGGATATTGACGGCGGTTTTGCTCGTGCCTATTCCTGACGGCTGCGCCGATCGCTTCGGATCTGGTTATCGGTGTGCTCACTCATTTATGCAGTTAGCAGGGCATGGCTTTACCGACTCGGCGAGCGCGTGTCGCTAAAGGAAGTTTGGTCGCCCTCTGTTCACTCGCATGGTCATCATAGAAACCTTCATTCATCCTGGCCATCTTCCTTCTTCTGTCGTTTTATGTTTCTCCTGTTGATGTCAGCTGCACTCTGGCCGAGCGAATATCGGCTGCTTGGAAGGCTGGCTCAATTCTATAACCCAAGCTGGCTCGATTGCTAAGGCTCTCCGGATGTGTTGTTAGGTCATATTAGACTGACAATGAATATCTCACAGTAATCGGAGGCCTGCGTGCTTTCAGAAACTCCGTCTATCGCCAACAGCAGCATTTTTGAAAGAAAGAGGACGCCGCATCTCCACGACTGGTGTCCTCACACCTCACTCTACACCGCCCTTTGCAAGGGTGTTGGACTCGACGTTCTACTCACCGGTCAGATTGTTGAAGCACTGCTCAGGTCACGTAGCCATGCCCAAGTGGCCGAAGCGGCTCCATCAACAAATATTAAGGCACGATGGCCACTCACGTCTGCCCCGGGACGCACACTCGGGAGGATCGCACACGATCATTCCAGGCCTCACTCCTTCGCTTGCCCACAGCCCCTCCCCTTCTACGCCGGTCCGACCCTTCCTCCAGGGTACCTGAGCCGGTAATGGCGCGGCCCGACGAGGCGCTTCGGATCTGCCTGGTCCATCCCCTGCCAGGTATCAGAAGGGAGGCAACACATCAGCGAGTTGCACTCACCGCCACACCTTCAAGCCTCTTCTGATGCAACAGCGATAGGGAGCATGCCACGTAGTTATCATGGCGCTTCTCTGCCGCCAGGTCTTCGCGTTCGCCTTCTTTGGAAGCCCACCATCACTTCGACGGCCTTGACGCTGTTTGTATCTCTTGAACCAACAAAAAGAAAGTGTCCCGTCCATAGAGAACCGTCACCCCATCGACCCGTTCGATGAACCGCTTTCGGAAAACCACGCAGTCCTCGATACGAACAGAGCCTTGCCCTCGAATCGCACCTATACCTGCTATCTGCCTTGAAAGCAGCAAGCCGAAGGCGACCTCGACGCTCGCCACAACAACGCAAAAGGTGCTATAGGAGGTTATACCGTCCTCCCAAATGATCCGATGCTGATAGGCCGCGATATTAGATGGCAGAGGATCGTACCCCGGAAAGGAAATCACAAAAGACTGCCAAACAAGGGAGTCAGAGTAGCGCGCTCTCGCATGCGATGCAGACTTGGCTAAGCCAGAACCCTTCGGCCGAGCCCTGGAGCCCCGAAAGCTACTCGAAAGAAATCGCAAGCTCTGCATTCGACCTGCCTGCCGCCCTAGCCAACAATCCTAAGGCAATGGCTGCAACGGATCCTGCCACAGGCTGACACAGCCTAGACCCGACGCGAAGGTTTGATATTACTCGATGATCTTAGAGTGCTGTGGCTTCTGCGCGAGCCTGGGATTCACAGTTCGTTGTTTTGAAGGAGGTCTCTTAGGCTTTTCATCGTGCTTTTTACTGCTGATGTCTTCGGTTACTCGAATTCAGCTCTTCTGGCGATTTCCAAACGCGAATGTTGTCGTACTTGCGTTCAAAAATGTGTCTCCACTTCAACCTGCCCTTTCTGCTTGTCGTATAGCCTCTCGCACCCAGTTTTCACTGTCCGGATGTCTTTGCGCCTTTCTATCTTACAGCGGTCCAGAACATCCTTTATGCTTCCAAGAAGACTGTTCGTGCTCCAGATAACCTGCAGTCACCCGCGAACGTGGGTGCTGTACTCGGGCCCCTTGCCCGCGAGTCATGGCAAGACGGAAGGATCCCAATCGGACCAAAGCAACGCACGCAACCGAGCCGTGGAAGTCCTCCTGGCGAAGCCTATCTCAACGACAAGGACGACTCCATATCACCTACGTCCACCGGGTGCCAGGGCTGCTTCCTCGCAACCCAAGTTACCTTCGCAATCCCGCCTGTGCTTGTGAACTGCCAGTCCACCGGTTGGGTATGGCAAGGCTCCATCGAAAAAGAAGAAAGGAGTATGCTGTCAGCCCTATGGGGCAGGGTGCACGGTCCCCATCTCAGCCTTGCGCCCCTTTTTTTTTTTTTTTTTTTTTACTCTTTCCTCGAATGCGTCAGGGCTGTCCTGTCACGGTTCACCCAAGTCTACGCTGGCCTTCGCTGGCTCATGCCGAGCGCACAATATGTGGCTGGCCAATTAGCGTGTCATCTGATGCTGGCGGCGTGGGTTCCAAGCAGTTACATCGGTACGGAACAGCGCGTGAGCTCATAGGCAGGGTCGGCCACGGAGCGGCGCCCGCCTCTTATTCATCTATCTATTCATACAGTGGTCCACGCTCCAGCAGAACTCACCGACCCTTACGCGCTCATACCGCTACCCTCTTTGCCGATCGAAACTACTATTGCGCGGGATCGTCCCGGGCCCCCTTTCCTTCTCCCTGCACATCCGTCAACCTTACCAGATGATGTGACGTCCGTCCGAGACGACGACCATGATTGCCGTTGCCGGATCTAAGAGGAAACAAAGACCTCTAACGGCACTATACCTTGCATGCCACGAACTCGGTCCACCAAATGGTTAGGGCCGGGCGCAAGGGGGCCACATACAGAGAAAGGCGTTGGCAGGGATCTAACCTGTCACTCCCGAGGCTCTGACGCGACGGTACCCTTACACCGCCTATATTGGATCTGTAAGGCCCTATAGTCACGTAATGCAGGGTTGGGCAGTGTGCAACCGCACCGCTGCGCAGTCGCTATGCTGAGGGTGCGGCGCGAGCATCAAGTCTCGGCGGAGGAAGGTGGGAACGGGATCCACCGGCCAGGGGGAAGGATAATGAAAGGCCGATATGGGGGAGAGAAGAAAATAATTGCGCACCTGCAGCTCGGCTACTCGATCTCTCTCGCCCGTGACGACCGAGCAGAGATCTTATGCCAAGCGAGCTTTGGTGGAGAGGGGAGAAAAAGGAAAGAAAGCGGGAGGAGAGATCGCGGGAAAGAAGATCATCGATGCTAGCAAGATTGGGCAATGACAAGCGACGGGATTGTGACGGGGAAATTCACAGAGGATGGGGGCCCGTCCTATCATCTGCTTGAGATCACGTCTTGAATGGAGGCCGTGCAGCTGTAGGCACGAAACGCTAGCCAGGATGCCGGCTCTATTTTACCCGTGCCTGGTTGCCGGTCTTTGCCCTTGACGTTGTAAGCCATCGGCGATCCGCTCCGTGCAGCTCCACGGCGGTGTGGAGGAATTCCGCGTGCGGCCTAGATTAGGGCGAACCAGCACGGCTTTTGATAGAGGGGAAAAGCAACGACGGCCTCCGGTTAGACTCCGTGAGGAGATTCGGCGGCAGTGGCCGCGCCTCCTGCCGAGGAAGCCAGCACGAGCAATGGCGTATCCGTGCCGGAGGGCTGGGAGGATTACTGCACTAGCGGGCGCGACAGGGCTCGCGCAGGAGAACCTATCATATTGGGAGCTCAGGGCCGCGGTTTGTCGCCAATGCCGTGGTGTCTCTGAGGGACTGCGCTCGATCCCCCTTTCCCCTTGTCTTGTGATAAGGGAGACAAACTCAGCTGGATGGTGTGCTGTTCTTACCGGACCCGCGCTCCTGGAGTGTTCGAGGTCTCTGGAAAGACTGATGCTATGATCTTCGCGCGGGCGTTGATTGCTCAAGGTCCGCAGTCCTTCCGTCACAGCCCATGTCTCAAGCCCACCGACGCCGAGGTGAACGCCGATTCGCACCGCAGGACTTCGGCGAAGCGGGATCGGGTAGGATGTACCGTTTTGATAGCACGTGTGCCACCGCAGGCTCAAGCACCTAATCCTGGAGACCTGGACATAAACGCATGAGGGAGTTTGAACTTATGCAGCCACCGCGGCCAGCGTTGAGTGGAACAGCTGAGCTGAAGGCTTCCCGCCCGTTCAGCTGAATCGGCGCATCGCCCTTATTCATTAAGCTCCTAACAGTAAAGTGCCGTTGCACAGCTTGAATGTATAGTCTCAGGAAGCCGTTTGCCTATCGCGGTAGTGAGGATATTCGACAGTGTCCCGTGCTTCAAGCCTCCTTGTGCAATTTCCTCCTCGATGGCATCCTGACATGGACGGGACCAGACCTCCCCAGGATATGCGCCAAGGGTAGTATTCGTAATAGTTAAACGCTCGGTCCGTGCGGAGGAAAGCGCCATATGCCATGCATATATGTGTTCTTCGCCAGGATATAGTCAGATTATGTTACTCAATATAAAGAGTGACGATGGCAACGAATGCAGCTATGAGTTCTGGTACCTGGTGTGCTTTCATGCCTTTGGGCTGACAGATCAACCTGCATATACCTCTGGAGGCGCCTCGAAATTATGCAAGCTATTCCATCCAGAAGTGAGACGGTATCCCCGGCAAAACTTGAGACGGCCAAGGAGAGTGAACGTCGACAGCAATCCCAGCAGAATCAGACCGGGGAGAAAATGGAAGGCTCGTCCGTTTGCGGCACCATAACTGAGGGCACTTCGAAGGTGCGAGAATTCTCTCCAGTGTATGAGTTCCAAGCTCTTCATTCATCTAACTTCGCTTCGTGGAAGGATTGCCATAATGGTTCCAACCTGACGATGACCGAGGGGCAAACAACTAGGGAGCAGCGTGCGGCGAGAATCTCCGGTATAACGATGCAGAGCTTTCTCAGACAACTCGGCTGTCAGGATTACTGGCACGAATATAACACGGGCTCGCCGCGGATGAAGGCAAGCCAAGCACAGAGTGACGACGAAAGCTCTTCTAACCCCACTGATGGTTCGTTTCGCCCTACATCGCTCGATACAGATCCAGAAGCTTGCGCAGCCGTGTATGGGCAGACTATATCTCCAGCAGCATGTGAACGACAGAACGAAACAGAGGGTGGAGATTGCAACGCGAAAGGGACGGCGTAATAAATTTTGGAAACAGGTCCAGTCAAGTTACCGAGGGCCTTACCTGTCATTGCTTTCAGCCTTCTCTCCAAGGATCTCCGAGTGGTGGTTCCTTATTCGAATCGCAGGTTTCGCTGGTCTCGCGATATAAGAACAAGCTTCGAAATGTATCATTCGCAAAGGAAGCGAGCCGAGAACGACAGGGCGGGAGAGGCTGAATTTATATATACGCGAGATTGTCCTCGCCACAATCAGACCATAATCCTAAACTCTGGTGTCACACCGTAAGCCAACCTATCGACATCTCTCTGCTCCTCGCCTCCTTTGGTGTTCGCATGTGTTCGTCCGCGATTTGAGCAGAGGTGTTACCAGCCTTGGCAAGTTCATCTCACTCTGTACCGACGGCATGTGCAAGGTGAAAACGGCCGTCTCCTCCTCATCCTCCTCCTCTAAACTTTGGTCTATGCCTAATATCGACCACTATCTCCGCGTTCCTTTATCTCCAACTCCATAGCGCTCAAGGGACCGTTGGAGGATGAGTCTCGGTGACTGCAACCCCAAGTACCTTATTCTCCTACTGGTGGGTAATCGGAATGACGCGTTTCTCCCGCAGCTGTCGTTCATCGAAAAAACCCAACGGCAACAGCTATGAAGCCGGTACGAGGATACTCCCCGTTCTTATTTACGATGATGGCTCGATATAGGCTGTCGTTGAACGCTCTCCAGAAAGCGTAGAGCTGCGGGACTTCCACGGGTTCGCGGCTCGGTCGAGAGAACAGGAGTAAATGTATAGCTGCAGTTGATATAGACCATCGATTTCTTTCGAGCCAGACCGCGCGATGTGACCCCATCAAATACTCGCAGACCCCACCTGATTGCCCACTTGACAGTGAAAAGATACTTCACAAAGGGAGAGATCAAGATATACTGAGATATTGCAGCACAAGATCAAGGACGAGGAGTAGAGTCTGTGAGGCTGGAGAAGAGAGGAGAACGACAGGAAGATCAGACTAAGCATGGATGGGCCAGGTACTATGATAGAGACTTCGCATCCTCGGTTCAAGCACTATCGGGACTAAGATCGCAAGCAGACTCAGCCTTGCTGGCGTCCATCTTTCGCCCCAAAATTGCGCCCTCGCCGGAAATCCGAGCTTGGAGAGTCGCTACTCCAGAATTCAACATCTTGCGGCAGGGGCGTAGGGTAACAGTGTAGGCCAACTTCAGTCATGTCGCCTCCAATATCATACTGCTTCGACGGCAGCATGGACGCTTCTGAGAGCCATGGGCAGAAGCAAATACTTGAGAAGTGGCTGAGGCACTATGTGTATGCCGCGCGCGCGGCAAGGCACGCAGAGCGGCTTTCTGTATAACCGCACAAGGCTGTGCTCCTTGGCGTGGCATGGTACATACGTCGGTCACCGTCAATCTTCCACATATCCATCGCGGACAGCTAGCTGCTGCTGCACGCAGACAGAGGCATCGACCCACAAGGATTGCGGATTGAAATCTGGGATGTAGAGTTGCGCTGCTGAAAACGCCATGCTTTGGTATGGCCATGCAGAGCATCTAGTGACGCGTGACTGATGTTGACCAACGCCAACGTAGTCCTCCATCGCGCGCCTTCTTGGTTGAGCCTATCCGTGAAGCTGTATGTCCTTTTAGAGAGCTGCTTTACTCGTGTGACCTGTGGCATGGAAGGGGCATTTTCACTCGATTCGTCACGATCACTCTTCAGAAGGCTTGTCAATATGCACAGGTATATCGAAGTCACAAGACGCGGAAGTGCCTGAGAAAAGGTCCATGTATGGATATCGCAGTTGCTATATTCGATGCATAATCATCGATCTGTGACTGAAAGACGCGGCTGGGATAGTGATCCACCTTTACAAGATCCCCAGTTGCCGTCATTCGCTGGAAACACAGGGAAATGCTGTATACCATACTTTAGCCTAATTTCAAGATAGAGATCAATAGTACTACATTCATCCTAGTAATTTCATAGAAAATAATATGTTTAATGCGACATCTGCTAGGTATCCGAGGTTCGTCTATGGCCATCCCTCGTTTGCTACTAGACAAACAAAACAGATACGCGAGAGTCTTGTGGTCGCAGAGAGAAAAAGACGAGCTTTGGAAGCTCCAATAATGTATCCAGTAGGATCCTAGTAAAGGATAGCTCGTAGACCTATCCGTCTCTTGCAGGTGATACCGAAGGTACTGTATCCAGAGATGTCAGATATTTGGCAGCAGAAAAAAGCAAAAACAAGGTAAAGGGACCAAAGCTGTAGTGACTCGCGGAACTGGACCGTTCACAACCGGATGCTGCACGTCCAGGATTTTCCAGATCGCAACTCTGAATGCGATTCCTATGGAATGCTCCGAAACAGCTGTGTCGATTGTGCGTCCACACAAGGGTCAACGGCTCCGAGGAGCATGTCTCAATTCAATGCACACGCACACATTCACTCGAGGCGCGTGGAACTAAGGATCGGTAGGCTGCATTATCCGGCCGGTATTCGAAGCTAGCCTTGATGTTCCTGGTAAAGTCGATATGCAGCTCAGAGGCGGTCCGTTTCACAAGGCGCCAGAATCTGCCAGGGTTGCATAGACACAAGAAAATGACAGCTCCGATACTGCATTCTTGCCCGCATCCCCATCCTGGGCTTGCCGGTCATGAGAGAACGTATACTACGGGAGGAATCCGGCGCCCTTGCAGTAGTGAGCGGAGTCTCGGCAAGCAAACTGCTTACTTAGGAAGAGGCGCTGCTCAGACCCGATCATTCTGGTCTTTTCAAATCATTGGCTGTCAGCTGAGCAGGTCGATCAAAAAGGTAAGTAGCACTTGTGCCACATTCAGACTGACAGTGCATCATGACTTTGCCAAGCAGTAGAATCCACTTTCGCGGGATAGTGATAGGTCTGGAAGAGATCACCACCTGGAAACAATCACGGCAACGAAGGTGGTTTTATATGAGACCTCGTCAGATTAGCATCCACTAGGTTAGTAGGCCCTAAACCCGGCTATCGGCATGAACGAGAAGTCGTTCCTAAGTCACCGTGGCAGGCTTCTTACCCGACGATGTGGTCCCATACTGTAAGAATCCGTTTGACCTATGGTCAAGGCGTTCATATGGGATCCGCTAACATGGTTCCCGCCCGCAGGGCAATGCAGCCAGAGAAGCAATGGGAACCCACGAGCCATATGCGCAAGTGAGAGCAGTCATGACTGCCCGTTGATTGACTCGTCAGGGGGATCGCGCGCAGGGAATCCCACTTGCAGGGAATCCCACTTGCAAAACAAAACCATTCCCCTTGCGCACCGGGAACTCCTGCTGCTTCATCCATTTTTCCAAATTAGCACCGCAGCCCATGCGGGTCGGATACGTGCATAGATGGCGGTGACCTAAGGGTCAAAACATCGTACCATACAGGCCAGGTAGAATGCTCATACACGGCGATTGCTATAAATGATGCTGAATCCCCTCTGTCTGGTTCAGATGTTGCAGCAGCCCTTCTCGAGGATATTCCGTGAGCTTTTAGGCCCACATATGTAAGCGGACCTTGAGGAAAGCATTTCACTATGTTTTGACGGATGACTGAGCATCCAGGATATCATCTCTCGGGGACATGCTTTGCAGCGTGACGGAACCTGCCAACATGGCCAAGCCACGCACACAGAGCAAACCAAACCGTCTCCAGAAGGTCGATGCCTCGGTTGGTATTAGGATTGCTAGCCTGGTAAGTACAGCCATCCGTGATGACCACCACCCACAGGCAATACCATCCGGCTAACATCCGTGGAATAATTAGGACGACCGACGGAGCGATATCTCGAAAGAGATGGAAAGACCTAAAGGAGGGTCATCGGCCATGAGAGGGACCGTAGGTAGTCTCAATCAGCAAGGGAAGGGGGACGTCCGAACTTCCAAAGCTTTAGAGAGATGGTTGAACGAGAAGCCTAATGAAGAGCACTGGCATGGCCAGGAGATCGGTGGTAAAGGGTGACTCCCGTAATGGCAGAACCTGTTCATTGAGCATCAATGAAGGCTTCGTCGAGCCATGAATGAGCCAGGTGCTATGTATATAACATCGTGACTTAGGAAGAAAGAGGGCAGAAGGAGAGAAATCATGGACTCCGCTGTCGTGATACGACGAGGACTACGGTACACTGCTGAAGTGAGAACAGGTCATCAGTAGGGATAAGCGAGAGATAAGATCTATACTATGTTTACCTGAGATACATACTGTATAGTTACTACATCACGTACTGTACTGTCTTTGAATATTAGTCAGCATATTACTGCGGCTTCCAGTGATATTGTTCGTCGGTTGTAGTTGCCTTGTCTGTCGTGCAGCCAAGCTGGACCGGCCGGAGCGGGACTTACCCCACAAATGTCGGATCTGTGGATTGCTCCTGTTCGGGCCCCGCTCCGCTCGGGCGAAAGACGATGCATGCACGCAATGACGGGAGAACGCCGTTGAACTCCCGTGGAGATCATCTGGAGGGTAGCGTCTGAGAGTTTTGTGATCTGTCAAAGCGACAAAGTCGGACGTCTCGTATCGTTGGACTCTTTCGCAGCCCTCTGTTCATCCTTTTCGCACGCTTCCGGAAGGGGGTTTTAGCCGCGGCTATTGTGAAGGGTTTGCGAACGCCCGAGTTCTCCCACTTTTCGATCTCGGCTCGATTAGCTATATCACCCCTTTATCTACTTCGTACGATACCACTGCCACTAACTGATCTTTGCTGACTTGCTGACCTACGCCTCTGATCGCTTCTGCCGAATTCCCAAATACACTTCCACTGTCTTCATCGAAGCTCACTGCGTCCGCACGAGATGCAGAACCGGAACCATGGGCCCTAAGGAAGCTCACAATCCTGGGGTCGACGACCCCCCAACCTCTAGGAACAAGGGCAAAGAATCGTCTTTGGCCTCGCGAATAGCATCATCTGCCTCTGGCTTAGCAAAGGATATGGTAGGCAACTCAAGCGCCAACGAGTTTGCTGCGAGTTTGTCCTCTGCTTCTGGTATCCATGGAAAAGGAGCCAATGGATCATCATCATCGAGCCACAGCACTTGGATCCAAGATCTTCCCTCAAGAACATCAGATAAATCGACGAGAGGATTATCTGGTCATATCCGCGACGACCTTGGTGAAAATCTCAAGGGCCCTGGATATCCAGTCATCGCTCCAGGCATAGAAGACAACAGCAGTGCTCTTCCACCCCTGGAATCGCTGAACCCAGCCTCAAGTTCGAATTCCGTTTGGGCATCGCAGTTTTGGCACGCTACGGACTACCACTCAAGCGGCGATGTCATGGATGATCTCAGCCAGGTAGCTGAGGCCGACGGTGCAGACGTGAGGATGTTATTGTCCGATCCAACGCTGTCTTTCGAAGTGGGCCTAGGCGGTGCCGTTGCAGAAGACAACACGGAGCAGACAGCTTCGGAACTTTTCGGAGACAACTTCTCTGTGGAGGAGCAGGCCCTTGCGCAAAAGATCAAATCCACCCTCCCATCGCCGGCGAGGCATGGCGCGGTGTCCCCGGATAATCCTTTGAACCTACGGCCTGATTTTTCTCATTTAGCCGCAACCAAACCTCAGCTTCACGACGACATTGCCGATTTAGCATCCAGAATTGCCACCCATAGTGACATGGACATGCTTTCGTCCAGCTGGAGTCAGCAGCAACGTATCTTAACGGAATGGGAGGATGTCCTGACAAGCTACACGGATGACGTGTGGGGAGAATTCCTGCCTGCGGTCAAAGCAGCACGAAAGGAGCTCCAAGAGGTAAAGGCAGGAACTGGATCGATTGGCAACAAATCCGTTGCTAGATTAAAGATGATCCTTGGACATGTGGTGCAGGATTCCACATCTACCGCATCGCATCAAGCTGGGACCCAAGCCCAAAACCATAACATGACCCAACAGCATAAGGAACCCGCTTTCGCCCAGGGAACCACAAGCAGATTGAGCGAGAAGCCTACTATGGTCGGAACAGGTGTTAATGCGATACGGTATCCATTGGCGGTACAGCAACCGCAACAAAGGGTCAATTACATGCAGCAGAAGCAAGCTTCTCCTGCTGATCAGCTCTTGGACAGGTCCAATCAGGCCGAACAACCCGTTTTCCACTGCCCCTGGATCAGCTGTCACGAGGTACCTCCTGCACCCGCTTCCCGATGTGGCATGTTCACTAACAGCGTACTTCAGAGGTTTTACCACGATATCGAGCTTCGACGACGTACCGGGACGCATAGCGCTTACGCGTGTCCGCATGTCAACTGCGGGATCGAATTTCAGCAGCAGGAAGAATGGTCCCGACACATTCAAGTGTCCCACCATGACCTACTTGACAATGCTGCAGATTGGGATTCACGGTGGAATTAGTTTGGGGCGACGGCTTCCTTCCATGTGCCGCATGCCTCCAAGCGTAGAGCACAAGGTTATAGCGAGGAGACTCAGCAGCAGCGAATGGTCCGACTGGAGTCGAAGAGAATATTGGAAGCTATGTATAATTATGAAAGGTACCAATAGGGAGATTGATTCACCGAAGACACATTTTGATCGGAAGTAGACTCGGAATCGTATTGCATCATCGGTAGCCTCGCGCCTGTGCGCTGGGGGAAACCCGCCAAGGGACGGATTACGAAATGGGATTAGTCGTGCAGCCTGATGAGGCCTCAGCTTGTACCTCACTAAAGTAAGCCACGGCAAGGCACGCGCCACAGCCCAGCCCATGTCATGCAGGACACTCCTTTTACGGAGTTTTGGGCCTCATCCGATCTCCGTTTCAGAACGGAGTTTCATACTGGATTTCTTCTTCTTCGAATACCGATTCTAGGCGCATTCAGAATTTTCGTACCGCTGCAGTGTTTCTGGTGGGAAACTTTTGATACTACTAGTTAATTCCGGCCTGCAGTGTGCACTCGAGGTTCACGCCACATCGAGATAAGATACCGAGGCGGAAAGGCGGCCGTGCTTTTTTTCGATCGACGGGGCGGCCCCGGTGCTAATGTCGTATATGTACTCGTCGCGCTCCAGCGTCACTCGTTGTGCTGGAACACCAATCTCCTCAACCAGGTGGAGCGATGATGGGTGAGAACACCAGACAATCGCGGCTTCTCATGTACTGTGCGACTGACGCCGTTGTCATAAACTGCAGGCTCATACGCGCATTCTGCCGATGGCTCCCCCAATTTGAGGCCCGCCCATCTCGAAGAGGACTTGCCGTCCTCCGAAGACGAGGGATACCACCCCGGCGTTGCATCACCGGATGCGGAGCAAAGCTCTGACGATCGAGAGCGGGCGGGCGCACCACACTCCCCGCCTCAGCTTCACAAGTCCACACAGCACGCTGCAGGTGCAGGCGCAGGCGCAGGTGCAGGTGCAGACGAGGGCGCATTGTCCGACGATGCACAGGACGGGCTACTGCCCAGAGACAAGCAGCGGCGGACTGCTTTCTACGACTACGCGTCGGAGAAGCAGATGAGCCACTCAGAAGCCAAACAATTCTACCAGCGGCATCAGCTGGAGACCCAGAGCAACTGGTCGCAGGAAGCCTTTAGTCCCATTCATCACCCCAAGACATTCCCGGCCACCCTACAGGCTGAGCATGATAAGGCGGATAGCGTAAGGTCGAGGAAAAGCAACCACAGTCTTTCACAGATGAACCTTGGCCACCGACTGTCCATACCCGGAGGAGGCCCTCCTGCTGAAAATGCGGATCCGCCTCAGGAAGGACATCATGCGCCTACGCTCGAACAATTGCAGCCGCAAGTGGTGGATGACCCACTGATCAAGGCCGATAGAGCTGCACGCGAGCATTCGCACCATCCGGGTTTGCCACATGAATACAAGCCTCCATTACTCGCCTCGGAGGGCATACACGGCGCTGGAGCAGGAGTTGGAGTAGGAAGCGGGGCAGGTGGCTATGCGGTTGGCGATGCGAACGTCACGGCCGAGCTAGCCGCGATCTATACCAACGTGCAGAAGGTCCTCGATATCCGCCATAAGTATATTCGGTTGTCGCTGCAGGGAAACTTCGACAATCCCAAGGATGACCCTGGATGGACTATATACCCGCCTCTTCCTGATCCCGCATGGGATCATACTAAGGAACGGACGGGAACCGCGGCCAACAGCCTTAGCAATAGCATGGTGTTTGATAAGGACTCGGATTTTGGCTTCCGCACTGAGAAACCACTTCGACCGCCGCGGAAGATGGGACAGGATATCGGCTCAGACTTCCATATGGAGGATCTACTTCCGCTGCCTGGTCCTACGGAAATGACATACAAGCTTGATAGCAGCGGTGTGTATCAGGTGTACGAGACCTCCAAATCTGCGGAACTTGACACTCCAATTGTCAATATACCGACGATCCGAGAGTTCTATATGGATCTTGATGAGATCTTGAATGTATCCTCAGATGGGCCAAGCAAAAGCTTCGCATACCGGCGTTTGCAGTATCTCGAGGGGAAGTTCAACCTCTATTATCTTCTGAATGAATATCAGGAGATGGCCGACAGCAAAAAGGTGCCACATCGCGATTTTTACAACGTCAGGAAAGTAGATACGCACGTGCATCATTCCGCTTGCATGAATCAGAAGCATTTGCTCAGGTTCATCAAGTCGAAGATGAAGAAGTCGCCCGATGAAGTCGTCCTTTACCGCGATGGCAAGCATCTGACGCTCAGGGAGGTTTTCGAAAGTATTAATCTAACAGCTTACGATCTCAGTATTGATACGCTCGACATGCATGCTCACACGGACTCTTTCCATCGGTTCGACAAGTTCAACCTCAAGTACAATCCTGTAGGCGAGTCTCGACTACGTACGATTTTCCTGAAGACAGACAACTTCATCCATGGTCGTTACCTTGCAGAGATCACAAAGGAGGTCATCTCGGATCTGGAGTCGAGCAAGTATCAGATGGTGGAGTGGCGCATATCGATCTACGGCCGCGACATCAATGAATGGGATAAGCTTGCTGCCTGGGTAGTGGACAATAAGCTGTTTTCTCCCAATGTCAGGTGGCTGGTACAGGTGCCCCGCTTGTTTGACGTATATAAGTCAAGCGGTCTTATGGAGAACTTCGAACAGGTTGTCAGAAACATCTTCGAACCGCTCTTTGAGGTCACAAGGGATCCTTCCAGTCACCCGAAGCTGCACATCTTCTTGCAGAGGGTCATCGGTTTTGATAGCGTTGATGACGAAAGTAAGGTGGAGCGACGCTTGTACAGGAAGTTCCCGTTGCCTAAAGACTGGAGTACTCTTCAGAACCCTCCCTACAGTTACTGGATCTACTATCTGTTCGCCAATATTGCCTCGCTCAATGTATGGAGGAAGCAGCGCGGTTTCAATACCTTCTTGCTGCGCCCTCACTGTGGCGAAGCGGGTGATACTGACCATCTAGCTGCTGCAGTACTTTGCTGCCACAGCATCAGCCATGGACTTCTTCTGCGTAAAGTTCCGCTTCTGCAGTACATCTTTTATCTTGAGCAAATCGGCATTGCAATGTCACCGCTCAGTAATAACGCTCTTTTCCTTGCGTATGAGAGGAACCCTTTCCTCAACTACTTCAAGAGGGGCCTCAATGTGTCATTGTCTACGGATGATCCTCTACAGTTCGCATTCACTAAGGAACCTCTCATTGAGGAGTACTCGGTTGCTGCGCAAATATACAAGCTGAGCGCAGTTGACATGTGCGAGCTGGCGAAGCATTCTGTTGAACAGAGCGGTTTTGAGCACGCTGTCAAGCAACGCTGGCTCGGGGCCAACTACCATTTGCCCGGAGTTGCAGGCAATGATATGTCGAAGGTCAACGTTCCAAATATTCGTGAAGCTTTCAGACACGAGACGCTTATGCAAGAACTTGCAATGTGAGTAAAATTGTGGTTCACTGTTCGTTTGTTCATCCTTAATCAACAAAACTCGTCTAGGATCGAGCGGTACACTCTGAACCCTTCCAAACACTCTTTGTCCGCCTCGGCGCTGGCACCTCCTACACCGCAGAAAAAGCCCAATTCACCGCCCGTTTCGGTACTGACCAATGCGTCTGGGACTCTGGCAACCGACCAGCAATTCTCGCAGCTGCCTCCCCCTGCGAACTCACTGCGACCGGCATCTCCTACATTCCCGGCGCACTCCGCACGCGGTCTGCAAGGGCAAACCCCCATCTCCACCAACGGCAGCCCTGCAGTTGGCAGCCCGGTGTCGAAACACGTGGGACAGGCAGCAGGAGGATCCATGCACATGAACCTGGCCACGCAAGCGCAGCCTATCCCTCAGCCGCAATCTCAGCTGCCCACCCATCCGCAGCCACCCGTGCCGTCCTCTTCGTACCAGGCGTCTGCGTTGCCGTCTGAGAGCTCCCTTGCACCGACGGAACCGAAAATCTTCCCCGGAGTGGTGTCCCGTCACCATCGGAGAAGCAGCACCCAGCGTAGCGGGACGCTATCCGAAAAGGACGCCGATGCCACTCTTGCGGGTAGCGGGAGCTGGAACAAGCCTAGAAAGGATATGGCGAGCGCTGTGGCTGAAGAGAGCACCGAAGGGGGAAAGTAAGGAAGGGATGTTTCATTCCTGGGATCTGGCGGGTGAAGGGTGGCGAGGAGGGCATCCAGCTATAGCTATGATGATGGTTGCATGCATCTTCAGCGGGGGAGCTTATATGGATACTGTCATCCCGCAGTCTTCATGTGGCCCCTTTTCTCTGTTGGCGTGGAGCATTGGACATGGCCTGATGATGGAAAATCTATTGTATGATTGTTACTGTCAGTGGAAGGATCTTACAATTGACGAACGTATAAAACATGTTTCGGGGAGCGTGTGGCTTCCACGGCATCCCAACATGTCAGGCATACCTTGGTTGTTCAGGCGGCGCTGCGGCGGGAGCTAATGGGGAGATTGTCAGGGGCTCTCATGCAGAACCCCTGGATTACTGTACCAAGCCGCCTGAGATTCTACATCAAGCCGTTTCTTACCAGGCAAGTAATGTTATCACAATGTCATAAATATTATCGTGTGTACATAGTACGGAGTAGTATTTTGAGTTACATGTCAGCATCCCCATCCGCTGCAAAATCCGGTATAATTAGTGGGCAGTGAGAAGCTGTTCGGCGCCTGCTGGCCTGGCTGCGCCTGTTACCCCGGATTTCGCGAAAGCAGCGCTGACGGAGGGGTGCCCGGTAAAGAAAGGTGCCTGCAGGGCCACGTACCTTAATTACCCGCCGTCCCTTACCGAACCAACGGCGCCGTGCCAGCTACGAAACCACAAGCGCCCTCTCCCTTTCCGCAGGGGAATTGTCCGCGGACTCCCACCATCCATCCATCCATCCACCCATCGACCAACTCGCTCTTTGCCTCGATCGGACACCACCGCTCTCTCCAGATTTCTGCTGACGGAGCAAGACTGCATACCCTCTCTTGACGTCGTTATTTTACCACAGCCGCCGTTCGCTTCCCAATTCTCATACTATCGTCATCTATCTACATCGGCATCGTTATGACAAGCGGCATTTGCACGCAGGAAACAACGCTTCCGCAGAACAACCCGCAGTCCCCGCCTCTCCTGATGCCATCGATTATGCGACCAACTTCGCCGTCTCCTTCCTCGCCGCCCAGAGTCTCTGCTGCTCCCAGCGCGCCATACTCGAGCTCGCCAAATGCCAGCATGGCCAGCTACCGAATCCCCTCGGGGGGACCGTCCGGGAAATCCACCCAACACATCGAACGGCTGACCAGGGAGGTCGATGCCCTGAAGCGGGAGGCGAGGAGTCGGGAGACCTCATTACAACAGGCCCAGGCCGACCTGCAGGCTTCCAAGGCCATCGAGGCGGACATGCGCGACAAGAACGAACAGCTAGTCATTCTTCATGAAAGTCACGATCGGATGATCAAGCGAAAGGACCGGCAGATCGAAGAGCTCCGGGGCCAGCTCGCCGCTGAAGCGGCCCGTCGAGCTGCCGCCGCGACCCGGGAGGATGAAATGTCGCAGGAGCTTGACCGAGTTCTGACGGAGACCAAACGGCAGATCGCCGAGGCGGAGACCGCCCAGAGGCGTGCCGAGGCGCACGCAGAAGCTCTGCGGGACGGGATCAAGAGGCTCGAAGGTCGCTACGAGAGTCAGGTCCAGCGGATTCGGAAGGATCTCGAGAAGGTGAAACGGTCCCGGGAGGCGGACTCGAAGCGATTGGCCGCGTTGGAGGTGTGCGGCGACCAGCAACACCAGGAGAAGGCGCGTGCGGACAGCATCGTTGCGAAGATGGCTGAGCAGCTGGAGCAGATGAAATTGGAGTGGGACACTCGCCTTCAGGCGCTTGAAGAAGAGGCTAGGGGGATGCGTCAAGGTGTTCAGAAGCATGACGATGATGCGCGGACACTACTTGACCAGCTCGCCGCGGCGAGGGACAAAATGAACTGGGTGATGAGCATGAAGGAGCACCAGCAACAACAACAAAAGTGATTCGATTTCTTTGCCATTATCTCTAACGACGTGATGACAACTTCCATGGGACTATAGACTCGGGCGGCGTACATAGCATGTAAGTGTAGTTGCACCTTTGGATACAGCATTTTCTGGTGGCTTCTCTTCCTACACCGTACGGACATCTCGCTGGATGGGAGCCTTCACATACTTCTTTTCCACTTTTCGTTTCTTTCTCCCTTAGTGGTACCGGTTAATGATAATTTCTTGTCTTCTGTGGACTGTAGAAATAAGCTTGTCACGGCCATGGAGCATGGCTTTCTTTTCCTTTCTCCGTTTTTCCCAATAGCTCTGGTCAGCCCGCGCTGTAGAGAGGCTCTGAACGCCGGTCAACTCTCGTTCCTACGATTGGATGCTTGTATCAACCCCTGGCTAGGCAGCCATGGAAACCTCAGCCAGCAGGGACTTTCTGGAAGATGAACAGCCTTTTCCGACTATCAACAGAAGTGGAAAGCGCAGAATGGAAGTCGGCTCCGGCATGCATACAGTACGGTCTATCACCTCCTTATCGATGCTTCCCGACCGAAGAAGGGAGTCACATCATCACAGCCACGACACCAGGTCCAGATGGGGATTGGTCAATCCATCCCTGGCCAAACAGCAAATCCTCCACTGAGTCAGAAGGGAGAGGGAAGGATCTCGCTAAACATCGCGTCTCCGCGTGCTTTGCGACGGTGCGGACGCTAACTTGTTTATGCCTTCCCCCCCTCCTCCTCCCAGCAGGCAGCCTTTTTTATATAGGTTTCTGTATTCACTCACAGTCTTGTCACACCCTCTCTCTTCAGGCGTTTCCACTTCAAATTTCGGAAACCTCTACCACTGTCTGTTCTAAAAAAAAAAACCTCTCTGTCCGCTTGTCCATCACTACCGCGGCTGGGATCCCCGTTTGAAACTGTCACACACTCTATCTTTCTTCTTCTTTTTCTCTTGTCTATATCTATATCATCCATCATCACCAAGCGTGACGAAAGAGGAGTCCCGGCAGTACCCAGACAGCCCCGACCGAAGTGGTCCCACCTTCCATCCTCCAACACAACACCCTTTCTTTTCCGGACGCACATCAACATGAGTCCTCCATCCTCGCCCACCGCCGACGTCAACGCTGCCGCGCAAGGCAAAGGCAAAGGCAAAGGCAAAGAAAAAAGCAAGATGTCTACCGTCCTCGCCACCGTCACGGCCAAGGTGAAGGACAAAATGGGCAAGGGAGACCGGACAGCCGTCGCCGACAGCGAGCTTGCCCACCACGACAACACCGATGACAAGGATTCCAAGGCCTACTATTACGACGACGATGACGATGACGACGAAGAGGAGGACGATGACCCCAAAGCCGCCCACCACCACCACGACGGCGACAACGGCGAGGACGAGCGCCGCCGCCGCCGTCGGGCGGAGAAGGAGAAGCGGCGGCAGCAGCGGAAGGAGGAGTACGACCGTCTCGGCCTCGGCGACCGCGTCCACTTCGGCACGGGCAAGGCTGGCGTGCAGATGAGCGGGTGAGACTAGAGGCAAGACTGTGTTCTTGCTCATAGGCCGCCCGAATCTTCTTGGTCGAGCCGTCATGGCGTGGCGGTCCTATTTCCTTTGTCGTATTCGTGAATTCCTACCTGACCTCCGTCCGGAGCTCGATCAACACTCCTTGAGGCAAGCGCAGGAACGTGCGAATGTGACTTTTGGGCTCTTTTGTTCAATGAGTTTTGATTATCTGATTTTACATTTACAACTGGATTCATCTTGGCATGATCTTTTGTGCCTTTGGTTTTTGTTTTTTGTCTCCTTGGTCGAGCTAAGCTCATGCTCTGTTTCCACTGCGCCCACGGGAAGTCCAAGCAAATCGGGCACGCAATTTGGTTGAACAAGGAGGCGCGGAACAATCTTCTCCCCACAATTGATGAAATAAAATATACAGAAATTGAAAGTCACTTAAGACAAAGTCCAGCATGCTTGCCAGGTAACACGCTCTCGAAGCGAACGGGAAGAAAAAAATGCAACTTTCGTAGCATCAAACATTCAGCCTAGCCCCCTTTTTTCCGATGAACCGATTTCCAACACATACAAGAAAGGTCGTCCCCACTACTTGGCGAAGTGAAGATCATAGTTCAACCACTTGCGTGCGTTGATCTGGGCTACACTCAAGCCAGGGCGGCCATACGTCAGCGGAGCAAAGTATATGAAGCAGGCGAAGACCGCGGCGAGGATGACCACGCAAGCAATCCAGCTGGCGATCATGGTCTGACCGCCGATACGCTCGCGGACAGGCTTGCTGCGAGTCAACTTCTTCTTCTTGGCATCCGCGCTCAGCGCAGAATCGAGCTCCTCGAGGCTGGTGGGCTCGATGTTGAAGACAAACTCCACAAGCGCGCCAGTGACGAGAGCGGAGGCCAGATGAGCCGGAAGGTAATGGTGCAGGAACAGCTGGCGGCCCATAATGAAGAATGGGACATAATGGGCTGCCCAGGTAAGGAAAAAGAAACCGGTCGAATTGTATAGACGAGAGCGAGTGCCTGATCCACAATTAGTCTAAGTTCATAAGACATCTAACAGCAAGAGAAAGACTTACGTTTGTCCAAGGCATCGACACCGCGTCGCATGGCCAGTTGGTCGGCACCGACTACGCCAACGAAGACGGCAAGCAAGCTGCTTGCTAGCCACCAGCCAACCGGGTTTCCGAGGAAGTAGATTTGCTCTCTTGTCTCATTCTTAGTCCAGAAGCTTACACCACGAAGGAGGAACGGCCAGGAAAGGGGGAAGCTGGCATAAGGATGGCTGCTGGTGAGAGCATTGTTGTGATAAAACATGGCGCGTTGTAGCTCAAACCATTTCTTCAAGAATGGTAGGTGCTTCACCTTCCTTGGCTCGTGCTTGAGACGCTCACTGTCCTCCGGGAGCGAGGGTATCTCCTCCACGAACCATGTGTTACTACTTTGCTGGATATTCTTGTTTCCGTTGATTTCGGCTTGTTTGTAAGCCCAGTCAGGTAATGGAGTGGTATGTGTCCACATAGCAACTTTGGTGGGAACGTGAATCAATTTAAAGTGTGAAGACATCGTCTTGAATTCTTGACGTGCTTTCGCGTTCTCAACCCGGATCTCAAACAACGTATCGTTGTACCTATCCCCATTGGCCTCCTCCAGGGGAACAGTCGTGAATTCCTGGTTTGTGGGGTAATACGGAGACGCCACATCGTGGGTCAAAAGGATGGTATCGGTGACGAGGTGTCTAAGTCTAATCACGTCGCCCACCCTGACTTTGGTGTCTTCGGTTGCAGGAGAATCGTTGGGCGGAAGGATCTGCCAGTGGTTGTTGGTATCATTGTGGGGATATCCAGTTACTTGTTGTCCTTGGCTGGAGATACGACCATCCTCATACCTCAGAGGATAGCGGTCAGGGTGGCTGTGGAGGTAAACCCTGGTGTCCTTATGGCGGATGGTAAGCGTATCGTAGTAGTTCACGCCAACTGATTGCAGAGTCATGATGTTATCGCTCAAAGTCTCCTGGAACTGAGGACTCATGAAGTCATCTCCGGGCCCAGACCTGGTGAGGATGGAGAAGTGCACCTGGAACCAGAACAGGTAGAGGAGGAAGGGGACGATGATCAAACCGACCATACGTGCTGCAAAATGCTTGCCAAACTGCTGAAGAGAAAGCGCTCCTTGGCGACGGTTGACGTCCAAGAGATCCCAGAGATCGAACAGGACCGGAACGCCAATCGAGAAGAAGGTAAAGACACCGACATACTTGGTGGAGATGACACAGCTCAGGCAGACGCCCGTCAGGAGAAGCCACTTCCACCATTTTCGGGAGAAAGGAACGTGTCTGAGCTTATAAAACCTGATATACGCCAAGACGCTCAACGCCATGGAAAAGATAAGCGTGGCGTCGAGGAGAATCAACCTAGTCTGGCCGATGTGCGCATTGTCGAATAGAACCAGTCCAGCAGCGGTAACGCAAGCCGGGAGAGAATATCCGGACTCCCACATGATCATGAAGACGGTGGGGACAGTAAGGGCACCCATGGTGGCAGGCATGGCGCGGTACGCGACGTAGGGGACTTTATTGTCGATGTAGGAGTCGCCAATATTCTCGAAAAGGAAATCGCCATTGTATCCGACGAGCCAACCGGCAAAGGCGAAGAGGAGCTTGCCAAAAGGAGGGTGGACATCGAAGAAGTATGTGCGCTTCAGATAGAAGGACGCGAACTGCGGATCAAGGGGAACCGGGTTAGCCATCATCGAACTCGGCTTTTGGGGGACTATAGCAGCATGTCTGCTTACCTTGCCAAAGTGAACCTCGTCAAAGACGACCTCGTTCGGGTGGGTGATCCACCAGAAGCGCGTAACAAACGCCAGAACTGTGATGACAGCCAGAGCTAGCTTGTAGTCCCAGTCGGACTGCACAGCTTTCTTGGCCCCACGCTTCGCCTGCTCAACGGCATCGAAGTGACCGTCGACGGCGGCGTCGGGATTGGAAGTGGTAGGGCGCTTGTCCTTCTTTCTTTGCCGTACCGACGGCGCGGGCGAAGACATGGCTGCAGCTGGACAGCGAGTCTGCTGTAGCCTGCGCGGTGCCGTCAGTGAAACGGATCGGGACGAGCGAGGTCAATTGCTGCGGCACGGGGGCCCGGGGCAGAACTTACGGAGATCAAAGAGGGAAGGACTTCGTGGGCGAAGGACCTGAGATAACAGAAAGTGGATGGGAGGAGGTCCGGAGGAGCGTGCGGAGAGGATGATAGCCTGCCCCCTCGACTGTTCGGTACAGCTGGCCAATTCGTAAGACGATTCCTTGGGCAGGTAAAGGTAGCGTGGGTAGGTTCACGTCCCCCTGCTTCCAGCACTAGCGCCGGCTGAGCTCCAACCACCCAACCTGGTCCCCACACTTGCTTCCACATTGAAGGTAAATACTCGATGTAGACATCGTGTAGGATGATCAAAGGTGGACGGCGATTCTAACTAAGCGTAGTAATCTCCTGTAGGTACGAGCCACATCCACATCGATCGTACTTAGCTCCTTACCCACAATAGGATATCTCTCGGGCCATGTGGTAACTGGTGGCATGTTCGCAGCCGTGCTTTCTTCTATTCTTCTTCTTGGAGAAAAAGCACTGTAATGGAGTTATCATCGAACTGTCGGGGAATCAACTTGAAATGATAAGTGTAGACCGAAATAAGAGACTATATACATATAAAGTACAATATATAGAATAGAGAGAATAAAATCTTGTTGGCTGTTTTTCTAGACGCGATTACCTATAAAAGGTACTCGAGAAGCTCACACCTCTAGGATCTGTCGTCACGGCATCTCTATGCTTCCTTCTTGGCCTTGCTGCTATCCCTTGCTTGTCTTCTCTTCATGCCCACGCTAGTCTCCCACCCATATAGAGCGCCTGCGCCAAAGACCAACACGGCCCCTAGGATCATTTGCCCACTGAGCTTGTTTCCAAACAGCCAAATGCTAATCATGAAGCTGACCAGTTTGCGGATATTGAGCACAATAGTCACAGTGACTGCTGATGTCTTCGCGCTGAGGAGGTTGACACCGCTAATGCATAACAGTTGAGTGACCGCGTTCACTGTGAGCATGAAGACGGATCGAGGCGTCAACGATATGAGACGAGCGAGACCTGAAGGCAGGACTGCTGCCGCAGACGGTTGAACAGTGAGCGGAGGAGATTGTGACAGATGGGCATATTGACGGCGCAACATGTCGTGCAGCGGCATGAACATTGGCAGGCTGAGGAAATGGCAGTAGAACAGGTTTTGATCCCACACCTTGCCGTGCTCAGCAAAGATATCCTGTGCATAGATACCCATGTAGGCTGAGAGCAGCTGCGCTACGAGCAAGATGGCCAGGCCAGCTTCGAACGAAGAGTCCCTGAAGTCGACACCAGCGGTGCTCATTGATTTGCCCTGGCAAAGATTGTTAAATACTGCCTCGTCTAATGCTCACGCTTCGACGACTAGTCACTTACTTTTGAGGAGGCGTCAGCCCATGCGGATATCAACACACCGAGGGTAAGTACGCCGACGGATATCACTTGAATCGGCGAATATCGCTTTCCTCTCAACCAACCGGCACCCATCGTTGTGACACTGCCGAAGCTGCGCAAGATGATGTGTGCAGGAACGGAGATGTTAAAGGCAAAGGCCCAGTTATTGAGCATATTGACGGCGAAAAACATGGTGGCGCTGAACGCCCATTTCCGCATGGGAACAGATGACTTTTTCAGAAAGAAAGGCCGATTGAAATCAAGTTGCGAAGGGAGAGCGGCCAAGCATGTCAAGACAAATTGTGCAAACGTTATAAGAAGCCCTAGATATCCTCAGACACCGACATCCCTTCCAGGTGCGGATATAGGGGAGCTTACCACTGCTTGGTTCATGTCTAGTGTTGTCAGAATGGAGCCACATTGGGTAGATTATTGACTACATACTTGAGAATTGTTTCCAAAGCAAATACCTAAAGATTATCAGAGCGGAATAGATACAGAATGATTCATGCCTTACATTGGAACAGCATCCACCGAAGATGAGGCCGATGATGCCTACTGGCGCGAGAGGTATCATACTGAGGAAGTGAGAGCAGTAGGGCGCAGAATCGATTGGTTTGGCCGGTGCAAGGGTTGATGGAGGCTCTAGTAGTAAGTACCTTGGGTCAGGATTGTTGTGATTCAAGAGGCATTGTTTAGTTGCAATGAAGGTGGTACTCCTAGGAGAAGGGGCCAACCGGAAAAGGAAACGTAACGCCTCAGAAATCTGACAGGATAGGGATATTTCCGACCAAGAAGATACTCCCGGAAGATAATCAATTTCCCGAGGCACGATGGTTTAGATATTTTAATATAGGTGTCGAGGATGTTTGAAGCCTATAAAACATACTGTTACTGATATATGTACACACCTCTTTAGGTACTAGTAGTTCACCCTTGTTTACTGTACTCGTTAGCGTGTATGCCCGTAACTCCGCACATCTACCCTAGTCCTCTCAGCCTAGCCTAAAGATCTAATGACGTACACTGGACTACATTATGCTACCAGGGCATGCTGTGGCCTAAGTACGTGTGACTGATAGGAATCAAAATTCGGTGCAGGCTCATCCTATAGAGACTGTATATAGTTGCCCTTTCCACGCCTCAGGCGTCAGAACCCTAGGACTTTCTACGGGCCATATCTCATTGGGGTTCACGAATGATAATGAGACGCAGAGACTACATTATTTTACGTTCATTTCTGCTGTCCTACACGGCTTGCCTTGGATGCATGCGTAACAGGCCTGGCGGATGTTGCTCGAAATCAGTGGTCCTCTAGTAAACCGAGTCGTGAATGGCCAAAACCTTGTATCGAGAGATACCAACGCGGCAACGCCTTTCCAAACACCCCAGCTGCCCTTTCCTCTACAATGCAGAGAATACGAAAAGCTGTCACGATATTAGATATGGCCTGCCCTCGGGTAGTTAGGGTTGACTTACGTTGTTGGTTGCTGCGATAGCGATGCTGTCTTCGAATGGATGCCAGCTCATGTGTAAGATTTTCTTGTTGAAGTCAATCTGGTCTGCATCTGTCTCCTTCCTCATGCGCTGCGATGCTCCAATGGCACCAGCCGCTGGACTCCCAGCCCTCGAGTTCCCCTTCTTTCCTGCGCCACTCGTCGGGCTTGTCGATTCACCCTTGGAGTTCATCGGCGTGGGGATGCCGACCTTCTTTGCCTTGAAGGCAGACTTATCCGCCTGTAGTACCACTTCCGTGTCTTTATCGGGGTCGGACGGGTAGATCATGAAGTTGTTATTGTAACTGCCCGTCATCACGTTCTTCGCATCACCGGAGAAGACCACTTCGAACTTGTCGAAAATAGAGTCGTTTTCGTAGGTATCACATAGTCGGGGCCGGAGATGTTCGTGAATGGGAATTGTTTTCAAGGGTTGTCTTTCCATGTTGACATCCCAAATCTTCACTGTAAGATAGTCTCGGGAAAGGATATAACGGCCGTCATGGGAAAATCGAACGTCTGATATGGAAGAGATGATCTCGGAGAAGAAGGATCGAGAGGCAGGATCCTCCTCTTGCTCAAATTCTACACACAATTGTCAGCGGATCCAGGGTACATACTGGTTATAACATACGCTTAGCATGCTGGTCGCATAAGGCGCTCTCTCTCATGTCTGCCAGCTTGATAGTCCCCTTCGAGCTTGCGTACATAAACCAGTTGCAACTGATAGGGTGGAATTCAGCTGCCGTGATAACCTCTGTCAACTCTTCCATATTCGCCGGCTTGATATCAACAATGTTGAAACTCTGGTCCTGGATGTTTAGGTTCCATAAGTTGATTCTGAGGTCATCGCTGCTTATGAAGGTTTCCCCATCGCTGTTGACGGAAATGCTGTTGATATGATAAGCATGCGCATTTGCATAAGTCTTTCGGGGGACGGCGGCGACAACTGTATCGTGGTGAGTCAAGCGAGGTAGCTTCAGATCCGCAGCTGTACGGAAGTTGACATTGGGGTTCCGGACAGGGCCCCCTCCCCCTGGAACTCCGCCGGGAGTCAGTTCATGAGACAAATTGTTCTCCGCCACCACCTTCAAAGATTTCTCAAACACCTTCCAAAGCTTTATCGTCTTGTCATTCGTAGACAAAAGGTAGTGTGATGCATTTTGGCGCTTGCACCATTTGATCTTGTTGATCTTCTCTTCTATCTCCAGGGACTTCAAGTAATCGAACTCGGGTTCGTGGGATTGAAACTCGGTATGAAATTTGTACTCGCAGGTTTTTTTCTGTTATTCATACTATTAGCACGCTCAAACAAGTGAGTGGAGGTTAAGGTAATCAGAGAAAGGCAGGTTTGGCTACGCACCGTCTCATTCCTCTCGAAAAGCACAACTCGGCCACCTTTGTCACCAGTCGCAAGGTAATTTCCCGTCTGATCGAACTCGACTGTGGATATGATATCCGCTAGATAACAAAGCTCTGTTAGAGGTTGTTGTAGGCCGAATATACTAGTTACACACCTTCGGTTATATCTTCAACATCGCCCTTGTCTCCGAAGCATCTACAAAGCTGAATTAGTAAGGGTTGAAGATAGCGGGCAATGTCAGCATAAGCGCAAAGCAGCCATGAGGACCGCCTGAATATCGACCTCACACCCAACTACGATAGCTTGATATGACCTGTCTGTTTGGATACTCACTGTGTAAACTTCCACGTTGTGGGGTTGGCCTCATTTTCCACCATGTTTCCTGAGAAATGGGGTGTGAAACGGCCTATGGACTTTGCCGGTCGAGGCGACGAGATAAACTGTATACAAAAGGCGGATTAAGGATGCGTTGGTTCAAGATGCAGAGAGGCGTGTTCGGCAAGAGGCGTTGTATGCGGGCGGATGAGGTGTTCGCGTAGAGAGAGGGATATGACGGCGTCGGAGCCAGAGAATCGTCAGGCGAGGTCACACAGCGTGAGATTCACGGGGGAATGGTATGGGAGCTGAGAGGCGGAAAGAATGCGGTTAGCAAGAAAGACACAGATCGACCTGGTGGTAGGCGGTGGCCAGTATACGTACGGGAGGTGCTGTGAACTGTTATGGCAGACTTGCAAGTAGTGGGGTTGTCACTGGTCCTTGCCCGTTTCCGTGAACAACGAGGTGCTTGGGCCCCAGCTAGCGGGCGAATGGCGCCAAGGTCGCTTTAACCCGCCGTAGTGCTGGAAGCGAGCGCACAACTCCCACCTCAAGAAAAATCTCGCGAACTATCCGAACATCCTCGACAACCACCCAACACCCAACGACCCTCGGAATTGTCGCATCGCCATGTCGCACCGGAAGTACGAGGCTCCCCGCCACGGGTCATTGGCTTACCTCCCTCGCAAGAGGGCTGCCCGTCACCGGGGCAAGGTCAAGAGGCATGTCTATATTCACCATCGCGAACAGAACGGAAATCTGCGGACGGCATACTGACTTCGGCGATACAGCTTCCCTAAGGATGACCCCAAGAAGCCTGTCCACCTTACCGCTGCCATGGGATACAAGGCCGGTATGACTACCATCGTCCGCGACTTGGACAGGCCCGGTGCGAAGCTCCACAAGAAGGAGATCGTTGAGGCTGTCAGCATCATCGAGACCCCTCCCGTACGTATACGCGCGTTTTGTAGGATTTCAGAGTTGGAACTGGCGCTCATAAAAATTTGCAGATGATTGCCATCGGTATCGTTGGGTACATCGAGACTCCCCGCGGTCTCCGTTCGCTCACCACCGTCTGGGCTGAGCACTTGAGCGACGAGGTCAAGAGGAGGTTCTACAAGAACTGGTACAGGAGCAAGAAGAAGGCTTTCACCAAGTACGCCAAGCAGCACTCCGAGAACAACGGCCAGTCCATCACCCGTGAGCTCGAGCGCATCAAGAAGTACTGCACCGTCGTCCGCGTCCTCGCCCACACCCAGATTTCCAAGACTCCTCTCAAGCAGAAGAAGGCCCACCTTATGGAGATCCAGGTCAACGGTGGCAGCGTCGCCGACAAGGTCGCTTTCGCCCATGGTCTCTTCGAGAAGCCCATCGAGATCAGCTCCATCTTCGAGCAGGACGAGGTGATCGACTGCATTGCCGTTACCAAGGGTCACGGTTTCAACGGTGTCACCTCCAGGTGGGGCACCAAGAAGCTTCCTCGTAAGACTCACAAGGGTCTCCGTAAGGTCGCTTGTATCGGTGCCTGGCACCCGTCCCACGTCCAGTGGACTGTTGCTCGTGCTGGTCAGATGGGTTACCACCACCGTACCTCCGTCAACCACAAGATCTACCGTATCGGCAAGGGCGACGATGCCGGCAACGCTTCTACCGACTTCGATGTCTCCAAGAAGACCATCACTCCGTAAGTTATACCGTTCTACACTTTAGGTTTCTCACTAACATTACAACTAGCCTTGGTGGTTTCGTCCGCTACGGCGAGGTCAAGAACGACTTCGTCATGGTCAAGGGTTCCATTCCCGGTGTCAAGAAGAGGGTTATCACCCTCCGTAAGTCCATGTGGACCCACACCAGCAGGAGAGCGTTGGAGAAGGTCGAGCTCAAGTGGATCGATACCTCCTCCAAGTTCGGTCACGGTGTCTACCAGACCGCGGCGGAGAAGAAGCAGCACATGGGTACTCTCAAGAAGGACCTCGCTGCTTAGAGTGGTGGTTCTTTGGTCTCTTTGGTGCATTTCGTGGCTTTGCGCAGATAGCCCTGGCGTTTACCTGTTGAAAAATATCATGGCAGGAGGAAAATATCTCAATACACGAGGGTTTCGTCTGTAACGCCCAGGTACAATTTATGATCATGAACGTGTGAACGACATGTCCTACTCCTATCGATTCGCTTACAGCTTCATGCTTGTCATGTCTTCCCAAGGTACTGGAATAGGTCCTGCACTGGCTTACGTCAAGACTACGGTTCTAAAACCCGAAAGTGTTCTCGCATGTGCAGTTCTCGCCGTATGCTCGAATGTAGAGGTAGTAGTAACTGTGCTGGCTCAACACTTGTGTGGTTTCACATCCGTATTACCCGTGCTGTCATGAAGCTGATATTGTATAACCATATATTCCTGAGTCGCGTCTTTGGTGTACTCTGGGTATGCTGGCAAATCCACGTACTAGTAGCCACTCACAAATCCTCAGGCAAAATGTTTTCTCAGCGGCGAATAGGGTACTTTAGTAAGGCGGCGGGTTTCGGGAAAAAGCAAGGCGCAAGAGTTCGGCATGTCTCGGCAATATGGAAGCAGATCCACCAATCAGCTGCTGTCCAAAAGCACTTAGTAACTGTCCGTGGTTCCCGCGGTTGATCCGCTTCTTCGTTCATTCTGGACTGCTTGCATCTCCACCAGACGTTTACTCTTCACCCCTTCGCTCTGCTCCAACGGATACCACAATGAGTTCACTCAAGCTGCGGCGGCTCGCCGGCGCATCACAGGTAAGCGCCCTTGATAATAACTACTTGCAATGACTTGTGCCACCCATGATAGCGAACCGTCGCCTACAACCCACACCCCGCAAACAGGATTCTCAATAGATCGATCCTACATCATAGCCTCTTCGCAGATTGCCCATATTATCTTTCGATGGCTTCTTCATAGCCAATGCAGCTCAGTTCAGTGCTGACACTTCTCCTGACAGCTCGCGAGAAGCCTTAGGTCTCAAACTCGACCCTTCTCTTCCACTCGGCCTGCCCATCGCATTTTCACATCCGAGCCCCTCCGTGCTAAAGAGGCTTCTCCTTTTGTCAGCCGCAAATACCCGGTCATTGACCATGAGTACGATGCCATTGTAGTCGGTGCTGGCGGTGCCGGTCTGCGTGCTGCATTTGGTCTCGCTGAGGCTGGCTTCAACACAGCTTGTATCTCTAAGCTTTTCCCTACGAGATCCCACACTGTGGCGGCGCAGGGCGGCATCAATGCTGCGCTTGGAAAGTGAGTTGCTAATTTCCGAGCGAGAGAAATGGATGTGGATCGCTAATATCCTTTCAGCATGCATGAAGACGACTGGAGATGGCACATGTACGACACGGTGAAGGGCTCCGACTGGCTAGGTGATCAAGATGCCATCCACTACATGACCAGGGAAGCGCCTGCTAGTGTCATCGAGCTCGAGAACTACGGATGCCCGTTCTCTAGAACTGACGACGGTAGAATGTATTTCCAGTTGCAGATATCCAAACAAACCGGTTCTGTTGCTGACACTATGCAGTTACCAGCGTGCCTTCGGCGGTCAATCCCAGAAATATGGAAAGGGTGGCCAAGCATACCGATGCTGCGCTGCTGCTGACCGGACAGGTCATGCCCTTCTTCATACTCTCTACGGCCAGTCCCTGCGACACAACACGAAGTACTTCATTGAATTCTTTGCCACCGACTTGATCATGGAAGATGGCAAGTGCAAGGGTGTCATCGCTTACAACCAAGAGGACGGAACCTTGCATCGTTTCTTCGCTCACAACACCGTCCTGGCCACTGGCGGATACGGACGTGCTTACTTCAGCTGCACATCGGCTCACACCTGTACCGGCGATGGAATGGCCATGGTCGCCCGCGCTGGCCTTCCTAACCAGGATTTGGAGTTTGTCCAATTCCACCCCACTGGCATCTATGGTGCTGGATGCTTGATTACCGAGGGTTCTCGAGGCGAAGGTGGTTATCTGTTGAATTCTGAGGGCGAGCGGTTCATGGAGCGCTATGCGCCCACCGCGAAGGATTTGGCTAGTCGTGACGTCGTCTCCAGGTCCATGACCATGGAAATCCGCGAAGGCCGTGGTGTTGGCCCCGAGAAGGATCACATCTACCTCCAACTCAGCCATTTGCCCGCTGAGATTCTGCATGAGCGTCTGCCCGGTATCTCTGAAACCGCTTCCATTTTTGCCGGTGTCGATGTCCGCAAGGAGCCCATCCCTGTCTTGCCGACTGTTCACTACAACATGGGCGGTATTCCTACCAAATACACTGGCGAGGTTCTTACCGTTGATGAGAACGGCAAGGATAAGGTCGTCCCTGGTCTTTTCGCTTGTGGTGAAGCTGCTTGCGTCTCCGTCCATGGCGCAAACCGCCTTGGCGCCAACTCTCTTCTCGACTTAATTGTGTTTGGTCGTGCTGTATCCCACACCATTCGCGACAACTTTACTCCTGGTCAGAAGCACGAGCCTGTCTCCGCCGATGCTGGCGCCGAATCCATCGATGTCATCGACCAGATCCGCACCTCAGACGGTCCCAAGCACACTTCCGAGATTCGTCTGCAGATGCAGAAGACCATGCAGACAGATGTCTCCGTCTTCAGGACGCAAGAGTCTTTGGATGAAGGTGTCAAGAAGATCAAGGAGGTCGATTCCTTGTTCGACCAGGTTGGCATCAAGGATCGCAGCATGATCTGGAACTCGGACCTTGTTGAGACTCTGGAGTTGCGCAACCTCTTGACTTGCGCCGTTCAGACCGCCCATGCCGCCGCTAACCGCAAGGAATCGCGTGGTGCGCACGCCCGCGAGGACTATCCTGAGCGCGATGACGAACACTGGATGAAGCACACTCTGACCTGGCAAAAGAACCCCCACGGCAAGGTTGACATCGGCTACCGCGCCGTCAACGGCAAGACTCTCGACGAGAACGAGTGCAAGGCAGTGCCGCCGTTCAAGAGAACGTATTAAAACTGTGGGTTTATTGGGTGTTAAGCATTGTCCGAACGCGTCGACGCATTTCTTGTATTTTTTGTGGGGCTCCTTTTCTATGATTTCCCGTTGTTTAGTGGCTGTATCTATATAGCGATCTGCTGAATATGGTGATTGGAATGAGTATGCTTTCTGCCCAGTTCCGGCCTTGATTGATTTGGTGTCCATAGAACCGTGAACGCAGTGTATATATGCCTGTATAACTGTTCGTGAATAGTATCTTACTATTACATCTACTTCAACTGATGATCAATGATCTGTTCTGATCGTGCTGTAAGCTTGGGTTGTCCTCAGCCCTGTGTTACGCCAGACTCGAGAAGGCGCAAGTCTTGACGTCATGCATCAGACGCGCGACGTGGGCGCCACGCGCGTCCAAAAGCCCTTATATCTCCGGGTACTTTAGCTGTCCCTGCAGCGGGCAAGGCTGAGCATAATCAAGGGATATACGCGGAACGACATGTCAAAGAAACGAACGTTGGAGGGGTTCTTCAAGCCCACGGCCGCGCAAAGCAACGCAAAGGCTCCCGGTGACCAACCCCCGCCCTCACGGCATCCGACATATCCCTTCCCCATCGCCGCGTTGCCTTCCCACATCACGGACCTGCTGGCATTCGCGCCGGCGGAGGAGGGCCGGTTCATCAACGACCAGCCGGATCTGGACCTGGTCTACTACCAGCCGTACGTGCCCAAGGACGTCCAGCGCGAGCTCTTCACGTTCCTGCGGCGGGAGCTGCCCTTCTACCGGGTCCGGTACACGATCCGGCGCGGGCCGACGGAGACGCCGATCAACACGCCGCGCTTCACGACCGTCTTCGGGGTGGACGAGACGGCCTGCTTCGGGGCGGACGGGACGCTGCTGGACCGGCAGACGCGGCGGCCGGCGCCCGGGGGCCGGTACGGGTGCGCGCCGCGGCCGATCCCGTCCTGCCTGGATCGGCTGCGGGCGCTGACGGAGGGGACGACGGGCGAGCGGTTCAACTTCTGCCTGGTGAACTACTACGCCACGGGCGCCGACAGCATCTCCTACCACTCCGACGACGAGAGGTTCCTGGGCGCGGACCCGGCGATCGCCTCGTTCACGCTGGGCGCCCGGCGCGACTTCCTGATGAAGCACAAGCGGGCCGCCGAGCTCGGGACGAGGCGGCTCAAGCTCCCGCTCGGCTCGGGGGATATGGTGCTGATGCGCGGCCGGACGCAGGCGCACTGGCTGCATAGCGTGCCGAAGCGGAAGGGTGGCGAGGCGGACCGCGGCCGCATCAACATCACGTTCCGGAGGGCGATGGTGAAGGGCGGGACGGATAATTATTACCAGTATAATGTGGGCAGCGGCCCGGTGATGCGGTGGGATGAGGAGAGGGGAGAGATGGTGGAGTGGAAGAACGAAGGGGAGGCGGAGGGGAAGAGGTTCAAGGCGGAAGAGGACGGTCAAGTGAAAGAGGCTGATAGGGACGGAAAGGGAGGCTCACTGGAAGAGAAGCGGACTGGAGAGAGCAATGAAGAAGATGTATAGATTTCTTGAGCGAGTAATGCAACAAACCGCTGATTAGGCAGCGCCTTTTGAAGGAGTAGACCTGCTTCCTACACATTTACTAGCGGACGTCCACGACCACTGATGGCCGCCTGTGTGAAGAAGGCATGCCTTTCTGGATGACTGCGCCTAACCAGGAAACACTCCCTAACTTTAGTGATGAGACGACGGGAGGCGATATGGTTGACTCGGAGGTAGAGCGGAATTAAGCCTTGGATCAGGCATCAATGCGGTGACTGGATGGAGACTAGTAGAGATCAGAGGACGAACGAGAGGAGAAAGAGAGGAGAGGAGAGACTACAATGGAACGTCGCCGACGGCTTGCAAGATCAATTGAACGCAGAGGATGGACGAGGGTAGGCTTGGCATTGGCAGGAGGATGCCTACGCTGGCCAGTTCCGCTGTAAAGAGGTAGGCGTCGCTTTATCGGCCGTCTAAAGATCCCTTCGACGCCCGTCGCAACACGCTCGAAGCACCACTGCATCCACCACCCCCTCTCCGTCTATCAAGGCAGCCTTCACCCTCGACGTGGATTGTACAATCGTACGCCAGAGGCAGGAGAAAGCGACGCGCCCAGAATTGTGGTTGATCCCGCTCATCGCATTGCAGTCGGGTGGGACCATCGCGGGCTCCCGCCGAGCCAGGCAGAAAAAACGAAACTTCCCCACACGACGATTGACTGCAGTGACTGACTGCAACTGCAGCAGCAGCAGAACCGCATCAAGTACGTGGGATCTCGGCGGATGGCGCTCAATCTAAGGGAACCCTGTCCCTTTGGAATTGGAGCTGTGCTAATCAGTCATCGATCTGATTAGGGATAGGAACGACTTATTAGTGAAGCTTCCAGCCATAACCATAAGAAAGCTGCTTTCCCCGCCGCCTACACACACATACACGCGCCCACACTCCCCCCTCCCACCCTTTCTCTGTCTCTGCAGGTCTCCAGTAAGCCCTCCGGAGGTAGCGACGGTGTTAAGGCCCTACCGCCGAGCGACCTCATCGTCCCCAGACAGCAAAGCAGGTCGCATCGCACGACTCTGTTCTAGCCGGCTCGAGTTCCTCTCCGATCGCAACTCGCGATCCTTTTCAAGCTTCGCCGGCGTCCATAGGCAGACGAGGGCATCTCATCTGCCACCCCGACGGAAGACGTGCCGAAACCTGAGCATCGAGACCCAGTGCAGCAGGAGGAGCGGACGCGAGAGAAAGAGAGAAGAGATACAGACGGGGAACGCATCACGAGCTTGACTCAGAAGTCGACATTCGCCCGGCTGGCATCTCAGCCCATTTAAGGAGCGCCAGGCCTGCTCGAACCGGCGGCTGGAGTTAAAAGCCCCTTTTCTCCGGCGACACCTCCACCCCTCGGGCATCCTCCGCCCCCCAACCTCCGCGCCCACCCAGCACCGAGCCACCGAGCCACCGAGCGCACCAGCCCGGCCGGCATCGCATCGCACCGCATCACCGCGCCACACCAGCAGGACAGCCCGTCCAACGGAGGCGGACATTACACTCGTCACTCACACTGCAATAAACCGGATCCGCCGAAGCTCGAAGCTACCCGAGCGGGACTAAATTACCTGACGGTCAGCAACGTCCGGTCGGGATCGCCGTCCCTTTGCCGATTGGGTCGCCAATTCTTCCGCACTTTAAGTCCGCTTGAGTCCGCCTCGGACTTTGCACCAACGTCTCCGAAATCCACATCCCGCACCTCTTACCACACACTCCCTCTCTTTCTCGCGATGCCTCCCACGCCGCCCTCCACCACCTCGTCCAGCAATGGGCACTCTCCCGACGCTCACTTTCGTGTCGTGCGAAAGCGAAACCGCGTCCCCCTCTCCTGCGGGCCGTGCCGACACCGGAAGTATGTTATCATCCTTCCATCTTCGCTGCACCGCGCACTGTACTGATTCGCAACCTGCCAGGCTGAAATGCGACCGAGGGCATCCTTGCGAAAACTGCAAGCGAAGGGGTGACATGGCCTCCTGCGCCTATGCCACCCCTGGCAGCCGCAAGAAGAGCTCCTCCAGCCAAGGGACATCGAACTCCCCAGACGAGATGCAAAATCGCATCGACCGTCTGGAGGGCTTGGTGCTCTCGCTCATGACCAACGGTGCCCAGTCGGCAGGCCCGGCAGCGGCGGTGGCAGCAGTTGCCGATGCGAATTCGTCCAGCCTCTGCGGCAGTTCTCCGGAGAACGCCCTGGATGTCGATGGCCCCCAGGCCGTCAAAGAGGAGGGTGAGGGCGAAGAAAGCGAAGTCGATCAAGTAGCTAAGTCAATAGGCGTCATGAAAGTCGATAATGGCAAAGCCATCTTCGCATCGGAAGCGCACTGGTACGCCATCCTCGCCGAGGTATGTGATGTCGTGCACCGATCTTGCTATCATCGTTAATCCGTCTGCAGGTGTCCGAAGTCAAAAATTACTTCACGGAACACAAGAAGCAGTATGAAGAACAACTTCAGAGGTATATGGCCAACAATTGCGATGATGACGCTGCCAGCACGACATTACTGTTCGGGCCACATAACCGCATGAGCTCAGCAGATGTGCGAGCAGCGTTCCCGCCGAAGTCGACGGTGGACTTGCTCGTTACTCGCTACTTCAACACATATGATCCCGCTATTCACATCATTCATGGACCCACGTTCCAGAAACAGTACGACCAACATTGGGTGAATCCCAACGAGACGCCCATCATCTGGCTCGGCCTGGTGTTTGCCATGATGTGCATTGCAGTTCAGTCATATACACGAGTAGGCGATGAGCCTCCAGAGTACAAGAGTCGAACGGCTGAGCTGGCCAGAGAGTTCAGGCTCATGACCTCGCAGTGCCTTGTTATCGCAGACATTAGAAGTCCTATACCCCATATGCTAGAGACGCTCATCCTCCATGTCTACGCTGATTATTCCAAAAGCAGAGATGCGGAAACCAGTGTCCAGGTAGGGATAGGGGTGATCGCAAGGTTGGCGATTCGAATGGGCTATCACAGAGATCCTGCGCCTTATCAAAACATCTCGCCCTTTCTCGGCGAGATGCGCCGCAGGATCTGGACGGCCGTCCGCTGTCTTGACATACTGTTCGCTGCTCAGGCCGGCATGCCGCCAATTATCAGAGCTCGACACACCAACACGCAGATTCCCCGGAACGTCTACGATGACGAACTATATGAGGAGCTCACAACGCTTCCTCCTTCTCGGCCACTGACCGAAGCAACACCCACAGCGTATATGATTGCCAAGGCCCGCCTTGTCTACCTCTACGGCGAAATCGTGGAGGAATCTTTGGCCCTCACATGCACCCCGTATGAGGATATCATGAAGCTCGATCAAAGGCTACGGGAACTCCAAACGGCAATACCGCCCCACCTTCGGATGCGGTCGATCGAGGAATCCCAGCGCGACTCAGCAAGTCTTGTCATGCAGCGGTACACTCTCGACCTTCTTTATCTCAGGAGCATTTGTGTGCTTCATCGGAAGTTCCTCGCGTGTTCCCGTCAGAACCCCCGTTTCGCTTACTCACGACGAAGCGCCATTGATGCGTCCATGACCATGTTGCAACATCAAGCAGCCATCCACAACGAGTCAACCCGTCCCGGTGGCAAACTCAAATCCGTCAAGTGGTTCATCTCCTCGCTTACAGCTCATGACTTCCTTCTTGCAGCCATGATTGTATGCTTGGACCTCTACCACACCGCCGAAGCCGAAAGCAAAGGCAGAACATCACCGAGCGATGCTTTCGTCTGGTCCCACGATCGAAGGGATGAAATGATTGCGGCGCTGACCCGAGCCACGATGATCTGGGATGGGTTGAAAGACAACTCGATGGAAGCCTACAAAGCGCATGCATCCTTAAGTGTGATGCTGGACAAGCTGAAGTCGCACCAAGCGATGCGCCAGGCGCAACAGAACTTCGCCAGCTCTTTCCCGGCGAGCACCGCCCTCGAGGATCCCAACGTCGCTCCCGAACATTCGGCGGCGATGACGCTGGGCATGCTCAGCACAGGCGCACTGACGCCGAACACAGCCAACATGTTCGATAAGCCCTATCCGGCGTCCATGGGTAACATCCTCAACGACGTCTCGCAACCACCGGGCGTCGTGAGCTCGCAGCCCCCATACGCGGGAGCGGACCTTAACGGCCCGGCAAGCCCGACCTCGTTCAGCCTCCTCTTCGGATCCGGGTTCCAGAACATGGATCTGCCCGCCGCTACGGGAACCAGCAACGTTGACTGGGTAAGCTAACTCTCTCGCCCGAGCCGCACTGCTGTCACGAAGGAGTTGAAACCAGAACTAACCGCTTATCACTCTCTCACAGGACGCCTGGGACTCCTACATCCAAGGCACGACCCTCGACCCCACCAACCAGATGTGGCCCATGGACATGCCGAACATGTCCACCGTCACGATGGCGGACGCGTCCGCCGCCGCGACCCCCACCGGCATGAACGGCATCACCCCGTCCTCGTCCTCCCCCTCACACCAGCAACCCCAGTCCCAATCCCAATCCCAGCCCCCGCCTCACTCCCCCATGCACAACGTCTTCACCGGCAACACCAGCAACAACATCTTCATGGGCGTCAGCACGCCGCCGCCCATCGCCCCCTTGACCGCTCAACGAGGGAACGGTGCCGGTGGCGGAGGAGGCGGTGCCGGTGCCGGTGGTGGGGGCGGCATGATGTGAGTGTGGATAAGGGCCTGTGGTGCAGATCGTTGATCGTGCAACCGTGTCTTTTGATTTTTTTTTCTTTTTAGTCCTCAATGTACTTGTTGCCGAAGCACAAGATGTTGAAAGAGGGGGAGGGATGAGGGATGGGGGATGGATGTATTTCTCTTATCATATACCAACGCCACTTAGTCCTTTACAAAAACGTCGGGCGCCGCTCTGGGGGAGGGGGGAAAGAGGGGGAAGCGATATACGAAAAACGGAAAATGTATGGATGGGGAAATTTAGGGAAATGAGGTGGATGGGGATGGGGAAGGGGAGGGGGATAGGATGGGGATGATTGCTGTACGTCATCGCGTCGTGCGCGTCGTGGTTTTGGTTGGCACTTTTATGCGGCGGTCATGAGATTATGTATTGTTGACTAGGTATCGACGAAAAGAAAAGAGAGATGGAATGAATCGTAGTCACGATGTCTTCTGTGTCACCTGTGTTGTTTCTGTTGCTGTTGTTGAGAGAAAAGGAGAGAATAAGTAAGGGATAAGGGGGGAAAGTGGAAAGGCAAGGCATGACCATCCTGTAGAACGGTTTTTCTTACTCCGTAGAGTGAGGGAGAAAACTAAAAACCAAACCAAAAAAAAAAAGAAAAAAAAAAAGAAAAAAAAGAAAAGAAAAGAAAAGAAAAGAAAAGAAAAGAAAAGAAAAGAAAAGAAAAGAAAAGAAAAGAAAAAAAACCTAACACACGCAAGACACATCCATGACCGAGACCGGGCGGTATTTTCATCGATGAAGGCGAAAGGGAACAAAAAAAGCGAATTCGATTAACATTACTTTCACCGTTGCCAGTTGGTATACAGACGGAGGGTTTGCTCCGGTCGCAGGTCCCTCCCTCCTGCCCCCTCTTTCCCCCACCACCACTCTTTATATATATAGTACAGTACAGTAGCATACAAAATAGGGCTTCTCGGAGCGAACCAAGAAAGAGAAAAAAAAAAGAGCCTCCGCGTTCCTGTCTCCATATGAAGCAAGAAGAGAAGAAAGCAAAAGGAGAAGCCAGAGGCAACCGTAGAAATCAGACAGGAGGAAGAAGGGCAAAAAAGCAAGCAAAGTCGGACGATGAGGAAAAACGGAGTGCGGCGTGTCCAACAAACGGCGCGTGAGAGGAAGGGGGCAAAGGGGAGCGTAGTGGAGGAGGCAATGCATCATCCTCTCCGGATCGTCTTCATCCTCGTCCATCGTGCGTGGAAACTCCCCAGCAAGAAAACACCAAACAAAAGGAGAAAGGGGGGTAATTAGCAAAACAAGCAGAACGCTACTCCTCTCGTCTCTTCAGGAGAATGAGGTAAAGAGCCTCGAGAGGAAAAAAAAGGGGGAAAGGCAAGCGAGATATCGAGACAGCGCACGCTCGCTGCTGCCGCGGATATGGACGGCAAGGGGAGAAAAAGAAAGGAAAAAGCAAAAAAAAGCAGAAGAAAGCAGTACATACGATACAAGTCCCCTTTTTTTCTTCGATATGATCGAATCCCATCTCTTAAGAACCTCTTCCTCCCTCCCTCATGCTTGCTTCGGCACCTCACCGGAACGGCGCCGCTTGCCCCCGCACACCGCGAGCCAATTCCAGACCGGCGAGAGGGGTGACGGCGGCGGCTGCGGCGACGACGGTGACGACGGTGACGACGGTTGCAATGGCGATGGCGATGGCGCCGGCGCCGGCGACGTGGACGGTGGCTGCGGCGCCTCCTCCACCACCACCACCTGTTCCACAACAGCACCTGGTTCTTTTCGATCGTGAGATCATTAGCGCCCTGATAGAAATGAAGAAAAGAAAAAGAGAAAGAGCGGACGAGAAGCAAATAAACAAACAAGCGGTGCGTGCAAGCAGGGAAGGGGACGGAACGGAGCGGAGCGGAGCGGGACCAAACAGGACAGGGGACGGGAAGCGCAGGAAACAAAAAAACACGAGGCAGTTAAAAGTGCAAGATAAATCAGATCGGATAGATGCAAGCAAAGAAAAATGGGATCTGATTTCGCAAACGACGAGTGATCGGCCACTCCGGGTTTAGGCGAGAGGTCGAGTTGGCTACTACTTATTCCCCGGGCGCTCCATCAGTCCACCACGCTCTTACCCGAATCTGCTTCAGCCTTGGGGTCTTGTGACTGAGTGGAGGGAGAGGAGGCGGCGGCGGGACCCTCCTGCTGGACGACTGACGCCGCGTCTGACGCAGTAGAAGGCGCCGCAGTCGACAGCCTGCCCGAGTTCCCCTCCTTGACGGATCCTGCCTTTCCTTTGGCGGCGTCGTCTTGCTTCGCAGGAGCGTCGATTGAGGATCTGATCGAGGGGGCTCGCGCCTGCGCCTCGGCGGTCTGATCCTTCTTGCTCTCCCCGGTGGATTCCTCTTCAGGAGCCTCCGGGATCGCGGTGCTCTCCTCAACCGCCTTGATGGCCCCTTCGTCCGGGATGCTGATGCTCGACCCCCGGTGTTGTTTGATCTCGCCGCTCGGGCCCTGGGCGACCGGAATGGCGGAAGTGCCAGAGATGGCCGACTCGAGGGACTTCTTCGGCTCCGCTTCCACAGACGCACGAGGCTCGTTCGCGAGGGACGAACGAGAGTGTAAGCTCGCGGTCTTCTTGTCGGTGGCCTTCTGCGCGGCTTCCGTGCTCAATGCCCGCATGGCCAGGGTAGCCTCAGCGGATTGTGACGGGGCGGAGATGTCGGAGGCCGCATCGGTCTTGGTGTTGGCGGTGGAGGTGGAGGCGATGCTGGCCGGCTTGGTGACGATGGCTTTGGGCGGAGCGGGAGCACCGCCGGCGCCGGGGACGGGGCCGATCACCTCCTTGAGTTCGTCGTACTCGTTCCACTCCTCGATTTCCTTGAGGTCCTGCGGGTCACATGCTTAGTAACGAACACGAGGGAATCGAACAGGACAGCAGAGATTGGGCGTGGTAGGTTTACCCCGATCACGAAGCCGTCCTTGACGAGCAAGGGCAGCTTTCGCTTCGCGCCGCGACGTTGGTACAGCTTCTTCGCGTTCTCGTCGGTGGCCGTGTCGACGCCGATGAAGGGGATTTTGTTGGCTTTGAGGATGGTTTCTATGCGGGAGGTCGCCGTGACGATGTGGGAGGAGCCGGCGGTGAGGGAGGTGAAGAGGTAGAGGTGCGGTGAGCTGTCGTACGGCTCGAGCCTGGACATGGTGGGAGTGGACAGAGGTTGGTTAATCGGTGAGAAGGTGAAGGTGAGGGAATGGCTTAAGTATGGATTGCCTTTGACGGAGCCTCGTGAATGGCAGATGGCCGATGGTTGACAGTAGAAGCTGTAGGCTGTCGTCGGAATGTCGGAAGGGTGAGCTGGGAGAAGGTGAGGGAAAAAGTTGGGATGGTGGAAGGACGTCGGGCGGTGATGGTGAGTGATGGTGAGTGATGGTGCAGGGGTCCGGAGCATGGGGTGGTCAAGGTGCTCAGCGCAAAAAGGGGAGCCCAGGGAGGGACCCAGGACGTCACGTTGCTGGACGCGGGGCACTGACACCTGGTGAACCCGCGCGCGCTGATTAGCCCGGCCGATACGAAATTATTCCCTCCATCGTCCTCGGCATGGCGGCATGGTGGCATGGCGCTCAACCCCCCGTCCAGGCTCATGGAACGGATCGCTATAGCAGATCACGTCTATACATAAGTGACAGCTTATATAGAGTGGTGAAGACCCAAGATTGTGCGTCATGATAACGTACATAGATATATCTAAACAGCACGCAATACCCCCCCCTTGTTGAATACATATCGAATGCATGCCCCCTTCTAACAGATCGAATGCAGGCCCTCTTCTACCTCTCCAAGTATCCAATCGGTAAAAGTAGTACTGAAAAACAGCCCCCAAAAGACGATCTCCTTACGCCATTTACCTCGGGTTCACCTTCGCTCCGTCTTTGAGAAGGACGGGCTCGTCGGCACCGGCGTCCCCTCCCTTGACCTCCTGCCCTTCCACCACGTTCTCCTCGGCGCCCAGCATGAGGTGCGCGACGTTGACCTTCGGCCCCTTGAACCATTTCCGCGCGGAGACCATCCACCAGATCAGGACGAAGAGCATGGGCGCCCCGTACACCAGGCAGGTCCAGTTCATCAGGTCAGGTCTGCGGAAAGACAACGTCAGCCAGGGTCACTTGAAGCGGAATTTAAAAGGCGGAAAAGAAAAAGAAAGCAACTCACGTGAGCTCGTCGCCGGTCACACTGGGCAGGCATAAAATCGGCACCATCAGAGCCACAAAGCCGGAGGCGACCACGCCGATCGGGATGCTAAACTTCCCCAGGTTCCATGGCCCCGGCCGGAAGTTGTTCCGCACGAACAGGACGCGGATGAAGATGGGCGTCGTGAAGGCGACGAAGGAGGCGATGGCGCCGATGGAGAAGAGTGCGCCGATGGCCACCTCGCCGGCAAAGATGAGGAACAGGAGCAGGATCCCAATCGAGCTGTTGAACCAGACCGCGTTCACCGGCGTCCGCGTCGTCTTGTTCACGACCTTCCAGTAGTCCGAGAGCGGGAAGCAGCCGTCGCGCGCGTATGCAAACGTGACCCGGGACGCCGCGATCATGCAGCCCTGTCCCATGAAGAAGCCCGAGATGATGGTCAAGGCGAGGATGGCGGTCACCGTCCTTGTTGGCATACACTCGACAAGATATGCTGCGAACGGCTGCCCGAGATTTGAGTCGAGGGCGGCGGTGATGTCAACAACGGTGTAAGCCACAGCCAGCTGGAGAAACCATCCGAACAAGCCGCCCACGGCGGAGGTAAGGACAATCGCTCGTGGCGACGCGATGTTGGCGTTCGAACACTCCTCCGCAAGATGGAAAGGGGAGTCATAACCGCTATAGGGCCCTTAGTAAGCGTCGAATTGCTAGCTACTTTATAGACCACGGTCACGTACCTCATCGTCCAAATCACGCTGACGAAGCTCATGAGCACCGCGACACCGTTGCTGTAGCTGGTGCCTTGGTATATATCGCCCCATACCTGGTTCGACGGAGCGAATTTGGGCAATCCCCGGCTTTCGCGGTCGTTGCCCGCAAGAATCATGATGATCACCACAATCAGGGCGAAGAAGTTGAAGGTCGATCCGAAGGAGTTGATCCGGGCCAACCACCTCGTCGGCAACGAAGACATGGCCGCATGGATGATCATGAGGAACACGGTGAGGAGGAAGGTCTGATAATCGGTAGGCACATACTTCGGGTTGTTGATCGACGCGGCAGCGAGGATCATGGCGGCTACACCATAGTTCACGGACGGCGCGCCGGTGATCTGGGACAACCAGTTGGACCACCCGGTGATCCAGGAAGCCAATGGGCCCCAGCCTGGAGGTGCCAGCACGGCGGAAGCGTAGTACAGTCCTCCGCTGCACGAAACAGTTAGTCACACGCAACAAATGCTTTTCCCTTGAAGATTCAGGGATCAGCGACTGGATCGACTAACGAACCTCGTCGGCATCGAAGAGCAAAGTTCCGCCATACTCATGGCCACGCACTGGATTCCCACCATGGCGACAACCCAACCCCACGTCATTCCTATCCAGCATCAGCGGGACGATCTCTTGCAAATCGAAAGAAAAGGAAAGAACCAACCTGCCGTGCCCGCGTAACCCATGCCATAGTACAACGTGCTGGCAAAGCTGGGGAGCAGGCCCAGGACGGCGAAGCTAACGCAAAAGGTCGTGAACAGGCTGAACTCGCGCTTGAACTCGGGCCGGTAGCCCAGCGCGGCGAGCACCTCGTCGTCCGGGTCGAAGGGGTTGTTGGGATCGTATGGGATGTCGCCGCCCGGCAGCACCGAGGTCACCGGCTCCTCCGCCACGGTTCGGCGGTGGAGCTCGTGCGTCGGGGCTCGTCGGACGGCGTTGCTGCCGCTGCTGCTGCTCCTAAAAGGTCGGTCCTCCATGATGGATGATGTCTGTGTATGTGTACGACGATTGAGCCTTGTACAGAACGGAACAGGCAAGAGATGAGGACGGTGGGTGGAGGAAAAGATAGGAGCGCAAATGATGATCTGGCTTAAGTATATTATCCGGAGTGGTTCGAACCCCGCGCTGTATCTTTACGGACGACGAGAACTCTGTGACGGAGACAAGGCCAGCGAAGGGAAATCGGACACAGTATATAGGATTTGACAGACAAGCTTCAGCAACACGTTCGCTCGAGCTAATTCCGCACGAGGGAAGAGCGAGAGTGATGGCGCAAGCGTCGAACCGGGAGAAGGCACAGGGACAGGGACAGGCACAGCCGGTCGCTCAGTGGGTGGGAGAGCGAGTCGATGAAGAGGTACAGGTCCTCCTATCTCGTAGGAGCCGCATGGCTGCTGGCCGTTGAGAAGAGAGCAAGGCGATGTTACAGAACTCCCCCTCGCCCACCCCGGTCCCATCCCATCCCTCCATGTTGCGTCCTTATCTCTCCGGCGAGGCGGATAACCCCCAGGTTAGTAGTAAATTAGCCCACTATAGGCACTCCCAGGTAGTACAGTATCTCCCATGCAGTACTCGGTACGACATCCTGGATGGGTGTTAGTGAAGGACGACGGCGATCCTGTTCGGTCGTAGTTCCTCTTGTAAAGTACTGGAGACGATCTCTAGCAGTTTGTGTATCTCGACTTTTTATCGGGGGCCCGATGTACTACACCGTACTAGTAGTACTACTGTACTGGACGGCGCAGATCCATCTGCCTATCAAGCGGAGTCGGAGAAGTCGTCGTCAATGGCAGGCGATAAGAGTTCAGTAGTTCCGACCCCATGGTGGTTGGACGAAGTTGATGAACAAGGGACGGACCGATCCCCATCCTATCATGGATCCTCCCTCCTTCCACCTTTCGCCAAGCTGGCTGTACCTGCCGGATCGAGGCAGTGAAAACGAAGGTAGTTAATGTCCTGATAAGTTACGCTGGGAGGACAAGCTGAAACCCTCAATTCACACATTTGTGTATTTCCATCCCATCCCATCCCATCGAACAAGAAAACAAGTGAGCAACCTCTGGCCCATGTAAATTGCAGACATCGTAGAGCCGGCAACCGATGATAGGCGGCGGCGGTAAGTGGGGTTTCAACGATAAAGAAAAAAATGCGGGGAAAGGCACCACGTAATGGAAACGAGTGACCTCCCCCCACCCCACCCCAACCCCACCATCATCTTCACAGCCTTGCGGACAGTAGTCAAAGTTGTGATGATCTCGGTTTCCTGGGGGTGGAGGAGCAAAAGATCCGGATCTGTACACTCCAATTTTGGACCGCGACATATGTGTGTGTGCGTGTGTGTGGAAGGCATGAATATCGCCTCTAGATTCCGAAGTGTGCATTGATATATAGAGAGAGAGAAACAATAGTCATCGGATGTCAAAGCGTTATACGGAATCACCGATGTCCCCATCCGCTCCCGCAAAATCCGAAACTCCCGGCACGGCCATCCGTTCCATCCCAACCCGCCGCCGCCCTCGCAAGTCGTCCAGCAACTTTCAATAATACGCCGTGCCGGTAGGCGGATACTCGCCATGCGTGCCGGGAAACGCGCCAGCCGGGGCGCTCCGTTTCTGCGCCTCCTCCTCATCATTACTGTCATCCTCGTCGCCCACGAAACCCCGGTCGGACGGGTCCGGCGGCGCGCGCATGCGCGCGACCTCGTCCGCGTCAAGGTGCGGAATCGCGTACGGTCTGGGGGTGTGGTACTCGCGTCCGGAAGGCATGGAAGCCAGCAGGGGTTCGCAGGGCGGTACGAGTTGCACGCCGATCTGGGGGAAGAGAAAAAAAAGAAACCATGAGTCTTCGTTTCTTTCGAGGGGGGAAATAGGGGCGAGCTGCTCACGTACCGTATCATTCGTCTTCACCCATTTCCTCTCCAGCATTTCCACGATCCTGCCTTCCTCGAACTTCCCCGCATCCGATCCCCAGCTCCCACCCTTCTCAATCCTCTTATCCTCCCGCTTCTCCGCCCAGTCCATCCGCAGCTTCGCGAAGCCTTTCGCCAGCTTCGCCTCATCGACCAAACCGAGCTCCTTCTTCGCCCCTCGGAGCCACGCGATTCCCTCACCCGTCTTCCCGGACAGTTCCGCGTCGATCGCCAGGAATCGGCACGCCTTCCCCCGCGCCGCCCTCCGCAGATCATCCGCGTACTGCGCCAGCCGCTCGTCGAGCCTCGGCACGCCGCGGAGCATCCCCTGCGCCTTCGCCGCGTGGTCCGCCGCAGCCAAGCACAGCCGTGCGAACAGGTGCGCCCGCACCTTAGGAATCTCCGGATTCTTAAACATCCAGTCCGTACTCGTCCTGCTCCGCTCCTCCACCACCGCCGCCGGGTATGGGTCATCCTTGAGAACAGCGATGAGGGTAGCCTCAGCAAGCGCCACCTCCGCCAGCGCACGCAGCACCGCTGGCGCAACGTCCGGCACCACCACCGCCGCGCTCAGCGGACCCATCCGCTCCGCCAGATATGCATACACCGCGTGCGCCTGCAAGTAGTGCCGCATCGCGCCCGCGATCGCCGCGCCCCGCTGCTCCGCGCCCCCGGGCAGCGGCGCGGCCTGGTCGTACAGCCGGTGCAGCTGCGCGCGCGCCAGCAGGCAGTGCACGCCCGCCAGCGCGCCGAGGGCGCACGCGAGCTCGCTCTCCAGGCTCCGCAGCTTCGCCCGGGGCGGCTCGCGGCGCCCGGGCAGCGCCGAGTCCGACAGCGTGGGTCGCCATTCGACGTCCACCTCTTTCACGAGCACGACGTCGATCTCCTCGTCCGAGACGGGCTGGCCGCTCAGCCCGGCATCGAGGGCGAAGAGGTAGGGGAGGTAGGCCTGGAGGGCGGAGAGGACGGTGGGGAGGTGGGAGGGCTGCGCTGGGGTGGGGAGTCGCTTGTGACGCTTCAGGGCGTCGCGGAGGACGCCGCGCGCCGAGGTCGCTGCGAGCGGGAGGGAGGGGTGGGTGCTACTGGTGAAGAAATCGGTGAACGAGACGTGCGCGGTGGTTGGAAGTGTGAACGGGAATGGCATGGTGTTCGTGGGGATGGCTCAGCTAATCTGATCGCGGCTGTTCGGGAGGGGTTGACGTGCGGATGATGACGCTAACTTAGTGGGGAATGGGGCATGGGCCAGGCATCCAGCCTTGGCCGTTGGTAGCCTTACGCAGCACACACCTCGCCCAGCCTCCCAAGTACGGATACGATCGAACAACTCCTCTCTGCCACATATTTGAAGCATAGTTGATCTAATATCAGGGTTGACAGTACGGTATGCTTGATGATGCTCTTCTTCTAATGTTCCCTCGTGCTTGCTGAAATCGCATGTCTCGTCCAGCCATGTAGGCGCGTGAAAAGGTCCCTTCTCCTCTTCCGGTATGTATGAGGCTCCTCTGCTTGAAGTCCAGAGCCATCTTTCTCGGTCATTTCGTGCTCTTCCTTCCGCAGCCCTGTTCAGATCGCATCCACTTTGACTCCGCCCCACATTCCCCTCGCCAGACAAGGCCTTATGGCTTGGGGGAATAGTTCTGCTGTTCGAAGAGATAACCCCTGATCTTAGCATCCTTCAGTAGTTCGAAATAGCGTTCTGTCGTTCACGTCAGTTCAAGCTGTCTCAAACCGAAGCGGAAGGGCCAGTGCAGCGATGGAAGACACCCAGTCATGACTTCAGCCAGCATTCTTGCTCCACGATGCTTTCTGGTCGTCCGAGAAGCGGCGTACGCACCTCGTAGATGTCCGCACTTCTCCAGGTGGTTGACGCCTTCCCGGAAGTAACACTTCCCCAGCTCTTGCCGGACTAAACGTGCCATCATGCTCTTGACCCATTGTTCGCGGATGATGGCATCCTGAGCATCCTTCAGGGCCTTGTTGTCATCGTAGTCGACACCGTCGAAGGTCGGAGGGACCTTGGGCTTCTTCGCGAGGAACGCCTCGGACTCGGGGGTCGGCATGGTGCGTGAGCGGCTGCTGCACCGTGACCGAAAGTGGGAGTAAGTGAAGAATAGGTTGGTGTGGATACGGCGTACGCTCAGCCCGTGGTGCTGGAGAAGCGCAATGGACGTGGGAGAGCGGGTGATGTCGTCAGTCGGTGTGTTCTGATATCACGACTGAGGACTGAGGTGGACTACTACTTCCCCGGCCCCCCGGGCACTCCACATGCGCCAAGTCCGGCCCCGTGCGGCTTCTTCCGCGGATGCCGACGGCCACTCATCGGCCTCGCGATTCCAATTCCCCAACCCTTTTTTCCCCGGACCTCCACTCATGTGGAGAGCCGGGGGCGGGTCTTACAAAAAAAGCTCCACGTCCTCACCTAATTGGATTTTCCTCGAGCGAACTACCCTCACTCCAGTGCTTCCTCTGCCTCATGCCAATTTATTCGGTTCGGTCGGTTGCGTTCGGCAGCCTCGCCCACCTAGTAGGCAGGCAATCATCCATCACTCATGACCTCCTCCTGCATGGATGAACCTGAAGAAAAAAGAATTCACCTGTAGGTGCTCCGGATTAGGGCCCGGGGAGCACCACAGTCCCTTCACCTGAATGTGCAGGAGGTTATCTGTGAACACCTGGGAACTTCGTCCTTCTACACGCCGTACTTTGCCGTGAATACATATAAAAGCGCGCCGGCCAGCGTCTCCAAGTCCCTCCCTCTCCCTGTCCTGACAACGACGACAGCAACGACAACAGTAGCAACTACGTCCTCGTCCTATCATCACCGTCGATGTGCATCCGACCACCAGAGCCCTCCCAGTCGCTGAGCTCGCCCTCACAAATGACGCCGGACTCAATAGCCATCCTACTGGTACCCCGACATTCCCGCCGAAGACCGAAAAACACTGCCGTCCGAGAGCATCCTTCCCCTCCTCGTTACCAGACGGATCAAGACCCCCTGGCGCACCGCTGATCGCCTCCATGGTGGGTTTATCCTGCCGGCTGACATTCGGAATGCGATGATCATCTATGATGATGAGTGAAGGAGCAGAAGCAGGAGCAGCAACCCCTTTTCAATACCGTGCCTCGTGGCACTATTACTGCTACCATTGGGACTAAGGGTGTAGGACGTCCCCAAGATTTTCCTTTTCATCATACCCCATTCCTCTTATCATCTCTCTGCCTGCACTTATTCACGGCGGCTCGCATCGTCAACCGTGTCCGAAAGTGTTGCCGCTCTATCGTATGGGGAGCTGGATAAAGAGATTAATGTATCGATACTCATCTCGCGCCTCTGGCCCTCACTCTGTATATATACATATATGTAGATATATCCTTCATATACCCTTAGATAGATATCCCTAATAATATCACCGACCGCTGACCTGGACCTTCGCTGCTTTCCTCACCCCTCCCCCCTATCCCCCAAACCCAGTCCTCATCACCCCTCCCCCCACCATCTTCCGCTCCCACATCGCCACCCCACCACGCCGCGCATCACCATCCCATCCGGCCAGCGCGGCTGCCGTGGCAGCCCGGTCCGGCCGCGGACTCCGATACGCAACCCGCCCCTTCCGGCTCGCGCCACGGACGCTCTCGTCATCGTCCCCGTCGAGGTCGTTGCGGTAACTTTCGTCCTCGTCGATGCGGGCGAGTCGCAGATGCCGCTCGCGCAGGCAGATGTAGCAGAGCTGGTGGATTCTGAGGGAGCGGTAGGGGTGGGTGAGTGGGCCGGTGAGGCAGGAGGGGGATGAGGAGGGGGAGGTGGCGGTTTGGCAGCGCATGACTGGCTCTGACGGCATGAAGATGTGGCCGCAGCCTTGGAAGATGTAGAGGGGGTGGTAGCACATCTTTCCCTGTCTCTTTTTTCTACTTCTTCTTGTTGTTCTTCCGTTTGGTTTGGTGGGTGGTTTGCTGTTGCGGGGTACTGTGCTGTGCTGTGCTGCGCGATGGTGTCGGATCGTCGTGGTAGGGGGATATCTTTATCCATGAGGTTTACGAGCGCTATGGGGGCCCGGTGAAGGGAGTGCTGGTTCTTTGTTTCTCTGTTTTGCCTGGATCGACCGGATTGAGAGAGGATGAAAGGAGGACTGTGGTCGTGTTGTGTTTTTCCGTCTCCTTTGTTTCCTCCTCCCTTTGCTCGCTTCAAGGCGCTTCCTCGACCGCATTACAGCCGGTCGATTAACTTGAACGCACCATATTGCCTGAAATAGGGGGAGGAACAGTAATGCTCTCTCTCTCTCTCTCTATTTCGATCCTATGAGAAGCGATGCTATTGGTACGGCTGTCTTATATGGGGTCGCTGGACACTAAATGTTAATAGTAGGAAATTAGATATTTCTTAAGAAAAATGAAATAGGTAGGAAAGAAAAATAGAAAACCCACCAAGAGGAGTCAGCATAGAGGAGAAAAGAAAAAATAAGAGAATAGACGAGGTGAAGGAAGAAAGAAAAAAAGAAAATATCATGAAACCTCGAAGATGAAAAAGTGAACGAGGAGGTAATAGATTGTCCTCAGACGTCAGATGGCACATTCACACCAACCCCTCTGCAAATTCCACTTCATAAGCAACCCCCTTGTTCAGTAACCCCATGGAAAATCATTGGGTCGGTAACTCAGTGGTAGAGTGTAGGATTGCAGTNNCGAAGTCGCCGGTTCAATCCCGGCTCGGCCCTCTTGATTTCCTTTTATGTTTTTGTTCCTCTCCCATCTGTTTTTGTATCCTCAGTTCGTTGGAATGAAACTTATGCATGCGTGTGTACTTCTCTTCTATGCTTGCCTTTTCTTTTGCTTTTTTTTTTTTTTCTTATGTTGGAGTTTTGTGATGTTCAATGGGGTGAGAAGGGCGGTTATGGAATGAACGAGCCCATGTCTTTCGTTCCACCCGAGCAAAATCATTCTTGTATCACCGTCTCAAATCAAAGTATGTTCATTCATTCGAATTGCCGTATTGTCTAAGAACATAAAAGCGCCATCAAGCCCCCAATCCCGCCACACTCACACTCGAATCCAGCCTCCTCCACCCTCTCCTCTACAACCGTGGCCGGCCGGCCGACGGCGCGGCGGCGGCGCGAAAGTCCCGGATCATGTCCCAGGCGAGGTCAGCCCAGGGTCGGATCTGGGCGGCGTAGGCCATGGCGGAAGCGGAGCTGGCCTGGCGGCGGGCGTGGCGGGCGGCGATGCCCTGCATGATGACGGTGCCGCGGAAGAGGGCGAAGGCGTCGGCCCAGGGGAGGTCGGGGGCGGGATCCCAGCCGGCGCGGTCGCGGTAGCGGGCGAGGAGGTCCGGACGGGTGGGGAGGTTGGGGGTGCGGGTGAAGGGGTTGTCGGTTCTGTCGTTGCGGGGCAGGATCGATGGGGTGATGTAGGGGGAGAGCAGGTTGGCGAGGTCGGAGAGCGGGTGGCCGACGGTGGACATCTCCCAGTCGAGGATGCCGCAGACGCGGGGCTCGGTCGGATGGAAGACGAGGTTGTCGATCTTGTAGTCGCCGTGGACGAGGGTGGCGCGGTCGGGCGGCTGGGTGCGCGGGTCGCGGAAGAAGGCGACCATGTCGGGGAAGTGCGGGATGGGCCCGACGGGGCGGCCGGTGTCGGCGTCCACCGCGCGGGATTGGGCGTCGGAAATGGCGGTGAAGGTGTTGAGTTGGCGGTCGTAGAAGCCGGCCGGCTTGCCGAACCGGTCCAGCCCGACGCGGGCTGGGGGGATGCGGTGCAGCGCGGCGAGCGTGTCGATGGCGGAGTGCCACATGGCGGCGCGCTCGGCGGGGGTGACGTCCGGCAGGGCCGGGTCGGCGAAGATGCGGCCGTCGAGGTAGTCCATGATGTAGAAGGCGGTGCCGAGGACGGCGTCGTCGTCGCAGAGCACGTACGCCTTCGGGACGGGCACGTCGGTGTGCTCGAGCGCCTTAAGGATGCGGTATTCCCGGTCGACCTTGTGGGCGGTCTTGCTGAGCAGCGTGCCGGGGGGCTTCTTCCGCAGCACGAACCGGCGTCCGTCGGATGCGGTGAGCTGGTAGGTCGGGTTCGACTGGCCGTACCCGAACTGGCGGACCTCCAGGGGCGGAAGGATGTCCGGCACGTTCGCGCGGATGTAGCGCTCTAGGGCGGGAACGTCAATGGGTTGGCGAACGGCGCCGGCCATGGTGGTTGGAGGAGAGGTAGTGGAGGAGGCTGAGTGGGCATGGATGGTGAATGGCGGCTGAAGTGTTCGGTGGTTGGAAAGAAAGATATACGGAGGGATGGTGAGGGACGGTATTGTACCTCGGCTGGCCGATGAGGGAGAGAATCCGGGGTAAATAATTGGAGCCTGGAAGTCCGCCGGGCTTCCTTTGCCTTGGTGCCTAGGTGCCCCGGACTTGCCGACGGAGAGCGATTGAGGTGCCAGAACAATTGGGAATTGTGAATCAAACTGTGAATAAGTCATTTAATACTCGTGGATAATACTGAAAAACTCGAAAGGATCTCTCCTGGTGCACCACGCATCCTTCTACATTATCCCATTGTTATGCTGCATACCTACAGCGCCGATACATAGGTGCTACAGTATAACCGATCTTACTTTACATAAACTTATGCTTCGAGTGGAATGGCAGGCGAACCTATCAATGGGATTATCCAGGTTCTGCCACGCATTGGGCAATCAAATGTCAAGCAATTTCCAGCCTGTCGCTTGTCGTTCGGCTTGGATTGTCACTTGTTTGTCAGTTTGGCCCGTTGGTCCCTGTCCCCTGGCCCCGGCCCTGTCAACGCCCGTGCGCACTGTTGATTTCCCTCCGTGCTGCCCTTCCAACCCGAGCCCGACCGAACCTTTTTGTTGTTTCACCACCCACTGCACCCTTCCGTCACCTCACTAACCTCTCTCTCTCTCTCTCTCTCTCACTCCCCCATTCACTCATTCTTTCCTGCGCAACCGGACACCGCTGCCTCCACCACCCGGCGACACCACTTCCTTGTGTCGCCCACCTCCGCCCCTATCCCATGTTTCTCCCGAGCCGGGTCCGCTAAGCCCATCCCCTCCCTCCGTCCGCCAACGACCGCCAACACAACCGAATTCACACCATGGCTTTAAACACCCCGCGCCGCCTCCACACCAATCGCCCCGGTCTGGCACAATCCCAGCTACACACCGCCTCCTCTCCCGCCCTCAACCTCTCCGCCAGCACCACCATGGCCCGGAAGGCTTCGCTCAACGCTCTCACCGGCGGCGACGGACAAGACATCGAGGTTGGCGATCTAGTCGACGTCCCCGGCGGCATGCACGGCGTGGTCAAATTTGTGGGCAGCGTACATGGGAAGAAGGGCATCTTTGCCGGCGTGGAGCTGGCCAGGGAATACGCCGCCAGAGGCAAGAATGACGGAGATGTGGATGGGTGAGTGTGCCATCTGCTCTGCGGTGGCGGGTTCCGCAGACTGGGAGGTTATCATTGCCGTTTATACTAATTGACGTGCCTCGCTGCCAGCACCCAGTACTTCACCACCTCCATACCCGGCGCCGGGATTTTCCTACCGCTCGCGCGCGCGGTGAAACGAACATCAGGCAGCTCCTTTCCTCTCACACCTAATGCACCGCCCTATCCCGACTTCAGCGCAAGCACCACCAACGCCCCAAACGCCTTCTCGCCTCCGACTCCCTCCCTTCCGAAATTCTCGCAGTCCATCGGCCCGGGCTCGAGGGCGCCCAGCCCGCAATTCAAAAAGACCAGAACCCCCCAAGCTCGACCGGAGTCCCCGCTCCGAAAGCCGCCGACGCTGACGCCGGGCCGCAGCCCATCCGTAGGCGCATCGCCCTTCTCGAAGAGCGCAATCGGAGCACCGCGTTTCGCGAGCCCTGGCCCCACGAGAGGGGGGATGGGGAAACCACGAACACCGGGACCGTCGCGACCATATTCACGGACCAATTCGCGCTTGGGACAGCACACGGCCATCGATGAAGACTCCGAATCCGTCGGAGTCGCCTCCAACTCCGGCGAGCCCATCTCCGCCTTCCACTCCCGGGGCGGGCGACCCAAGTCCTCGAACAGCCAAGCCGAAGAAGAGGTGGCGCTGCTCCGGCAGAAACTCGAGGAGCGCGATCGACAACTCAAGGAGCAAGCGGCCAGCTTGGCGGAGATGGAAGCGAGCCTCCAGGAATTGCAGAGCTTGATACCGACCGATGGCGAACTGCAGAGCCCTCGCGATGGACCCGAAGATGCGGACGTAGCCCATCTGAGAGCTCTGCTCAGAGAAAAGAACGAGAAGATCACGATGCTAACCGCGGAATTCGACGCGCACCGAGCCGATTTCAGGAGTACGATCGATACGCTGGAGATGGCCAGCACAGAGACGGAGAGGGTATACCAGAAGAGAGAGGAGGATCTGTTGGCGGAGATTCGAGAGTTGCAGGAGCAGGCTGAAGACGTAAGCAGCGTCGCGCAGCAACTGAAGCAGTTGGAAGAGCTCGTCCAGGAGCTCGAAGAAGGTCTCGAGGACGCGCGCAGAGGAGAAGCGGAGGCGAGGGGTGAAGTCGAGTTCCTGAGGGGGGAAGTCGAACGGGGCCGTTCGGAGCTGAAACAGGAGCGTGAGAAAGCGCAGGCCGCGTTGGAACAGGCGAAGGTAGCTGGTGCCTCGGACGGCCGAGAAGTGGAACAGCGCGATGACGAGATTCGGGGGCTCAAAGCCATCATTCACTCCCTTTCATCGGGGCCGGAGATCGGCAGTCCTGGTGTGAATGGGGCTTCCACAGGTCACGGTGTCGGTGCGGACGCCGAAGAGCTTGCCAAGCTCAAGGCTAGGCTAGAGGCTCTGGAGCGCGAGAAGGAGGAGCTCCACGGCATGATCGAGCGGAAGTCTTACCGGGAAGAAGAGCTCGAGCGCGAAGTCGCACGTCTTCGACGAGAGCTCGAGGCGAGCAGCGGGATGGTCCCGCAGCGGGACAGTCTCCTCTCTCAGCAGACCGCGACGCAGGACAAGCGCTCGTCCGAGCGAAACTCCAAAGACACCATCATGGGCTGGCGCTCTCCGAACGCGTCCCCCAACGCGCAGCGGACCAATCCGCCGTCCACGCTCGCGCCACCGCGCTCGCGCGCCCACACCCACACCCTCGAGCCGACGCTGGAATCGGACACGGCCTCGAGCGCGGACGGGAGCTCGCTCTGGTGCGAGATCTGCGAGACGGGCGGGCACGACATCCTCAACTGCACGGCGATGGGCGGCCGGGCTGACGCCCAGCAACAGCAGCAGCAGCAGCAGATCGACACCTCCGTTGGCCACCAGCACCACCAGGAGGACGACGAGGAAGACAGCGACACGGCTGCCCTCGGCCACAAGCTCAACAACCTCTCCCTCTCCCCGTCCGAAGATGCTCGCGCCCATCCCGCCCCGCTCGCCCCGTTTCACCGGAGAAAGAAGAGCGCGCATAGCTTTGAAGGCGGCGGCGGTGGCGGCGGGCACACCCACGAAGCAGCAACTGCAGTTGAAGAAGAAGAGCAAGAAGAACAAGAAGAAGACGAACCGCACGCAACCACCGCCGCATCCGCCCCACCGCCACCACCGCAGCCGTCCGCTCCGACCCCCTTACCCAACCCGTACGACTCGGGTCTCGTGCCCGGCAAGGGCGAGGCCCAGGCGGACGCGAACAAGTGGTGCGCGCTGTGCGAGCGGGATGGGCATGACGCGACGAATTGTCCGTTTGAGGATGCGTTTTAGTGTTTTTTAGTGTGTTTTTTTTTTTTTTTTTCCTTTCTGTAATTGGTTTTTTGAAGGAAAGAAGGACAAGGGGAAAGGGAAGATCTTTGACCTGTCCCGCCTCCACCCCGTGTCGTGTGATTGAGTTCTTTTTTTTTCTTCTCGATGGTCGGCATCATGTAGGTATGAGGGTATGTGATCGTGACCGGGTGAGGGGGATTGGGGCATGGGGATGAGAGAGGGAGGCTGAAGGGGACTGGGATCGGAAGATGGAAAGCATGTTATCGAAGCTTTCGAAATGCTCCCCAAAGGGAGATGTGCGTGCATATAGATATGCATGTGGATATACACTACTGTCGCAAGTCGAACTCGTCAACCTCTCTTGCTTCCTCCTTCCTCTGCTCATATAGATCCGCACCCCAACCCCATCCCCCATCCCAAGCCATCTATTGCGCACCCAACCCCAGCCGTCCCCCCTCGCCATCCTCCTCCCCCTCGCTCACCACAGCAGCAGCACGAACCGGCGTGGCCCCCAAACTCTCCAACCCCCTCTGCACCACCACCCTCCCATCCCCCATCGTCGTCACCGCCGTCGGCAGCAAATCCCCCTCCCCCCCGCCCAACCCCGCCTCCCCCCTCACCGCCTCATACCGCCTCGCCGTCTCCGTCAGCTGCCGCTGCACCCAAGCCGCACGATCCACGAGCGCCGCCCGCTCCTCGCCCAGCTCCGCCAGCCGCCGCGCCTGCCCCGCCCGTCGGTCCTCCATCGCGTGCAGCGCGGCGTGCAGCTTCGCCAGGACGTCCCCGAGATCCGGGAGCGGGGTGATGGTGGGCGGGGTGCGGGGCCGTCGGAGGTCGTCATCCGTGGTGGCGGCGGGTCGGGCGGCGATGCCGAACGTGCCGGCGCGCGTCTGCGCCGCTTCGTAGGCGGCGTTGCGTTCCGCTTCGGATGAGGAGGAGTCGTCCAGGGCGCCGGGGATGTGGGTGTCGGCGTCGCCACCGTTGCCGCCTTCGGCTTCCGCGATCAGGGCGGCCATTTCCTCCCGTCGTTTGCGCGCGGCGTCGCGCTCGGCTTTGGGTCCCAGCGCGATCCCGCCGTCTTCGACCAGCTCGTCGAAACCCTCGGCGAGATCTTCGTCTTCGCGGACCAGGCGCGAACCGCTGCCGCCGCCGTGCCGGCTTCGTGTCGTTGTCGAGGTGGTGGTGCGAAACTGATCCGACTCGTCGCTCGCGAAGCCGCGGTCCTCTTCCTCATCCCCATCCTCCTCCTCGCTATCGGAGCTGCCTCGATCCCGGAGCGAGATGAACTCGCCCTCCCGCGCCAGCCGCCGTCGCCGCTCCTTCTTCTCCCGGATCTCCGCCTCCGTCGGGATGCGCGGGTGGCGCTGGTCGTCCGTCCGTCGCTCCGCCGCCAAGGCCGCCTCCGCGCCGAACTTAGCCGCTATATCGACCGCGGCGGGTTTGGTCGCGTCGTCCCCGCTCCCTCCGTGACTGCCGCCACCACTACCGGGTCCGAGTGCCTGCAGCGAGCGCGGCGTGCTCGGCGTCGCCCCCTTGAGCTCCTCGAGCGCTTCCCGGCTGTAGTTTGGTTGGTCCCCGCCCGCGCGCACGGGGAGGTTGCGTTTGCGCGCCGCGGCCGCCGCTGTGCGCTCTTGCGCGAGCCGTGAGAGGGTCGATTTGACGGGGGTGAAGACCTCGTCGGCGGTAGTGGTGTCGTTGCCGTCGTCGTCGGCGGCGCCGGGCACGGTGGCGGCGGAGGGGTCGAAGGATAGTCTGAGGGAGGAGGATTGGCGCTTTTTTGTTTTGTTGGCGGTGGAGGTGGAGGGTCGTTTGAGGACGGGTTCTGGAGTGCGGTGGGCAAGCGGGCGGGTTAGTGATCGGTGTTGTTGCGAGGGAGGGTTGGTGAACAGGGAGGAAATGTTCGTTCGTGGTGTTGAGATCTTTCTCACCTGTGCTGCTACTCTGCTCGTTCTCATCGTCGTCGTCGGCTCCTCCGATCTTGCGGGGAACGCGCCGCGCGCCGAACTTCTTCATCGTCGGGGAGGCGTGCGCGATCCGGATGCTGGATTGGAGGGTGTCTCTTTCAGATATTTGTTGCGAAGGCTGAGGTGTCGAGAGGGCGATTCGGAGAAGAGGAAGCTATGTTCGTCGAATAGCAAGTGTACGTTGAAGTCTACCGGTTGTGAGTTTTGCTGGAAGCTCGCCCATCTCCAGAGTGGACCCTGGGGAAGCATGACCGGGAGGTCCCCGGCAGCCCGCCAAGGCTTCTCTCTCGTCCTCCGCTCGGCGGAAACCTCCAACCTCCATCGCAACGCTTGGGAGCTCTCTCACTTCCGCACCGGTCAACGAAACACCACCCGCTCTTTTCCTCACAACAACAAGGAAGCCTATCGCCATGCCGCAAGCACAGCCCGAACTCAAGAAGGTATGATTGTGCCCCGTCATCTCGCTGTTCCCGCCGTCGCCCTCACAAGTCTATCTGTGTGTGTGGGTGCGCGAAACTGGTATTCTGGCTGTATAGCTAACTGACATTGCGCACGGCGCGTGGGCTTTCTAGTATCTCGACAAGAGACTGCACATCCAGCTCAACGGCAACCGGACCATCCAAGGCTCCCTGCGCGGCTACGATGTACGTTCATCTCCTTCTCGCGCTCTCCTGCCACCACGTCTCCATGCCGTTCCTTCGATCCACGAGCGTAACCCTCGCTCCACCCAGTCATGGACTAACGCGTCCTCCTCGTTTCCCTAGGTGTTCCTGAACCTCGTCCTCGACGACTCCGTGGAGGTGAAGCCCGACGGCGGCAAGGTCGCGATCGGCCAGGTGGTACGTGACAAACAGACAACTCGCACGCTCCCGGGAGAAATACAGAAAAACTCTCTGTCCTGGAAGGGGGAAACGGGCGGACAATAGCTAACGTGAGGTGCAATGGCAGGTTGTGCGTGGTAACTCCGTGGTTATGCTTGAGGTATGGATCGACCCCTTCACCCTAACCGATGCGGGTGACACCCGTTCGCGCGCGCAAACCGTACTGACATGCCCTCCTCGTTCGACAGGCTCTCGAGCGCATTGGCGACGACCACCGCGGCGGTGGTGGACGATGAGCGGACAACCTGGCAGGGCGGATGAACGGGACATCACTGCTGTTGTGGCATGGTCTCCCCCCTCCCAATGATCATCACCTTCTAGATTTTTCTTTCCCCTCTCAACACGGCAAAAATGGGCGATTTAGTCATGTCACTTCGGGCGTACCAGGAAAGGGTCTTTTAATCTTCAGTACTGAAAGGATGTCGCATGTGGCGGAGAGAGAGAGGAGGTCAGAATTGTTTCGCCATGGCCGCTGGAAAAAGGACCTTGAACAGCTGTTTTACAGTTCGGTCAGGATACGACATCTGCTTTCTAGCAGGCCAGGCCGTCCGAGGCCGTAAAAGCAGTTCTCCCGGTACCGGTTGGGCAAGCATAGTGCAGAGTTCTTGATACCTCGGAATGAGTACAGCATAGCATATCCAGGCAGCGCGTCCCTCTCTTTTCTACGAGCAGTAGTGTGGCATCCTTTCGTTCTTTCCAGCAAGCCTGGTGTTAGATGTATCGTGCTCTGCCTGTCTTCTTTCCTTCTTTGCCCTCAACCCCAGTGGAGAGTCATCAAGCTTATACATCAATCCGCTGCACTGTTCGGCATCTTTGCAAGAAGAGAAATTGACATGTTCCGTCTGTCTGTCTGTCCGAGCGAGAAAACTCCTTGGTACACCCTCCCTTTCCTCCTGTTCCGGTGACGCCGCTGAAAAAAGAAAGGCACATGGCCTCGTCGCATGTTGATATCGTACAATCATTCTCCTCCTCCTGTCCCCCAACCCGACAGTCCCCTTCGCTCTTTCCCTCGTCCTCTTCCCATCTTCTACGTCCCCACCCATCCTCCCACATCAAACCCGCCCCCTCCCATCCCAATCCATTCCCTTCCCCTTCCTTCTCCATCACAACTCACGAGTTGGCGTCGATCTCGGCCCAGACCTTCTGGATGTGCTCGCGCTTGACCTTGGCGGCCTCGCGATTCTGCTTGGTGCGCTCGAGCCGGTTCGCGCGCAGGCAGAGGTTGACCTGGTGCTTGGCCGTCGTGCACATGCCCGCGGCCTTGTAGAGGAACCCCCGCGCGTGGCACTCTTCCAGCGCGTCCATGACGTCTTTGCAGTCTGGGTGTTTTGGACGTTGGGGTTAGCTTTTCCTTCCATTCTGTATTCTTGTTGGACGGTTTCCGCTGGGGGTCATGATCGCCACTGAATGGTGGTGGTGGCCCAGGCGGTAGGGGAGGGAAAGACGTACTTTTCTCGTTGTCCTTGGTGTGAAGATGGGGATGCATGGTGGTTGAATGGTCGCGGACTGTGGTTGCAAGGAGAAAGGGAAAGTTCACGCCGTTTTGGCGCTATTTCAGAGTGATGGAGTAGTAATAATCAGAAGGTGACGGGAGGTCTGCGGATTGCGGCGGGCTTCGGAGGTGGTGTGGGGGAAAGAAGTCTGTGCGCATTGGATGTCTGCCCATTGGCAACTGGACCTCCGCATCCCACTTCGTTCATACCAGCGAAGGCCGCCGCCCGACTCACGTTCATAACACCCCTCCCTCTCTCTCGTTCTCCACGCGCACGAAGCGGACGACACGACGGAAGCTTCCCATCATGGCGCAGAACACACTTTCGGCGAAGAAGCAGCAAGGTTCGCAACTTCACCCCGTTGACCCCCCCCGCGCTTCACCTATCTATATGCGGAGAGAGTCAAACGTGTGAAGAGAGAGCGCTAACATTCCGCCGGGTTGATACAGAGCTCCAGCTCCAGTACACAAACTATAAGAACACGTTGCAGCAGATCGCGCAGAAAATCGGCGACGTCGAACAAGAGACCGAGGAGCACAAGTACGTCGAAAGATCTCATCCTCCGTTTTCCCCTCCGTCTAGGCTTTCCGCACGAGAGTCCCCTATATCCCCACACGCGCGCACTTCGGTTCTCCATACCACTTTTATGGCACTCCTTGCCCCGAGTTATTGAACGTTACCCGGCGCAGTGGTTTCCGGGACGAAGGGGGGGGACATGGGGTTCACACCGCTCTTCTCCAGTCGTGACGTTTCATATCTTGAGTTGGAGCTCTAGCCTTAGCTGACCTGTGAGGGAAAAAAACATTAGACTCGTGCTCGAGACGCTCGAACCGCTACCGGGCGATCGCAAGTGCTTCCGGATGATCAACGGGGTGCTGGTGGAGCGAACGGTGCGGGATGTGGTGCCGGCGCTGAAGACGAACTCGGAGGGCTTGCGGAAGGTGCTGGATGAGCTGCTGAAGCAGTACAAGAGCAAGCAGGAGGAGATGGAGAATTGGAAGGTGAGCGGTGATACCCCTTTCCTTATCTCCGGTGAACCTCCCCCCCCCCCTCTCTCTCTCTCTCTCCGTTATCAGGAAGGACGGGAGGGGAAAGGGCTGGGGGGGGATACAAAAACGTCATGTTTTGTTATGGGATGCTGCTTGGTGGTGACGAGCGTGCGGAAGCTAACGCAACGGTCCTACAGAAAAAGAACAACATCCAAGTTGTCCAGCAGTAAACCACTCTACCGGCCACCACCATGGAGGACGGAGGACGGAGGACGGAGCTTCGCCTTTTCGAACGAGGCGGTCCGCATCTCGTCGCTAGGTGATGATTGCAGGGCTACCTAGTAGGGATGTGTCGGCTACACAAGCCACGAGGGAAAAGACGGGTGCATATTTGGAGATGCGGTGCGACAGGCTCGTTTCTTCACCTTTTTGTCCGTCCCTGTTTGGCGTTTCCGAGCTTCTTCTTCTTCTTCCTATAGGCATTATATCCCGCAGTTTGGCGCTGTTCATGCAGGCAGAGAGAGGGAGAAGGTGAGAGGGAGGAAGAGAGGGGGAGCTGATAGTTTGTGATGACGATGGGAGAACGCCTGCATCGACATCGCATAGGTATTTGGATTCGTAAGCATGGTGAGGTTGGGGGGAAATGTAATGTAGGGCAGTGGGGAGGAGGCATGGGTCAGGGGGAGGGAGAACCCACGATTTTGGAATGGGATATTGACCAGCGACCCCTGGTAGACCAAAAAAAGAAGCGATGCGTTGTAAATACTTTTTTTTCTTTCTATTCCTCTCTCTGTCTTTTTCCCTTCCCCTTGTCGTCGTTGTGAAGATAGTGGAATTGTCATGTCATCATCATCACGATGAGGCATCACTTCCGAGGAGGAAGAGATTGCCCACACGGTCGGGTTCGTGGTAAGGCTGGGCACTGCGGTTATGGTGTTGCTGCTGCTGTTGAGGCTGAGCTCTGGTATTCTGTGGTGTTTTGCTCGGGCAGGCTGGCATCGATGCGCTGGCTGTCAGTGGCTGGCGGATGGGTTCAAGGCTGGAGGGGTGGTGTGCCTTTGGTCTTTTTCTCCCTGGGATCGAACGTCGAGCATCCAAATGGAATGTCAGACTTCGTTGGCCGTGGCATGCCATGCCTTGCCATGCCATCCGTTCGTTCGTTCATGCCCCTCCCCTCTCCCCTCCCTCTTGGCCCCTCCAACCGAGGCGACAGATGATCCTCCTCCTCCTATCATCGTCCTTCCCATTACCCATGGATTCGGGAGAGCAAGGCCAATGCGAGAGACGGAGAAAGAGAGTAAGAAAGTGGGAGAGTGCTGTGATAGGATGGCTGTACGGCAGGTACGACGAACTGCTGTTTCTTTTCTTTTTACTTTTTTTTAGATCTATGCTTGACGTTTACGCATATAGCCTTTTCCATTTTTCTTTATTTTTCCTACCTCTCCTGATTACCCTCCGTAGGGATTAAAAAAGTATATGCGGCTCAGCAACAGACGATTATTGAATCCTTAATTCTCGGGGAAGGAAAATACAAAGGTCGAGGGTGCAGGTTCTCAGGGGATCACCCACCCCCCTCCCTGGTAGGCCAACGCATCTCCCCTCTCCCTCTCTTACTACTACAGCCCCTCTCCCTCTCCTCCCCTCCTTCCTTCTAAGCGCGTGACGTATGTACTGTGCGTACAGTATACATATACCTATATCTATCCGAGAGAGCGGGCCGGGAGAAGAGGGGAAGGAGGGGGTCTATATGCACTGACAACAAGCCCACATCAAACGAACTTCTCCTCGTCATCGGAAGAGATGACGATGCTGACGGCGATGACGGTGTGCTGCTACTGCCCTACTGCTGATACTGCCTGCACGAGAAGACCAAAACCAACACTGCCACTGCCACGCTGGCGGTGCGAGTTCTCCCGTCCGTCCCCCTGGGATGACCGGGATGACTTTTTTGGAGGGTTGGTTTAAGTGCTTATGTACGGATTCCCGGATGAAAGGTCGGTTTGGGGATTGGTCTGCCGTGATGATGAACGGATGGGAACTGGAACCGGGCAAGGCTGAAGGGAACGGAGGCGGATCGGTTAGGTCCATGCATGCATGCATGCACCTAGGCAGTGAAGTGAATAGGTGGTTTTTACCTTTGGATATCGGGATTTGACGAGTGAGATGTATTAGGTGGTTTGAGGCACTCTTCCTACGCCGAGAGGTACGACATGCTGGACAGGGAACACGTTGATGACAGAGCATGGTGCTGGACGCGCCGCGGAACGTGGAGAAAGTGGGAAGTAGTAGTGAGCGGGAGTGACGACGGGAGTGAAGTGGAGAGAGTGGGGGCGACGGGACGGGGCGGGAGTCGAGGATCGTCCGCCCCCCCCACGGACCGCGGGATGGCAGTTCCACTTTTGCTTGCCTTGGGTGTCTCTTCTTCGCCTGATATTCACGTTGATATGTGAACATGGGGCTGGGCATGGGGCTGGGCATGGGGCTGGGCATGGGGAAAGAAGCGAGGGGGTTTTCGTTCTGCTGGCGGTTGCGTTGCTGGCGGTGCAGTGCGGTACGGTGATGTTGTACCTCCTTGCCTGTTCTCTCGGTACGGAGTAGGTGAGGTAGTATGTACAGTACTGTAAAACTCATTGTGAGTCTCTCATACTAGATTCGGCATCTTTTTCGAGTCTGTAAGGAGTGGACTGTGAAGAAGCGGGAGCAGGTGAGTTCATACTGACTCTAATCCATCAGCTGTATGTATGTAATGAATATATGAATGAATTACGACATCAAGAGCTTCCTACAACCTCATAACTATCCGCCTATGTTAAACCCCCCGGAATGACATGCCGGGAGATGCCAGATGCACGTAACGATGCTGGCACACCTTCACACTCACGCTCACTCTACCTCTCCTTGCCCACTGTGCTGTCAGCTCTGCTGCCGACCGGCATCGAGCAATCAGCTTGTCCCTCTCTTTTCGCCCATTGCCCAACTGTTTGCGCTCACCTGTCAGCCATTCGTCTCTCCGACGCATCACTGGTGGCCGTGGTTGTTGTTTCGTCGTCGTCGCCTTGCCTGCTTCCATCCACCATCCACCGTCCAGCATCCGTCGTCCCCCCCAATCCTGTCTCTCTACGCTCCAGCCTCACAGGCCGGATCCGCGCCCAACGATTCGACGGCCAGTGACCAGCCAACCCCTCTCACGACCCAACCCCCGGTCCTATCGCGTCGAGCCGTATCAAGCCCGAGTCTGCGCCTCTTTGTTTTTTTGTTTTCTACCCCCTTGTCCTTGCGCTGCCCTGTCGTCGCGGATCAGGGCGGCCGTTGTTGCCCGTCGGCACGCTCCATCGCCAACGTCGCGCCTGCAAACCGGCCATCGGGGGGCGGCGCTCGATTCATCGGGCCTCAGTCGACCTCATATCGTGCCATTGGCCTCGGGTCGCCGGTGTGGGCGGCGTGGTTCCATTGTGCGCGGACCGTCATCTTCCTGCGTTGCCTCTTTTGCGCTCGGCAGGTGGTGGGTTTGCCCGTTCCATGAGGTGGTTTGTTTGCTCGGCGGCGCGCACTCCGTTCACGGTTGACGGTTGACGGTTGACGGTCGACGTCGACGGCCTGCTACGGCTCACGGTCCACGGTCCACGGTCCACGGTCCCTGGGGGTCCCATCCTTCCCTCACATCATCATCGCTCCGAGCTGGAACCACTCAGTCCCCAACCACAACCCAACGCACACTGCGTGGAAGCTCCGGACATCCCCACGTCTTGCATGCGCTTGAACCTCTAGCCTCCGACCCGACCTCGCTGTGATCGTTCCCCTCATCACCTCGTACGTGCCCGCCGTCGCGTGGCCAGCTCGTCGCGGTGCCCGTCGCGTTGTCCAACCCCCAGACTACTGACCTCCGAAGGCCGCCGTCAGCAGTCCAGGAAAAAAAGTAGGAGACACCATCCTTCACCATCCTCGGGGGCCATGCCCTGATCTTTAAGCCGGACCCATGCATCATGCGGAAGATTAACCTCTTACAGTTCACGCATTCCTCCGTCCGCCTCCCACCCTCTCGGACGCCCTCGTGTCCTCTCCCTCAACCGTTCACCGTCCCGGTCCTCGGCGCGCGATCAACTGCACCCTTACACGCCACGACGTTACGTAGGAGCCGTCGCCCTATCCGGCACCCTCGTCCCCTCAGCCTGCAAGCGCCAGTGAATTCACGCGTACGTTACCTAGTCTCGCACCTAAGGCTTTCCCCCTGCGCATACGGCTAGCCGCTTCCGCCCGCTTGCCCTGCCCAGGCTGCAGTGACACAAGGTCGGCTCTGGTTGACGCATCGTACAGTAGTAGGAGGTCGCATCCTCGGCTGCACGGCGCGATCTGGTATCAACCGCTCTGACGTGGTTGCCAGCGAATAGTCTAGCGAACGGCCAGCTCACAAGGAGTGAATACGCAGGCGGAAGAGGCCTGCGGTCCGCCGAAATAAACATGTCGGCCACCCCCCCGAAGAAGACGGACGTGGAACCTGGAGTGCAGTCGCCTGACGACGAGGAATCGCACATGGAAAGAGAAGCTCAGGATACACAAGCGCAGGGACTCGGCTACGAGTTCGAAGTCAAGGAGCAAGACCGATGGCTCCCCATAGCAAATGGTTGGTCATTTTTTTCCCTTTTGATGCGCGCCTGTCTCGTTTCTGATTTGTGCGCCGCTCCCCAACACCTGCATGCCGACGAGTGCTATGACTGGCATCGCTTCGATCGAAATTCTCCATCCCTAATCGCGCGTCTCGACTGCCGCCCCTCGAATCGGATCTGCTGCGAACGGCTCGTTTGATCGTCGGTGGCTACAGAAGCGGTCGGCGTGCAGGCCTATCATGTCTTCCGAACCCCCAGAATCCCCGTTCGTGTCCGCACGACGACGTTCTGGCAGTGCAAGCAACGCCGCATTCTCAGATGCTAACATCCGCAACTTTGCTCCAGTCGCTCGAATCATGAAGACCGCGTTGCCCGAGAACGCGAAGATCGCCAAAGAAGCCAAAGAATGCATGCAAGAGTGCGTCAGCGAATTTATCAGCTTCATCACCAGCGAAGGTACGCATGTCCGGTCGATGACGACGACGACGACGATGCTGCGACCGTATCACTGACGAGCGTTCCCAGCTTCGGAGAAATGCCAGCTCGAAAAGCGCAAAACGGTCAACGGCGAGGACATCTTGTTCGCGATGACCTCCTTGGGCTTCGAAAACTACGCCGAAGCTCTCAAGATCTACCTCTCACGCTACCGCGAAGTAAGCTGCCTACTCCTCCCCTTCTCATTTGTCGCCTACGATTTGGCCAGACAAATTCTGAACTATTGGTATTGATTGGTTCCACGAGACCCTCCTCGCAAGTCAGAACAAACCACCCGGCAACTTCAACGCAGGTGGCGGGGCCGTCGGGAGCAGCAGCAGCGGCAGCGGCGCCGCCAGCGGTTCCAATGCAGCAAATGCGTCCGGCGCCTTCAACCAGTCGGAGAATGCCACCAACAACAACAACGTTCTGAGCGGCGAGATCGAGGCCGGGGAACAAGACAACACGCCGTTCGGCTACAACGTCCACAACGGCAACGGCACCGCCGACTACTAGACGCGCCGCCGGCAACGGAGAGTCAAGGCAAGCTCATCCTTCGGGACCCGCGATATGGCTCTCCACGGCATGCGACGCACCACGGACGGAGAGGGTGGCGCTGGCAGCGGATACCGCGCGCGCAACGAGGGAGGGGACCTGGCTACACTCGCGTACAAATTGTCACGACGGCACTAAGGTCAGGGAAGGAAGGGAACGGGAAGGGTGGAGGTGACGAGCGGCACATGAACGATCCGGTTGTCATTTCCTTGAGAGGGTACTATGGGTCGCAACGACAACCACAACACGGGAAGGGTCATTTCGACGACGGGGCGGGGGACATTGCGCATCAGAAGACATCAGCAAGCCAGTTACTACTAGTTTCGCGCGATGTTGATGACGATGCGACATGCTACCGGATGGTGGGACATTCTCTCATCTGCGCGTGCGCGCGGTCTTATTTGGGCTTTCTCTCTTCTTGTTCAGTCGACATAATGAAAAACCCCCTCCCCATATCCCTTGTATACGTCTCCGTTCTTCATTTGTTTCTCCCCCTGAGTTGGGTGGAAAGGGAGGGGCGAGAAGGAAGATCCAGAGGGTTTCTTCTCTGCGGTTGTGAACCACCATCCTCCCTCCCTTTCTCCCTTTCTCGCCCTTTAGATTTGCACTTTCTCTTTTTCTCCTCTCTCTGTCTCCTGAAAGAAGAAAACCTCTGCTCACGCAGGACATTTGGACCTTCGAACTTCTCTTGTCGTCATTCGACATCTATGCATACTTCTACTTCTCGAGACCATTCCTTTTCTCTCGATTCTTTCGATGCTTTTATTGATTTATTTATTTATTGATTTTTGAATGTCGTATGTCGTAATAGGAACTCGCATTTTGAATATTGTGGGTTCGCCCGCTTTCTTCCTTTTCTTCTCTTCTTTCTATCTTGCCTTTTTTTCCCTTCATCTTTGTAAGGTTGCCTCGGAGGTTACACCCAATGTCACTGGTCTTCGACCATGATGCGCTTCACATCTAAACCCCCCTTGCAAAAGAGAAAGAAATGAAAGTGAGAGAAAGACAAAGGAGAAAAGCGATCTCGGCTCGAAAGTCGTGCGTCACAGATCGTGTAACCCCCCTACCTCTCTCTCCCTTTTTTTCCTGTCTTATCTCCTCTCACATTCTTTTTTTCCTTTCATTTCTTGCATTCAAGCTACACGGCATGCCGACATGCCGCAACACAGGTGTCACACACATATGACCTCACACACACCGCTCTCCTAGGAGCTGATGGAGACACATCACTGCTACCTATTCATTTCCTCCTTGCGCCTCGCTTGTAACATCCCCCTCTCCCCTTTCTTGACCCATCTCTCTTCTCCGTTCAGTCTCTGGACGTCTCTTTTTTTCCCGTCTTTTGGGGAAGGGGGTTGGTTATGGGGTGAGGTTCGGTCGCTTACACGCATGCATGGGTTCCCCCTTTTCTTGCTCATTTTGCTTTTCCTGTCTTGCGGGGTGGGAGTGTGCCGTGGGGATGGATCAGATAAAGTCATCTTGTGATAAGATTTCCCTTGCGTTGCAACTGTACGCAAAAGCAGGGTTTCATGATAAAACGAGGTGATGTGCCGGATAACTACGTATGTGACAAGAAGTCCCCCTCTCGCCTCACGCTTCACGCCGTCCAGGCAACCCCCCTCAACCGCACATAATTCAGCCACTCGCTCCCGTCCTTCCGGCGAACGACCGGTTCAAGGATCTCGCACACATACCGCACCACCGTCTCCCGACGCTCCGGCCGAACGTGCTCAAGAAACGCGGCGCCCATGAGCCGAATCCAGCCCTCCAGACCGCCAGTGCCGCGCTCATTCCGCGGCGTCAACCGCGTCGGCCGATACTCCACCTCCAGCGGATCCACCGCCGCAAAGCCCGCCGCAAGCAGCTCCTCCCGAAGCAAATCGGGGCTCGGAAAATGCCACGGCGAGGCCTCAGCCGCGGCCTCAGCGGACAACCCCCCCTCGGCCCGCAACCCGGCGATCAGCGCCGTCGCCGCCTCGGCGCAGTTCCCCGCCCCGCCGAGCTCGAAGACGAACCGACCTCCGGGCCGCAGGGCGGCGCGCACCCCGCCAAACACCTCGTCGATCCGCATCCCCGCCGGACCCCGCAGGATCCAGTGCAGCGCCGCGTTGGAGAAGACTTGGTCGAAGGTGCCGGCGAGGCCGCCGCCGCCGGTGGTGGTGGTGGTGGGGTCCTGCACGTACGCGCGCAGGGCGCGGCAGTCTTGGATGCGGAAGCTGAGGTTGGGGGCGGCGTGGTCGCGCTGGGCGGCGGCGATCATGGCGGGTGAGGCGTCGAGGCCGAGGACGGAGCCGCCGCTGGGGCTGACGGCGGCGGCGATCCGGGCTGTCAGCTGCCCGTCGCCGCAGCCGAGGTCGAGGATGCGCTGGCCCGGTTGCGGGTTGAGGTAGTTGTAGACGGTTGAGGTGAGCTGCGGGACGAAGGAGGCGGATGCTTTGTAGGCCTGAAGGGGGTTGCAGGTAAGTGAGTGATTAGTACGGTACTTGATGTATGTTTGTATGCGAGTTGATGATGCGGGGAGCAAGCGGATCTCAGCCTTGTGAACATGAGGCCCTCCGTCGGATCTCCGGCGTGGAGACCTCGGATCACATCAGTCACGTACCTCGGATGACCAGTTGTCCTTTTGGGTGTTCGTATCAGTCGCCATATTTGTTTGAGAGTGTTGGGGTGATTACTGGAATAAAAGGCAAGGGAGCCGTGTTATGTTAAGCTGCTCCTCGTTCCCTCCATGAGTCCCCCTCCCCCAGAACCTTAGGCGGGGTCCGACATCGGAGGGAAGCATCGCCAGCCTCGTCGGGCACAGCTTACATCTACTCGTTGGATTTTCCTCATCTTGCAGTCATTGGTTAGCCAGATGACTCTTGATGACGCTACCGCTGCGCATCCAGCTGTATTTTTGAGTGAAAACATGTTGCGGGTATATCAAAAGCTTCATCCCCTCGAATCATGAACTTAAGATGTCTATCTTGCGCTTTTCCATGAGCTCGCCCAACGGCACGTCCTCATCATCGTAGAATTCTGCCTCTTCATCAACTCCAAAGTCGCGCAGCCTCTCCCCTTCCGAGTTCCTCCAGCCTTCCTCCCCTGACTCATCACCCTCCACGTCATGCTCTGCCATCTCGTCCTCCGAGCCATAGGCGGGGACCGACTCCTCAAACCGCTCATGGAACGGTTTTCGCCGTCTCGGTTCTCCAGAGGCTCCCCGCCAGCGTTTGAGATCTTCTTCCTGTCGGCGTCGGAACGCCTCGATGCTCTCTGCGTCGGCGTAGTCCGCGCCCTGATGGTAGAACGCCTCCTTTTCGTCAAAGGAACGGGTCGGGCGAGGCATCCGATCCGGATCCGGCGGGGGCCAGGTGACGGACGGGTCCTCGAACCCGTTGACCTCGAAGTCGAGTCCGCTCTCGCCGGAGGGCGAGCGCGCGAAAGGCCAGAACCATAGCGGCACGAACCAGGTGCCCATGCCTTGCTTGAGGTTCTTCCAGATGCCGATGTCGTACGGGAACTCCTGACGCTGGATGCGGACCCGCTGGCCGTCGGGACCGACCAGGTAGCCGCCGAGATAGCGGGCGCGGCGCAGGAGGGTCTCGTGCCGCTCGATCTCCCAGCCCTCAATGGTTGTGGTGTTCACGCTGAGACACCAGATCGACCGGGCGAACAGGAGGGCCAGGGCAAGAAGTGTCACGGAGTTCACCACCGTCAAGACGAAGAGGTGAATGAGTTGGGGAACGGAGGGGCCTAGATACTGCAGGAAGCTAGTGTGAGCATGTTGATTTAGAAGAAAAAAACTCGTAGACGCACGCTTGGCAAGTTCCTGTTCTCCCAGAGGACAGCTCCCCTGATATAGATCAGGTATTCCAGGTAGGTCAGGCCAACCACGGCGTAAAACAAGAAGCGCATGAAATGCGGGACCGTTACGTGAGAAACGCAGTTGGCCGTCCAGGGGCAATGGTGGTCCATCTTCGGAATACACCTGGACGTGTCAGTTCGCAGGCGCTGGCCAACTTCGTGAGAGAGCTGATCGGGTACCTCTGACACACCTTGCAGTGGTGAGCTCGCGGCGGCTTTACCGCCTGGCACTTCCTACACCACCGCTGCCGCGCCCTGTTGGATGCATCCGCATCCTGGGCATCCTCGTCTCCTCCTTTGACCTCCTTGGCTTTCTTCGGCGTCCATCCCGGCGGCACCCGTCCCGGGTCGGTGTAGCAGGTGCGGAGGTAGCATATCAGAATCACCACAGCCAGAACATTCACGATGATGGTTTGGTCCCGCTCAAGCGGACCGGGTTCGAGATAGGGGAAGAGGAGTTGAGAGGTGTAGGCGAGGAAACAGATCAGGAGCAGGACAGCGGGCACGGCGAGGGATTGCAACTCCATCGCTGCATGTTGTTCCCTGCACAGTGCGTATCGCGAGGCTAGGTGGTCTCGACGTCGCGGCTGCTTTTCTGTAGATGCCAAGCATCGCCGCATGGACGCGTCTCGCCTGTTCGGCCATCGGCGGGGGAGACGATCAATCGGCTCTCCACCGTCCACGGTCCCTACAGCATCATCTCCGTCCGACGTCCGGCACGATGGGCTCAATGCTTGGTAAGTGCGCCGGGCTCGACTTCATTCGCTTTGCCTCGTTGAAATCATGATTGTAACCCCGCTCTTCACCAGAACAGTTGTGGCTGCTGCTCCTGCCCTCCGTCATCCTCCTCCACCTGGCCGTTTCCCCGTTCACCAAGGTCGAGGAGTCGTTCAACGCGCAGGCCGCCCATGACATCCTCTTCTTCGGCGTGCCCACCACCGGTAATGCCACTCTCTTTCTGAAGGACCACTACGACCACGTCTCTTTCCCGGGGTCGGTGCCGAGGACCTTCGTTGGCGCTCTCGCCCTCGCTGGCTTCTCACGGCCGTTCCGGGACCTGCTGCCCTCCCCCTTTCACGTGCAGCTCCTGCGTAGGTTGGACCTCTCGCGACGCCGTGACGTCTGATCGCTGACGGACGACCCAGTGCGCGCTCTCCTCGGCCTCTACAACGCCTTTGCGCTGTTGTCGCTGAAGAATGCCATCAGCAAAGCGTTCGGCAGGACGGCCGGCTTGTGGTTCATTATGCTGCAAGCAAGCCAATTCCACGTCGTCTACTATGCCTCACGCACGCTTCCGAACATGTACGCTTTGGGACTGAGTGAGTAACCGGAAGTCGAGCAAGCTTTGCGTGCCATTGACACCGCATCTAGGCACGTTCGCTATTCGCGAGTACCTCAAGGGCAACTGTGTGCCTCCCACACATCCCAGTGCCGTGAAGAGCTACCGGATCGCCCTCTTTCTACTGACCGTGGCGGGCGTCATTTTCCGCTCTGAACTAGCGCTATTAGTGGCCACTATGACGCTCTATCTGCTGGCTACTGGAAGAGTGTCGTTGCTAAAGACCGTCATCCCGGCCGGCATCACCGGCGCTGTCGTCGCCCTCGCTACGACCGTCGGCGTCGACTCCTTCTTCTGGCAACAGTTTCCGCTGTGGCCGGAGTGGTCCGCGTTCTACTACAACACCATTCAGGGGCATTCCGCCGACTGGGGGGTGTCACCGTGGCACTACTACTTCCTCAATGCCCTCCCTCGCCTCCTTCTCAACCCAATGACTTATCTTCTTCTCATACCTCTAGCTATCTATCTGCCCGCCACCAGACGAAAGAGCCTCGACCTTCTGATCCCGATGCTAGCCTTCGTCGGGATCTACAGCTTCCTGCCGCACAAGGAATGGCGTTTCATCATCTACGTGATCCCGGCCCTGACGGCCGTCGCTTCCGCCGGCGCGTCGTGGATCTGGGATCGACGGACCAAATCCGTCCTGTACCGCCTGATGAGCCTCGCGCTCGTCGCATCGGTGCTTCTCAGCTTCGCCGCCTCCACCGCCCTCCTCGGCATCTCCAGCTTGAACTACCCGGGCGGCGTCGCTCTCGCCAGGCTTCGTGCGATTTCCAGCCCGGGCGATGGATCCCCTCCTGCCGTGTACCTCGACAATCTCGCCTGCCAAACGGGTGTGACGCGTTTCGTGGAGAAGTACCCGTCCACGAGCGGCGCGCGGTGGTCCTACGACAAGACGGAGGACGAGACGCTCCTGCTGGATCCGGCCTTCTGGACCGGATTCGATTACATCCTCGCGGAGCGGCCGGAGAAGGTGATCGGCAAGTGGGAGGTCCTGGACGTGGTGTATGGGTTCGGCGGGTTGGAGCTCCTGCGGCCAGGCCAGGAGGCTGTACGATCGGCGGAGCCGACGGTGGTGGCGGAGGAGGAGGCATCGATGGCCTTGGACCTTCCGGCGCGGGTGGCGCGGATGTGGGCGCTTGCGGAGCGGGTCGTCCGGCCGACGCTGACGAGGGGCTGGTGGATGCGGATCAGGATGGATCCGAAGATTAGAATTCTTGCTCGGCAGTCGGTGTAGAGAGACCTTGAACGTGCTTGGGTGCCGGAGAAGGGGATTGGAGCAGGTGATGGAAAGTTCGATCTGGATGTTCATCTTCTTTATATTATATAGACAGCGTGGTCCTGAAGTAGGAAGGAGCTCTTATTATGTGTTTATAGTGCGGTGGCGCGTATTTGGGGAATCGTCCTGGCTGAAAAGCGGTAACAGGGACGGGCAAGCAGAGATAACATTCGTGGTGCGCTCAGCCGGGCACGTGTATCAGCAGATATAAACAGTGCTAACGCAGAGAAACCACAACTCAAGGCGAATCAGTCCCCTTGAGTTTCACATCTGGCCCCGCTGGCGCAATGGTAGCGCATCAGACTTCTAAGCTTCCGATTCATTGGGAGCACGAGGTATCTGGGGGTTGCGAGTTCGAGCCTCGCGTGGGGTGCCATTTTTTTTTCTTTTCGCTCTCTTTTTAACACCTCTTCTTCCCTTTCTTTTCTCCTCGGTGCTTATCTTTTTCTCTGCCTTTTTGGCGTCGGATCATTCTTGTTCTCCTCGCTAACCTGCCATGTAGCCAATGTATCTGATTATCGAAATATCACGGTGGATAAAGCCCGTTTCTTACCTATGAGGTCATCGAATTCAGTGCCATGTATAAGCATATACGCTTGCCTGGCCCCGCAATCGCACGTACAGTATTATGGAAGTGCTCAGGAACCGTGAACCTGGATTCATTTCACCGCTCCGCTGACGCTGCTATACTAAGACACAGCAATCATGAGTTCAAGCGGCCCGAGTTGGACACCGCCGACGCTTCACCTTCAGGAGCAAGACCTCGCTGGGAAAGTTGCGATCGTGACGTGAAACAGGCTCTTATATCATTCACGCTTGTTTCAAGCTGGCTATTTTCGGTTCAATTTCAGCTCAGTTGCCCTTGTCCTTTGCGTTTCTACGTTGCTACGGACTCCCAGTACAGAGGTCTAAAAGAAAGGATGGGACGAAAGGATCCCAATTGCCTTCGTTACATACACCAGGAGCCAACCTGGCTATACCAAGTATTTAGCTCAACTGACTCTGGTGAAGTGGTGTCGGGAAAGGCATCGGACGGGCAACCCGCGGTTACCGGATAGCCTTGTTGCCTGCCCTGTCAGGCAGCCAGCCCACTTGCCCCTCCGCCCGTGCCTTGCGTTGCCCCCACCATCACCACCTCCCGAACCCCGCCATCGTTGAACTTCTTGCTACCTGCTTGTCGCGCCCTGTTTCCTTGTGACATCTCCTCTCAGCTTTCTTCACTCATCCTTCCGCCCGCAACATACATACACACACATATCACCACACAATATGGCAGAGGCAGCACCGGAATCGCATGCCAAGCATGTCATCTACTGCGGCGGTCAGTCCCACCACCTACGGCGCTCTCTCTCTCTCTCTCTCTTTCTCCAAGTCCGCACGAACCTAAGCTGACGTACGACAAACGAACCAGTGTGCACACTCCCACCAGAAGTAGGTAGGCGCGCAGAGTTAGTCCGATGGGGGAGGAGAATAGAACCAAGGCGGCGACAAGGATGACGAGGACGACGACGAACATGAAGGCGAGCAGGACGGATCTTGGGCTAACGGTTCTTTGACGGCGGCTGCCCGCCCGGCCTTTCTTCCCTTTCCGAATAGTACTGCGAATTCGGCGGCACAGTGAAGAAGTGCGAGGAATGGCTCCAAGCAAACCATCCGGACATGCATGAGCGGCTTTACTCGCAAGGTACAGACAGAGAACATCCCTCCATACAGCAACCAAAACAAGGACCACCTGCTAACCCACCATGCGCCCCTCGCCCACGCGGCGGGCGGCCCGAGTTCCTCCACACACAGAAGCCGTCGAAGCCGGACTGTCCACCCTCTCGCTGGACGCGCAGAAGCGCGCGGCGAAAGACGCGGAGAAGAAGGCGGCCAAAGCCGCGGCGACGGAGGCGAAGCGGGCGGAGAGCAAGGCGGCGGCCAAGGTGCAGATCAAGCGGGTCGAGCGGAACAAGCGGAAGTACGTGACGGCGGTGCAGGGGCTGGAGGCGCACGGCTACGAGCTGAAGAAGGTCGCCAAGGACTTCGGGAAGAAGTTCGCGACGGGCTCCAGCGTCACGAAGCTCCCCGGCGGCGCGGGCGAGGAGATCACCGTTCAGGGCGACTTGAGCGCCGAGATTGAGGAGTTTATCCTTGAGGCGTATCCCCAGGTGCCCGAGGATAATATCGAGTTGATTGAGGATAAGAAGAAGAAGAAGGGGGATGCGGCGGCGGCGTGAACGTCCTCTTCTATCGGGACCATGTCTGGAGGAGAAGGGCGGTGGGAAGAATGGCGTTCGATATGATCATGACTATGGTGCGGATGAAGAGTGCCTGGTGGGAAAAGAGGTTGCATACCGTACGAGTCGGGAGGCGAAAGGCGTGAGGGGGCAATCATGATTGGTGATGCGTTCGTTCTCATCTTGCATAGTAGTTGCGCGCGAATGGGCCTGGTGCAGTCGTTCTAAGATCTATCTGCATACACACATATACGAAGGCGATGAAATAGAAACAAAACACCCCTTTCTTTTCGGCAAGTATAGCATTTATTATTGTCTTCTTGTTCGGCTCCAAAGGTTCCCGTCTATTTTTGACCCTCGATGATATGAGATCTTATACTGTTCATCCTCTCATTCAGTCAGATATGCATATGGAGCGCTGGCGGAAATGCAACAGGAAAAGAGGAAAAAACCATAAGCGTATCGCGAACGCGTGAAATCGAAAAGGAACCAACTCCCCCCCAAAAGAACGCCGTCATCGCCCGTTGTTCGCCTGGTTTACACAAGCGCCTGTTTGATATAGATCAGAGGGAAAAACATGCCCGCCTCAAATCTAATCCTCAATATCATCATCACTCAGCACCAGCTTGGCCACATCCGCAACTTCAGCCAGCTCAGGTAACGCGCCTCCAAACGCCGCTTGCTGCTGCTGCTGCTGCTCCCCTCCGAGCGCCTGGGTCCCATGAACCGGCTTGAACCGCACCGCAGCCGGGTTATGCGGCAGCGCAACGCGTCCCGCCCCTCCGCCGGCGACGGCGGCATCATCATCATCATCGTCGTCGTCATCCGGCAGATCGTTGCTCAGCCCGCCGATCCCGCCGAACTGCGTCACCGTCTCCAGCTCGTGGAGGACCTGGGGCGCGGTGCGTGCGAGGGTGCCCCGGTGGATGAGGGACATGTACGGCAGTCGCTCTAGGAGCATCTCGCGACGGGCTGAGTGACCGCCCGTCAGTAAGGGCATGGCGGCACCGCCGTTATCGTCGGGTCCGGCTGATCGCCTCCAAGAGTCGACGCCGTCGGTCCTCTGATCGGTTCGTTGCGTCCGCGCGGTCAGGGGTCCGGGAAGCTGACCGGTTTGGGCCCGCGAGACCCACAAGTCGATGGTGCCCTCGACTTCCTCCCGTTGTCGCCACAGCTTCAGCGATGTTGGGTAGTACATCTTGTGCGCATCCTGCTTCCCTCCTGGTCTCGTTTTGCCATGAGAGACGACCGTGGGAGGGGCGATCCGCTTGACCGGATGAGGGAGGTTGAACAGTAGGCCTCTGGTGCCGACGTGGAAGCACATCTCGTCCTGACGCAGCGTGTCGATGCTCGAGCCTTGGAACACTCGCCGGCGGGAAGAGTCGAAGCGATCCGATGAAAGTAGGTCCGCTTCGGAGAGCGCGTCGATGCAGCCGTTCACCGAGTCCAAGGTGGCCTCGGTACTGGCCGCGCAGCATGATAAGATGTAGTTCTCATGCAGCGCAGCGACGTAAACCTGGATGTCCGTTCCTAGTTCATCGAGCAGGCTGTCTACATCTACTTCGGATACTGCAGGTCTCTGGTGGTGTGGGTAGTCTTCCGGGGGCTGAGGGACGACTGTTTCAGGCGGTGGATCCGCTCGCTTGTTGTACACAACTTTCCCGACGGCGTGGAATATGCCCAGAGCACTCTCCCGTTGAGTGACCAGCTCGAGGGACTCTTGCTCCGTCTTTGTCAGCTGTTTACTTCCGGTAATCTTGGATTTGGTGGGGAGGACCTTGCCCCCCCAACCGCCATCCTTATCACCACGGAGACACATAAACTCCAAGGAGGAGACGGCACTGCGTACATCGCCAATCTCGGCGAGGCGTTTAATCACCTGTGGCCCAGGCGCTGTCCTCCTGCCCGAGCTTTTCGACTCTTTCGCGACGACGAGCTCCAACGCCTTGGAGAGGAAGGTTGGCGCGATCGGATTGAACTCGATGACGGCAACACCGGGATGGTTCAGAATTTCGTGTCCTAGAAGTTTATGTGCTGTGAAGCTGTCCATTGATGCGGTGTTGGTGGATAGAAGGGTTTCAGATATGACTATGATTAACGGTGTTGCGGGCGGAACAGAACCTTTACCGCTGGCAAAGGCATGATTCAGGGAGGGCATATTAGCAGCGAGGAATTGCAAGAGCGTTGACCTGAACGAGCTGAGGGCAGCTGATGACCGCACGACCGTAACGGGGAACTCCTCGACCAGAATGGCTTGCCTGACGCTGGAAGAGGTATTGGATTCTTTAAATTCGTCTTGACTGCGAGCTGCCTCAACAAATTCCAGGCTTCCAAACTTGCCGGTTCTCCCTAGGAAGTCTTCGAACTGGGCCGTCAGGGACACGAACCCTTCCGACGTGTAACCTACGTCCGTCGGATTCCTCCACTCCTTGAGATGGAAGCCCATAGCTCGTGAGAGGAGGTTGACCGTCGTGGTCTTTCCGCTTCCTGCCGCGCCCTTGAGTATCAAGGCCCTTTGACGGGATCGCCCGCTGAACACCTCATCGAGCCAGCCGCGCACGTCAGCTACTTTCCTTTTGTGTACTGCAAGCTCGTCTAGGCTAACCGGAGCAAACTGCTCAGTCCATGGTCTCTGATCCTCCGTCTTGTCTCCGTGGGAGTCTGTCGGACGTGCAGGTAGTCGTGCACCTTGTGCGGTCTTGAGAAATTTTTGTGACGCACCCAGCAATCCGTCCGCGTCCCCCGGGCCAGTATCAAACTTGTCGCGAACCCTTTTCCTCGACGGAAAGGCCGTCACACTTGCATTCTTCGCTTGCGATGCCTGAAGCATGTCCTCATCATCCAGCGAATCATCCTCTATGAAATCTTCCTCGACGTCCTCTGCCGGCGGGGCTCGCTTCGCCGCCGTGCTCGTCGCCGGCTGCGCCTGCTGGCGCTGCGTTGCGGCATTGAAAAACGAGAAGATGGGTTTCTCCTTCAGTTTGGGCTGAGGTCGAGTTTTGGCAGGCTGTGAAGGCCCTGTGGGTCTGCGAGAGGACGATGAGGGAGGTGGTGAACTCAGAGCATCAGGGCTGGCCTTCGCCGATCGCCTCGGTCCTGACTTGGAACCCTCGGCTGCAGTAGTTCCTGTCTTTGCTGGAACTCTCGGCCTCAAACGACGCGATTGGGTAGGCTGTGGAGAGGGAGGGATATCATGATGGCTGTGAGGGTTGACTGCTTCATCATCGGACGATGAGACGATCACCTTCCTTCGGGTGGCTTGGGGCCTCCCCATGCCGCCGGTCAGTAAGCAGCAACAGCGATCCAGGAGGCATCATCCGCGCTGGCAGGCTGGCGCGACGACCGCAAGTGGCGTTGGCTGACAGCGCGGATAGCTTCCGGACATTACAACTGGCGGAGGTGGTGGTGGGGTGCGTAGGTGCGTCCTGCACTCTGGCAGCTTGGTGAGGTCTGGTTTCAATCGCGGCCGCCGACGAGCTAGTAGGCAGGCGATCTTGACGGGATATCACGTGACGACGAGGATGAGCTGCCCGCAGATACTAGTAGATGTCCGGTCCGTCATCAGGCATCAGGCATCAGGCATCCACATCAGGCGCCAAAGGAGACCGAGAATGGGTTGCACCGACATCGTCATTGCCGTTCCCTCGACCAACCACTCTCCTCATCCACAACCACAACAGCACCTGTGAGGCCGGCTGCATACAATGGACGTACGCGAAACAGAGTACATCTGTAGGTGCGGACGAAGTGAGCAACCGGCATCACCAGCCAGCATGCTCATGGGCTCAAACAGAAGGACGTGAGTGAATCCATCCTCGGACTCTGCGCATGGCCTGGCATTATCGCATCTCGCCTCCCCGTCTCCCACCGCGATCCGGAAACTCCCCAGCCTCATATTTCTGCAGTCCGGTCAGCCTTTTGCGGTGGCCAGCGAAGTGTGCGAATCATCCTGGGTCCCATGCCTGGGTTCATGCCAGCATCCAAAAGCTCCTCCAACGACTATACCGCGCGGCTCTGGCGGAGTCCTGCAAAGCTGTCGAGTGGGCGGGACGGGGTGGTTGAACAGCTGTACATTGACAGCGAAGGCGGACCAAGAGCACGCTGCAGTCTGCGGCCCAAACCTGCTCAAGCCTCCTTCCCCCCCGTCCCGGCGGCCCTACCCGCTCCGACCAACCGCGCCGCTCCACGCAGTCGAGGATGAGCATGACGGGCTTGATCGCCCACAAGGCCGCCCTCGCCCCCGGCCAACGCTGATGAGATGCACGCTCGCTCCCTCACCCTCTGGCCGGCCTGACGCTTGGAACTTCTCGCTACATCTCGCTACCCGATGAGATGAGGCCCATCACCTGCCGACCTATGTACGACTGTCTACCATCCATTGTTCTTTGTCCTCGGCCGGGATGGAGCAATAGCTCTCACAGGCCTGTGTGTGAGCCGTTGCTTGGGCTAATGCAGCCCCTATCATTTTCTCTCGTTTCTCCGTCACATTCTCTCCTTCCGGTATGGAGAAGCTGCGCCACTCCCACCGTTCATCCAGTCATGTCCAGCGCATTTGGGAGAAGAAAGCCCACTCACCTGGCGTCCCACGCGTTGTTCCCAGCCCGCCGGTCGCCCCGATCGACCCCCCCAGCAAGCTGCTCGTTAGCTAATCTCCCCCAGACGAGGCAGCAAGTGGTCGATTGACATCTGTAGCACCGTCGCTGTGGTTGCCTTTCCCCTTCCTTTTTCAACCATTCCTAGCCTCATGTCACTCCTGGGTCGTCGTTCCTATTGGGACACATGGGACTTGCCTCGTCTGGCTTAATTTGGGAGCTGAGGCGCGGTATTCTGGCACTACCCCATTGGCCCGGTGTGCTTCAATCTCGCCTCCAGCCTTTCAATTTGCCCGTTCCACTACAGTCCGCATTCCTAGTCCCGCTGCGAGCGCCTGTGCTTAAATATCGAGGACCACTCTCTATGCTGCCACGCAAGCAAACCATCACCGAGTCGAACACCACGGAATCGCCGTCACTTCGTTGTGACTTACGCTCGTTGATAGTTCCCCAACAATCAGCCCCGCAATTTGACCACTTCCATTTAATCCCCTCGAACACCGCGGCCTGATGGCGAAGAAGAAATCCAAGGGCGGCAAGAGAGGAGCCAAGCCAGTAACTGAGGCCACGCCTCCAGATAGTCCATCTATGAGCCAAGAGAGCAACACGGTTGACCCCGAAAACCCCTCCACACAACCACCCACCGTCCCGCCATCCCCGGCCTTAAGCGCCACTCACAACCCATCCGATCCCGCCGTACTCGAGGAGCTATCCGCCGCCAACGCACAGGAATCCACTGCTGATCCTGGCGAGGAGGGCCAGTCTGCAGAACCTGCCAGTGCGGACCCCGCTCAGCTAGAGGACGCACCAGCCAGCGAAGAAATTACTGGTCCTTTGGACTCGACAACAGACGCTGCTGCCGAGGCTAAAGAATCGTCGGCGCCTCAGCCTACGGAAGAAGCGCAGGAAGACGAGTTCAAGGAGGCAGAAGAAGACTTCAAGGAAGCAGAAGAACAGCACAGACCAGAATCTGCCGAAGGGGAATCCAAATCAGAAGAGACAGCAGAGCCGGAACAGCAGGAGACAGCCACGCCGGAGGTGGAGCCTGCGACAGAGGCTCAGCCTGCTGAAAAACCCGAAGAGGCCCCCGCTGCCGAGACCGAGCCGCCCGCCGACTCCGCAGTGGACGAGAAGCCCCCTGTTGAAGACGCGCCTTTCGAAGCAGCTCCTGTCGAAGGAGGTCCCTCTGAAGAAACCCCTGCTGGGGAAGTTTCTGCTGAGAAGGCTGCCGTAGAGGCTGCGCCTGCTGAGGAAGCGCCTGCTGATACGACACCAGCTGAGAAAACGACTGCAGAGGTCCCACCCGTGGAAGAGACAGCTACTAAAGAAGCCTCTGCTACAGAACCTGAGGCACCTGTTGCGGACGCCCCTGTCGAGGAGGCATCTGCTGAGGTAGTTCACATTAAGGAACCGTCTGCTGAGACACCTCCGGCCGAAGAACCTGCTGCTGAACCGACACCGGTTGAAGAAGCTCCTGTGGAGCAACCTATCAGGGAAGCGACTCCGACTTCCAAAGAGCCTGCCGAGACCACCCCAGTCGAAGAGCCGGCTCCCATCGAGGCTGCTCCAGTTGAAGAGCCTTCTACGGAGAGAGCTCACACCGAAGCCGACGCAACCCCTACCCAAGCCCCAACAGTGCCGTCTGTGGGAGCGCAAAGTCGATCCCGTGCCCCGTCGAGAGCAGAAACAGAAAAGGGCACCGCCTTCGAGAGTGCCCTCACGAGTCCTGCAGCTCCGCCAAGGGCACCAGCAACCATGGCGGACAGTTCACTACCCGCGGCGCCCTCGCCTCCTGTAGGTGCGCCAGCGGAGAGCATTAAGAAAGGAGCAAGGACCCCCTCGGTCTTCAGCAGATCTCCAATGTCTGTCGCGCAGATGCCAAATCTGCCGAACTTACCAAGCTTGCCTCCCTTCCACAGCTCCCGACCTCAATCTCCTGGTATTTTCCAGCCGCCGCCTCCCGCTGACTTCCACTCGCCGCCACCCATCTCGGGTTATCCTCACCGCGGCTACGGCGTCCCACCGCCACCGGCTTCCTACGCGGGATACAACGGTTACCCGCCGGGGCCTCCTTACATGTCGCCTCACTACCAGCCTCAGTATCCCGGGTACCCCCCTCAATACGCTGCTTACCCGTCCCCTTCGGTCACAGGATCACGCCAACTTTCAATGGGGAGCTCAGACTTTTCTGGGCTGCTGCAGAAGAATGGGGGCATGGAAGCCGAGGATGATCCCGGCGACCTGTTGTCCCGTGTTTCTTCCGCCATCCCGGATTTGCACAACCTCCTGAGCAAGTACAACCAGACCCGGTCAGAAATCAGCGTTCGGGAGGAGCTGCTCCGCAAGGCTGAGGCCCAGCAGCAGGAAATGCTTAAGCGTAAGGAGGACTATATCGACAACCTTACCAAGCAACTCGAGACCTCCAAGGACAAGTACTCTTCTGAGACTAACAAGCTGCGATTGGAGATTGGCAACCTGGAAGATAAGCAAAAGGAGCTCCAGGAGCGCATCACCGAGGCCGAGACCAGCAGGAAAAATATGGAAGAGGTTAAGGCTTCTCTGGAGGCGCAGACCGTTGAGCTTGAGAAGGAGAAGGTTGAGTTGGAGAAGAATACGGCCGAAGAGAAAGAGCGGCTGGTCAGGGATTTCGACGAATGGAAGGTCAAAGCCAACGAAGGTTTCGAGGCTGAGAAGGTCGCCCTCGCTACCGAATTCGACAGGCAGCTCAAGGAGCACCAAGATGCGTTCGATGGTCAAAAGGCACAGCAATCCGAGGAATTTATCAAGGAGAAGGAGAGCATGCGTAGCAACTTCCAACGCCAGAAGAGGGATATGGAGGCCAACTTCGAGAGCATCCGAAAGGAGCTTGAAGCCAAGCTTAGCAGCTCGCAGAAGGACCTTGAGGAAGCACTTAGGAAGGAACGCGAAAGTCGAGAGCTGTGGAGCAATGAGCGCGAGAACCTGATCAAGAACTGGGAGGAAGAGCGGGAGAGCTTGAACAATGGTTACGAAGAGCAACGCGACCTGCTCACTTCTCAACACAAAAAGGAGAAAGAGGACCTGGAACGCACGTACGCGCTGCTGCACGCCGACCTCACCAAGAAGGCGGAAACGGAGCGGGAGGCGCTCCTCAAGGAGAACGACATGCTGCGGCGGGGCTGGGAGGAGGACAAGGGCCACCTCGAGCGGATGGTGAAGGAGATGAGAGACGTGGCGGACAACCTGGGCAGCGAGAAGGCTCGTCTGCAGAAGATGGTGGAGTGCTTCGGCGAGACGACGGATCTGAAGAGCAAGGGCGACGCATATTAGTAAGTACCGACCGCCTGCACCTCAGTCCGACTGGCACGAGCTTGAGCATGAGCATGAGTATGCACATGTACGTGAACATGGAGGCATGACGGCATGATGGCCTACTGCATGCTACCTTACGACATGACGACTTCACGAGATCCGGCAAGACATGACATGACATGACTGGAGAGCCTTATACTTAATGCTATTTCACGGCGACACAAAAGTCTTCTCCAGGTGTTGGGGATAGGATACATAATCAAGGGCCTTCTGGTATAATGCAAAACTGTCTTTAGAATGCAAATTGATCTCCTTGTTGTTTCCATGTCATGTCATGTCATGCTCGTGCCTTTCCTTCTCCTTCTTCTCTTCCTAGGCTCGTTCGCTGACTTCATCGCCGCCTGTAGCACAGACGCCTTCGGTCAACTCTGCAAGCAGATACTCGACCTCTCCACCACACACTTTACTCACCTACCCGTCACTCCTCCCACTGACATCCTTGATCGCATCCCCTCCAGCCTCCCGTCATTCCTCGGCGACACTCCTTCTGCCCGTCAGCTGCGCAGCGCCTACATTGCCCACACCGTTTCCAATATCCTCACCTTCCGCGTCTTCACCCCTTTCCTTTTCAGCCTAGGTCGCAGATATGACAAGGCTGATGGTCTGTTCTCGAGCATGAGCAACCAACTCCGCGGCAAGAGCACACGCAGGGAAGCCATCTGGCGTCAACACACCTTAGTAGCGGCTTTCACCAGCGCTGGTGCCAAGCAACGCATCAACGCCGCTGCCGGTGCTGTCGTGGATGAAATCGTTAGCATCATTCGACACTTTGCCGATCCGACCGAGGAGGAAGCCATCCGTGTCGCAGTGCGCCGGATCGTCAAGCTCGCTGCAGAGACATGGAGATTCGCTCGACTTGAGAGGGAGATGATCACCGCGAAGCTACCGCCTGCGGACGAAGAGGACGCCGAGGGCCGTGCAAAGGGCTTTTGGCCAGCTTACAACTTCGACCCCGATTCCATCTCGGGCGAGACTCCCACACCCGGTGCCAAAGTCCTCCTCCGATTGTTCCCTGTTATCGAACGCGAGGAGATCCATGAGAGTTTTCAGATCACCGAGAAAGAGATCGGCGACAAGGGCTGCGTGTACAGCTCTGGTCTCGCGCTGTACAATGACGTGCCTGCCTTGAAAGCCAGAAGGGGCGAGATCCGCGTGAACGGAGGCTCGACCGCGGAGCAGGAAGCAGACTTCGCTGCTGCCGACATCGACGCTCCCGTCATGCCAATCCCTCAGAGCTCCGTATCGGAAATGGTGCAAAAGTTCGAAGAAGTGGCCAACTCGGCTTCCAACTCCCCGACGCAGGCTCACATGACGAAGCGTGACAGCCTTTCCAGCGAGCGCAGGCCGTCTTCGTCTAGCCGCACCCGGAGTACTTCCAGAACGTCGCCTCCATCACCGCTGTTTGCTGCGACGGATGAGATTGACAGCCAGAAGAGCGTGCGGATCAGCCGTCGCCGTTCCAGCGCCCGAAAATCCGTACATCGAAGCGAGAGCGTGGCTCGGAGCACCAGCGGCCACACTCTGAACAGCCGGAGCAGCCGGGAGAGCCGATTCGGGACGGACCACCGCAGCGCCGCCCTCAAAGGCTTATACGCGCCTGCCCTGCGACAAGGCGGCGTTAAGATGGAGAGGCGAGATTCCGGGACCGGGAAGCTGGACATAGATGTCAGCGTCTAAGGTTGGCGTCGTCTGCACTTCGTTCTGTTTTAATAGCTTTGTGGCGCGAGTATTGCTATCCGAGCATTTTGTAAGGCGTTGGTGGATCCCGATCTGGTATCTTGGTATGATGGAAACACTGACGAGCCTTTTTATTATTTTTCTCTTGTCTTATTATTCTCTTTTAGTTCCTTCCTGGAACGAGTTACGTTAAGATGATGATGCCACTGGACCATCGCTTCGATTCTTATGTTGCTTTTTAATGTATATTTATTTATTAATCTTTCTCTTGTTGAAATGTTGGAGTTGCTTGAGACGATATGATGCAGGACATGGGGTATAATTGGTACGATATGTATTATGAAGATTTAATCTATGGCGGTGATATGAGCAGACCATGTTGTTATTCAATATAGAGACATATTGCCTATCTTGTTGTCTAGCTAAGTAGCTGTGTAGACATCCCAAGCTCAGCCTCGCGTTCTCAGGCTGGGATGCTAACCGTTGATTCGCTTGAAGTTTCCCGACCAACGAGAGCAGGGGCCGTCTTTCGTACGCATGTGGAGATACCCAAACAACTCTCGAACACCACCCGCAATCGCTCATATACCACCACGATAGAGAAGGCCTGTAGCCAGAAGAAAAGAAGATGGACAGGCTTCCATGTCCCCTTCCGGAAGTGGAACAAGCTCTGGCACCTTACATCAAGACTCGTCAAGAAGCCCTTCGCATCCGTCAGCATCTCACCTCTCACCTGGCGTCTCAGATCCGGGTCGTGGACAACGACTCGGCAGAAACCACCCACCTCACTCTCACATGCCCGCCGGAGAATGTACGGGTCAACCGCATTCCTCCGGAGATGACGGGGCTGCGGCGCCGCTACCTGGAAGCGTTACAGGCCAACATCGCCGCGCGGGAGCAGTGCGCGGCCCTCAAAGAAGAGCTGGGAGAGCTGCGCCGGGCGCACCTCGAAAGAACGTATGCAACCCCCTCTGACTCCGACCCGGATTCCGCGCCCGCGAAAAGGGAGGAGGCATCCCGGACGTACGTGGCGCTGCTGCGGCAGCGGAAGAAGCTGCAGAAGCTTCGGACGATCCACGCCGCGCTGGAGCGGATCGTCAACGTCCAGCCGAACCTGGCGGAGACGGACGTGCAGGAGCTGTTGCGGCGCACGCTGGGCGACGCGCCGGCGCCGCCGACGGTGGTGACGTTGGGGAATGGGGCGCCGGGGTCGGGCGAGGAGGAGACGGAGGAGTTGCTGTTTCGGCTGAAGAAGGAGGTGCTGGAGGCGAGGCAGGGCATGCTGGAGATGAAGGCTAGCGCAGGGAAGTGGGAGGCTCAGGGCGAAAAGGGGGATCTTGAGGCGCAGGTGTATGCGTTGCGATGTGCGAGAGACCGCTTGGTGGAGTGGGTTGAAGGGCAACTGGCCCGGATCACGGAGGGCGAGAGCGAGATTGCGGGTGAAGAACAAGGAGCAGATGAAGAGAACGAGCCAGAAGACCAGGAGTCCCCGCAGATGTACGAGCGGAAGATCAAGGACCTCTACGAAGAGTATGCGGCCTCGAGACAGGCTTTCATGGTGGCTATCAAACAAGTCACAGCGCCCCCCAAGGAGCCGGAAACTTCCCCGACAAGTCCGAAGAAGTCGGAACCCTCGCGTCGAACGGAGTCATCGAGCAAGGCTCTGAAAGCCGCAGATCTCATTCCCTTTGCACCCACCCTGTTGCTGGTCGCGTCTGAGGAGAAGGCCCTCCTCCAACAGACTACCTTCCTGCGGCAACAGATGGCACAAGCATCCGAAGAAACCCAAAAGACCATCTCCCGGCTGGCTCACGAAAGCCCCCTTGTCCCTCCAGGAGCGACCAGTGCGATGGACTGGGTTCATGCTGCGGAAGAAGCGGCGGAGGAGACCAAGCAGTTTCTGGAGGAGCAGCTGCGCGAGGGAGAGGCGCATCTCACTGAGACGCAGAAGATCCTGGAGGAACTGCAGGCACGGAAGGATTTGCTGCAGCAATTGGATGGCACGTTATGATTATCGTATTGCGGGTTGGGCCATATTCATTTTTATTTACCCTGAGGGTGGACGGGTGTCGACGACGAAGGTCTAACAGTTCCATCAAGACTGAGAGAGATACAAGATCATACCATCACGAACGATATCAAGCATCGTCGGCTTTTCATTTTGGGCGTTATGCGGTCTTGTCAAATTTATCTATGCGAAGAACGCACGTGGGGATGGAACGAGGCTGAATCAATCCTACAGGACCCTCCGGGATTACACATATTGACATTAGTACCTACATCAACATATACGCATGTACATACATAACATATGGTTCTGCTAAGCATTGCGAAAAGCCATCCCTTAACTTACAACAATCCCCAAGAGACTGCGCCGAAGATTTTACGGTCAGTAAATTGACGAGGGCCAGCAAAAATGACTTTGCCGCGTGTCTGGGCCCAAACAGGCCACGGCTCGGCGAAACTCGTCACCTTTCGACCAGCCACTGCAGCCAGCCCAACAGTAGGAGGTCCGTCCGGGGGGTGAAAGAAGCCAGGGCATGGATGGGCACCTGGGTAGACCCCAACAAATTCTCTGGCTTCGGTTTCTTTGAAGGCTCTTCGGCGCCTTCCGTTTTTCATGTGCGGTCGTCGTTGCATTTTTTCCAAATCCACGCGAGAGCTGGTGCCGTGACAGGTAGCAAGGGGAATTATCGCAAATTCCTATAGCAGCTGGGGATAACTTCCCCCAATCTACGCAGACCAGAATGTTCAACATCTTCCGGAGACAGGGTGGTGATGCTCCTTTCGACCCTACCTATCGCTTCAGCACCTCGTGGATCCTCTCGCCCCTCGTCCTCGCGCTCGTCCGGACGCTCTTCGCCGTGTACGGCTTCACGACGTTGTTCTTCACGTTGGGGTGGGACTCCAAGGCCAGTTCTGGGAAGGTCGCCGGCCAGGACTTTAGCTACTTCACGATCCTCACGTACTGGGGGCTCGCCTTCTACAATGCTTTCAGCGCGCTGCATTCCTTCAGCTACTGGTTCACCGGCGTACCCTTCCTGAACCGATGGCCCAGGGTGCTTCAAGTGCTGCATAGCATCTACTACTCGAGTGTCGTCACCTACCCTTTCCTTGTGACTAGTGAGTGATCCCTAAACCATGCGCTCAGACCAGACGTGAACTGACCACGGACAGTCGTGTACTGGGTGATCCTCTACAGCGACGGCTTCACCAGCGTCTATGCGACCTGGCGGAACACGTCGGAGCATGGCTTGAACTCGGCCTTCGCGCTCTTCGAAGTCATCTTCCCGCGCACCCTCCCGCTCCCCTGGCTGAACCTCGCCGCCCTCATCCTCATCCTGGCCCTGTACCTGACGCTCGCGTACATCACCTACTACACGCAGCATTTCTTCGTGTACGACTTCCTGGACTTCAACAGCCACAGCGACGGGAGCGTCACCGGGTACTGCTTCGGCATCCTCGCCGGCATCATCGTGGTCTTCGTCGTCGTGCGCTACGTGATCTGGCTGCGGGTCTGGGTGACGGAGAAGAAGATGGAGAAGCTAGGGAAGACGAGTCGGATGGACGGGTTGCGCAAGCGCGAACGCGAACCGGTGCAGTGCGATGTCGAGCTGGGTGGGAAGTGATAGCTAGGAATACATTGCTTGTTGTTAATGTTGTACTTGCGAGCGGGTGCGAGTCTATGTTGCTCAGCCGTCAGTGGCTAAGCAGCTTTGTGTGACAGGCGTTTCTTCTCCAGATTCGCAATGTCTGTGATCCCGTTGTGCTGCTGCTGTGGTCCCTCGAGTAACTGGCACGTTATCTAATGAAAGTACTGGAAAGATTACTGATTCAGTGCACTGATGCCGTCTTTTTTCGCCGGTTACTACACTGCGAAAACGAACATGCCTGCGACTTGGCGTGGGGTTCAAGAGGTACCGCAAGCCCTCAGGGTGGTCCAGGGACCGACCAATGATGCCGCCCGGTGAATTGTAGCTCCGACGCAACCTCCAGAGCTCCAACTGTCCTTACGCGGCTCGCGGCAGTTACGCAACGGCCCCAATCCCCTCACTCTCCTCCCTTTCTTTTCTCATGTTCAGCCATGGCGACTGCTGTGGGTGATCAGTTCTTTCAAGGCTCGACCGGCCGAAACACTCGGGGGTTGCTGCGCATCATCATCCTCTGCACAATCGCTGCGGCCGCTGTCTCCAGCCGTCTGTTCTCCGTGATCCGGTTCGAGAGTATCATCCACGAATGTACGCAGCACCTTGTTCACCCCAACCACACATTTGGCTCTCCTTACTGACTTCCTCGCAAGTCGATCCGTGGTTTAACTTCCGAGCGACAAAATATCTCGTCCAGAATGGCTTCTACAGCTTTTGGGATTGGTTCGATGATAGTACGGCCTCACAATCCCCGCACATCGGCGTTGGAAGCTTCTCAGCAGGACTCGCAGCGCTGACAGGCATCTTACAGAAACATGGCATCCTCTTGGACGTGTTACCGGAGGCACTCTATACCCGGGCTTGATGGTCACCAGCGGTGTCATCTACCACATCCTCCGCTTCCTTACCTTTCCTGTCGACATTCGGAACATTTGCGTTCTGTTGGCCCCTGGATTTTCCGGCCTCACTGCCCTGGCGGCCTACCTGCTCACCTCTGAGATGACACCATCTCCGTCAGCTGGCTTGCTTGCAGCGGCCTTCATGGGCATTGCCCCTGGGTATATCTCCCGCTCCGTAGCCGGAAGTTACGACAACGAAGCGATCGCCATTTTCCTCTTAGTGTTTACATTCTTCCTGTGGATCAAGGCTCTCAAGAACGGCTCTGCATTCTGGGGCGCGTTGACCGCGCTCTTCTATGGATACATGGTGGCCTCGTGGGGTGGCTATGTGTTCATCACCAACTTGATCCCCCTGCATGCCTTCGTGCTGATCTGCATGGGACGTTATAGCCCCAGGCTTTACGTCAGCTATACTACCTGGTATGCTCTGGGAACGCTGGCAAGCATGCAGATCCCTTTCGTCGGTTTCCTGCCCATCAGGAGCAGCGAACACATGTCTGCTCTTGGCGTCTTCGGTCTTCTCCAGATCGTCGGATTCGTTGAATACGTGAGGCAGCAACTGCCGAGCAGGCAATTCCAGACCCTGCTGCGCAGCCTTGTGCTTGTTATTTTCTTGGTAGGCCTCGGAGGTCTTGTTCTCCTTACGGTCTCTGGTGTCATCGCACCATGGACGGGTCGTTTCTACTCTCTGTGGGACACGGGATACGCCAAGATTCACATCCCCATCATCGCATCCGTCTCCGAGCACCAGCCTACCGCATGGCCGGCTTTCTTCTTCGACCTGAACATGCTCATCTGGCTGTTTCCGGCTGGCGTCTATCTCTGCTTCCGCGACCTCACCGATGAGCAGGTTTTTGTCGTCATCTACGCTGTCTTGGCCAGCTATTTCAGTGGCGTCATGGTCAGGTTGATGCTTACACTGACTCCCATCGTGTGCGTGGCTGCAGCGATGGCGTTATCTCAAATTTTGGACAATTACCTTGTTGTCGAGTCGCCCACCCCCGCGGCACAGTCCAACACGAACGCTGAGAGCTTCAAAGAGAGTCTGCGATCGGCAAGGAACCCTATCGTGGGTATATACTCTTCGATCTCGAAGATAACCGTCGTCAGTTTATCGACGGTCTATCTTCTCCTTTTCGTCTTGCACTGCACATGGGTTACCTCGAATGCCTACTCGTCACCTTCCGTGGTTTTGGCGAGCAGACTGCCGGATGGAAGCCAACATATCATTGATGACTACCGTGAGGCATACTACTGGCTTCGTCAGAACACCGCGCCCGATGCCAAAATCATGTCTTGGTGGGACTATGGCTACCAGATCGGCGGTATGGCTGATAGGCCTACCTTAGTTGACAACAACACCTGGAACAACACGCACATCGCGACCGTCGGCAAGGCCATGAGCTCGCGCGAAGAAGTCAGCTACCCTATCATGCGTCAGCATGAGGTTGACTATGTCTTGGTGGTTTTTGGTGGCCTCTTGGGCTACTCTGGTGACGATATCAACAAGTTCCTCTGGATGGTCCGAATTGCTGAGGGCATCTGGCCTGATGAAGTCAAGGAACGCAACTACTTCACGTCTCGCGGAGAATACCGCGTTGATGATGAAGCTACTCCTGCCATGAGGAACAGCTTGATGTAAGTGACAACGATACAAAACTCACAAGACCGACGGCTGCTAACGTTCCTACAGGTACAAGATGTCTTACTATAACTACAACTCCCTTTTCCCCGCAGGCCAAGCCCAGGACCGTGTCCGTGGCTCGCGTCTTCCCGCCGAAGGCCCTCAGCTAAGCACCATCGAGGAGGCTTTCACCAGTGAGAACTGGATCATCCGTATCTACAAGGTGAAAGACCTGGATAACTTTGGTCGTGATCACGGAAGTGCAGTAGCCTTTGAGAAGGGGAACAAGAAGAAGAGAGCAGCGAAGCGTAAGGGCGCTAGGGTCCTTCGCGTAGAGTAAAGAGATATGTGGTAGGAGTTGTTTGAATCGTTTCCTCGCCAAAAGTAGTGCTGCAAAAACATGGCGTTGCATGGGCGTGGTATAGGGATTATACAAATAAGATGAGAGTGTTATTTGCTTAAGAGATCATTTTTTTTTTCTTTGTTCTTCCTTTTCTCCGGTTTCGTCAACCTACTACCTTACGGTGTTGAGACTTGATTCTGCAATTTCCGCGTTGTCTTGTCGTGCCTTCCCATCTTCCGTTCACTTCTCTGCCGCCCCGCAACGCTTTCAAATCCATCAAGGTCGTCGTTTCCGCGTTCCATTAGCGAGCAATCTCTCTTTCTCCCATCACCTTCAAAAGGCCTCGCTTTATACCTATCTTCCTCGACATCGCCGTTCTTCTTGCTCGGTGACTACCTCCTCAGGTCACCTGCACAGCTCTTGGTCATTCATTTTCTATCACTTTGACGTCGCTTGTGACCTCTGGACTTGAGGATTCTCTCAGCTCACTTGACCCAAGTCGACGCTTGCAGCTTGCAGGCTTGTTCCCGCTCTCGCTTGACCACCCACCTTCTCAACTCCGAAATCAACACCTAGATCCTTCCAACTCTTCTTACCGACTGTGCTCGCGGGCACATGTCTGCTGACTGCTAGGATGGCACATATTCCTCCCAGTGGAGGACCCTGGTACCCATATTCGGTTCCAGTCTATGGACCGTAAGCTTGCCTCTTTCTACAGTCCGATGAGCATTTGTACTGACACATAACAGACCACTACCCCATGGTGTTCCAGTTCCAGCACCGCCGATGGGCCCATTTTATCACGTACCGCGCTCGCCTTCGCCTGAAGATTTGCCTGACGGATCGATTCTCTATTTGAACGAGGAGAGTGGAGGACGTGAAACAACCAAGCCACCTGTCAAGGACGACGCTGAACCGATGGCTCCTCCACCACCGCCGTTCCTATTCCCAATGCCACTGCCAAACATTCAGTACAACGTAGCTTGCCACTGCCAGCCATTTGCACCTCAGCCTCCTGCACCTACCCCAGTGCCTGGGCCTGGCCTGCCTTTGACGCAGTCCCCTGGTGCCGAGCAGGCTCTTGTGCCATTCGAGTCCTCTCCGGCTCCGGCTGAGGCGAAGAACGATACTGAGGAAAAGAAGGAAGACGACAGCAAGTCTTGTGTCGTTCACAGCAACCAGACCATGCCGGTCGACCCTATGAATCACCAACATACTCACTTTCACTATTGTCAGTGCCATCCCATTTTACCACCGCAGCCTCCGCCTCCACCTCCACCTCCATCTGCTCAACCCCAGGAAGCTCCCCAACCAACCGGGCCCCCGCCGCATCCACCGCACCATTACTGCGTCAGGTGTCATAGACTGCGCTCTTCGAGATTTCGAAAAGAGAACCCCATTTGGGAGCACCCTCCGCCATCCATTTGCCGCATATGCCGCGGAAAATTGGTACTGCAGAAGGAGGAGGTGCCACCAGAAGCGGGTGACACGATCAAGAAGTATCGAATAACGCTAAGAACACCCGGAGACCCATCTCCAGAGCATTGTGCTACTTGCGAGACTGTCACCAAAGAAGGTCCTCTTCCGCCGCATACGCGAATCGCGTACATCGAACGCGAGAGGCCGGACGACGCCGAAGGAAAGGATTTTTACCGTATATAACACCTGTCCAAAACTAACATGTTGATTGCTGACTTCAATTTTAACAAATAGATGCACCAAACGAGGAAGTGATATATCGCCGCACAACGATACGTGAGGATGATTTGTCCCCAGAGCCTCCATATACTCGAGGACGCCCGCAAGCGCGTTACGAGATACTACGTCGACGTACAATCTCCATATCACCGCGGCCTCATGGCCGGATTCCGTCAGAGTCCCCAGATGACTTACAATCAGCTCATTCCCGGCTAGCAGAACATTCGTATCGGCATGTGAGGGCACCATCTCCGGTGTACCACGAAGGTAAGCGGTTTGAGAGGTCGCCGTCTAGCCACCGTACATCAACGCCATTGCGTGGTATAATTCGGGATCCAAGCCGGCCAGGACGCAGTGCTGAAAGCACTCTTGCTCAGTACGGAGGCCACAGGGTTCAGTTTGCACCGGAACCATCGCCTACTTATCACCCAGGAGACCGGCAGGAGGATGACTATCCACGTGGACGAGCTCGTTCGAGAAGCCATACTGTCAGAATCGACCATATGGAGCATCCACGTGCTCGTAGATCCCGCAGCGGCGAGAGAGTACACTACGAAGATGATCTGATCGATCATGTGCATCGTGTTAGGATCACCCGAGAGGAGTCCCCGCCCACAGTGATGCACCGCTCCCCTCAGTTCACGCCGTCTCCAACGTACGCCCATCCAAGGGATCGCCCCCCCAGAGCCACCAGCGTGCCACGTCAGATGTCTGAGCCGCCTTCTGCCATGGAACCTCCTCTGAAGATGCCTCTGCCTTACCCTATCAGTCCTCCCGAATCAAATGCTCGAGGCCCGCCACCTAGACGCACTGTTGACGGCTTTTGGCGTCAGAAAGCGGAACAGCGTGCCTCAGATCAAGATTTAGGCGGCGGCAATCGGTATTCTCCCCCTGCAACAGGGGACTGGGAAAAGGAGGTGGAAGTGAGGGAGTACTGGGAGCAGAACCAGAGGGGCAGACCTGAAAAATGGAGGGAGGTCCGCGAGACGGTGAGAGAAACGAGCGCCAACCGGAGCGAGCAAGAGTCAGGTCCCAGACCACGGAGCCCCCCTAGGATGATTTATAGGGGCTCTCCGCCGCCTTTGAGAGAGTCGTACAGGGTATATCGCCGGCGAGACGCTCGGAGTCCACCGTCACCTCCGCCAAGGTCCTGGAGGGACGTTTAGAAGGCTCGCTCTTTCATATCTGGGCGATTACCACTGCTGACATGAGCGAATGGGCCAAATGGGCATTTCTTGAGCGGCAAGGAGCGTAACGTGGCCCAGATTATTTCAAGGCCAACATTTGTAAGAATAGTTTTCACAGCTCGGAACTCCATTATCGACAATAGTGGAACAAACATCCTATACGCAATAGTCTTTGGATAATTTCCGGAGACGCGATTATTCAGCTTAATGAAGGAAAAGTCGGGTATCTAGCAAGAAATGATTAAATACAACTCTGAAGAGAGCGGCGTGCAGATTTGAAAAGAAAAGCTCATACGATGTTGCCACGAGCTGTACAGTCGTCCTTAACTGGATTCGCAAGCCCTTCCCGATTTCCACATCCACTGTGAAACATGAAGAAGCACAAAAATCATCGCCCACATCACCATCCAATCAAACGCCGGGTTAGCTCAATCGGTAGAGCGTGTGGCTCTTATAGCAAGAATCACCTCAAGGTTGCGGGTTCGAGTCCCGCATCCGGCTTCTTCTTCTTTTGCTTGTTGAAAATTGTTGGTGGGTAGGAGTATTGAGGATGCGCGTTTTATTTTTTCTTTCTTCTTTTTGGTGGAGCAGCTTTGTCTTGGCAGGGAAAATAGGGGGTAGCCTCACAACTCATCCAAGAGCCGTATCCGGGGATCGTCGTTTGCGGCCGAGCGGGCCGGCGAGGACGGAGACCAGGACGGAAGCACACGTTTCGCGGCCGAACGGCTCGTGGCTTCGGCGTGCATCGCGCTGAGCATCTCCTTGACGGGCGGCGGGGCGGGAACGTTGTCGAGGTCGAGGGTGTGGCGGGGTCGGCGGGAGGGTCGGAGGCGGAGGTCGGAGAAGAGGGAGCGGGGGTGGAAGCTGCCGTGGATGGAGTGGTGGACGACGAAGGCGAGGGCGAGGCAGGCGAGGCCGACGAGGCTCATCCACACGATCCGGACGCGGCGGCGGGACTGGGCCTGGCGAGCGCGCTCGAGGGCCTCGCGGGCGTCGACGCGGCGGCGGGCGGCCTCGAGCCGACGGTCGAGCTCGGCAGTCCGCTCGGTGCTCCGGCGCAGGCGGCGCTCGAGGGCGTTGAGGTGGCGGGCCTGGGGCTCGAAGCCGGCGAAGGCGGCGAGCTGGTGGCGGACGTCGTCGGCGGCGTCCTGGGCGTCGGCCTGGAAGCCGGCGTGCAGGTCCCGGGTCAGGCTGGAGAGCTCCTGGAGGGCGCCGATGGTGGAGCGGAGGGTGGCGACCTTCTCCAGAATCGCGTACCACTTCACGTCCAGCCGGCGGGTGGTCTCGAGGGAGTGGTTGGAGAGCGCTTGGAGGGCGGCTTGGAGTTCCCTGGTATGGTGTCAGAGAGCCGTCTTTTTGGTTTCCTTTGTGATATGTGCTTTTCTCCCATGTTGCGTATGGAATTCTCTGCTCCTTTGAGCAGGCACAGGTGAAATACTCACTCGTCTCTCTTCTTGGCCCTTTGCCTCTCCCGTTCCACGTCCGCTGGCCGGACCGGCTTCGGCGGCGCCGATAGCATCGCCGCTACGAGCCCGTCTCCTTCTTCCCTTTCCCTCCCCCGCTGCTCCGTCCTCGCTTTGTTCGCGTCATCGGTCCGCGTCGGCGACCGCGACGAGCCGCTCTTGGAGGTCGACTTGAGCAGGTCGACGAGGGAGGTCGGGTGGTGCAGCTGCACGCCGCCGGCGGACTCGCGGTCCTTCGAGTGGTGGCCATGCCGGCCGTGGTGATGGTGGGGCGAGCTGTGCTTCGAGGAGGAGTGGTGATGCAGCGAGGGCAGATGCGATCGTTTGGCGTGCGAGGAGAGTTTGGGGAGAGCGGTATGGCTACGGCGGAGGTGCGGCGGCTTCGGCCTGTCCGAGGAGGACTGGTCAGGGGGCTCCATGCGAGGAGGTGACGGGCGTCCGAGGCGCTTCTATCTGTTGTGAGGGTATCGAGGGGTTGCGGCGTTACAGGCACTTGAAGGATGGTGTTGTGCACATGGTGGGAGATTGTGATCGGTGGTTGTGGTTTTTATGTACAAACGAAAGGTTATGTCCATTTGTCCCTTCCGGGTTGATGGTTGATGATGGTCGGCTGGAGTCGATGTCATAGCTCCCAGGGTCGGTCGATCCCATAAGGCTGAATCGCATAGAGTTGCCAGTCGAGCAAAGGCAACTCATCCTGTCACAGCACATACGGAAAAACACTCAACCTGCTCATATTGATATGCCTCGAGATGTAAGTAGTACATGTTAGCCATGATCATACATCGTGATTGGGAAAACCGATGTCTTCGTTCGAGCAAGTTCCCAGCGGAAATTCAGATAGCGGAGAATATTACCAGAATCCTGTAAATATTGAACAACCCGATAGCTAGAATTTCACCTGACGGTCTCTCTGGGTATACCTATATATATCGTCGATAATCTTAGACAAACGGAACGTAACCATACGCCCTCAATCACACGCCTCCCACGCCTCCCCACGACCCCTCGCTCCCCGCCGAATTTGATCTCGCAGAAGCTGATTGTACTCGAACCACATGTCCCTTAGGAGAATGGTGTACTCACTTCCCTGAACATGTTAATAACTGCTTCCAACCCGAAAAGCAGCCTGGGGTTGACTCTGGATGCCTTAACCCCTTGATCGGTGCAGCCCCGGAACACGAATGCGACATTTGCGACAGCGGCAGCGCTCCAGCTCCATCATGACTTGAGCATCTTGTTGCGCTTCTCCCTCCGGCGCAGACGCTCCACCCGCTTCTTGTGCATCTTCTCCGCCAGCTTCTCGTACCGCGCCTTCTCCTCCTTGGCCTCGCGCTTGTCCTTGATCGCTTGGACCCGTTTCTGCGGAACTGTTGTTAGCATTCCGGTTGATAGCGAAGACAGGCGCGCTGCAGACGTACTTGACGCTCCGCCTCCTTCTCCTCCTTCATCCCCTTTTCTTTGGCTTTGATGGCGGCGAGCGCCTTGCGTTCCTCAGCGCGTTTCGCATAGGAGGTCTGACCGGCCGTCGGACGGAAGGGCTTTCTGTTATCGTGCCACTGCTTGCCTGTTTTTAGGACCATGTGTTAGTAACTGGCAAAGGAAATCCGTATCTGAAAACATAAGGACGAGGGACGGGACAGAAGCGAAGGATGGTGAAAATGCAAGAGAGAAGGAGGCCACGCACCGTTGACTCGCATGCCCTTGGGCGCCGGCGTGGGTGCATTCGGCTTCGCAGCCGCGACGGAGCTATCTGCAGACATCGTTTGGGGATATGAAGAGGTGATTGCGGGTATGTGAAAGGGCGGGAAATCTGGAGCGGTGGATGGCAGATAGAGATAGGCGGATGGGGCAGAGGCGCAAGAAAGTTTTGGGGTCCGGGTGGTCCTGGCGGGGCCTGGATGCCTGAGGAGGAGACGGCACCGGGGGACTGGCGCGGCTTCCCACCAGCAGCTGCCCGGACTGGTCGGAAAGGATCAGATAAGATTCTTCGCCCACGAGCAGCGCAGGAACGCCGACGGATCTCGTCGATGACATGGGTCGGACATCGGTACCTGAAAAATATCATCGTCGTCGTCACCGTCACTGTCGTTGTCTGTTCACCTCTGCAAGGCCACGCCGCCAATTCACCCCAAGCACTCTAGTAGGTACGCACCGGCGACATTGCCCCCCAGCACGATACCCACATTTTGCAATCACATTCCCTCCGCGTCGACCGGGATGGCCCCACTGACTCTTCTTCAGCCGCCCGCCATGCTCCCTCGATAATATCGCCCGTCGCCCCCTCCTCGCTGAAAATCCCAACGGTCAAGCCGATCTTTCTCCTTTCCTCGTACCGCCCAGGCTGCTGCTAGATACCGATGGACCTCTCCAAGGAAACCGTGCCGCTGATCATGGGTGGAGAGCCGACCGCGCTCGCGGAGGGCGCCAAAGAAAAACTCCAGGGCCAGGGGAAGGAGGCCCTGAAAGACATCGCCTTCGGCTCGATCGCCGGCATCGCGGGCAAGTTCGTCGAGTACCCCTTCGACACGATCAAGGTGCGGCTGCAGTCGCAGCCGGAGGGGCGTCCGCTGATCTACGAGGGACCCCTCGACTGCTTCAAGCAGTCCCTGCGGAAGGATGGGTTCCTCGGCCTGTACCGGGGCATAAGCGCGCCCTTGTTCGGCGCCGCCGTTGAGACGAGCAGCCTATTCTTCAGCGTACGTAGATCCGCTCCATCGCTCCGATCCGTTGCGTTTACGCGGTGAACCCTCCGCTAACCTCCGCGGCCACAGTATCGTATCGCCCAAGACGCCCTGCAATCGAGCATATACCCGGCCACCCAGCCGCTCCCGCTGTCCGCGCTCATCTTCTGCGGCGCCGGATCGGGAGCCTTCACCTCTCTTCTCCTCACCCCGATCGAGCTCGTGAAATGCAAGATGCAAGTTCCCGTCCAGGCGACGGCGGGCTCCGGCCTCCGCGCCCCCGGCATCCTGTCCATCATGGCGTCCATCTATCGCCACCAAGGCATCCGCGGCTTCTGGCACGGCCAGCTGGGCACCCTCATCCGCGAGACGGGCGGCTCGGCCGCCTGGTTCGGCGGCTACGAAGGCACCAGCCTCTTCTTCCGCCGGCTGCGGCATCGGAACGCCCAGAAGACGGCGGCGGCCACAGACGGCGGGCCAACCACGGCCGAGAGCGACGAGCTGGCGGTGTGGCAGCAGATGGCGGCCGGCGCGGCCGCAGGCATGTCCTACAACTTCCTCTTCTACCCGGCCGACACGATCAAGTCGCGCATGCAGACTATGGACGTGACCGCCGTCGGGGTCCGCCATACCTTCGGCAGCGTTGGTCGGGCTATTTGGCGTGAACACGGATTGAAGGGCCTCTACCGTGGCTGTGGCATCACTGTCGGTCGGTCCGTGCCTAGCTCTGCTTTCATCTTCACGATTTATGAACAGTTGCGCAAGACGTTTGGTTGAGATGTGGTTGGAGAGTGGGGGAAGGAAGAGGGAAGGGGGGAGGTCTCTGAATGAATTTCTCTCCTCTGATTGGAGACGGGATGTCCCCCTTTCATCTTTTATTACTTCTCGGATCTGTTCGGTCTTAGTGTTCTTCTTCTTGTTCTTTCCGGCCGATTTATGATATCACTTGAAGCCTTGTCTTTTAGTTGGGGGAGGTGGTGGTTGTTTCTTCAGCGCACAGCGTTTCCTTCTTTTCTTTCGTTTTCGGCTTTCCCAATTTTCCATGGATCTAGATATTTCTCCGGTCTCACAAAAAGCAAGCTTGTGCGGATCCGCATCGCTGCCTTATTTCTTCTCCTTTTTAGGGGATCGCTTTGACGATTGTAGGGAGAGAGAAAAAGGTAGAAAGCGACTGGGAAAAATGGAAACAGTATTTGTCATATTTAAAGACCTAGATATCCTGTATATGTGTCCAAAATGACAAGGAGAAATGGTATCGTGAAAGAGAATAAGAAAGAGAAAACATTTCTGAGATGAAGATCCAACAACCCCTGAGAGAAACTCCGTAAACAAGATCGAATGAACCAAGACATTTTTTTAATACACAATGGAAGTGAATATCCAAAAAAGGAGGAATTGAAAGGAGTAGGATCTCAGACGGAGGTCATTTGTTATGGATGAGGAAGTTCCGCAGGGAATCCCAATGGTCCGAGTTCACGTATCTATTTTACCGGAGGAAACAAGGAAAGAGGGGAAATTCGAGTCAGATCATGCGGACAGAACAGAGAATTCGGAGGGGTTGGGGATACGAGAAACTCACATGTAGTACATGCTGCTCCGCAGACTGGGCTGGACGGTCTCCGGATGCCAGCGGAAGACGTACATGACGGCGGCCCAGCTGAGGCTGGCGAAGACGGGCCAGGCGTGGTGGGAGACGGCGGCGCGGAGGCCGGGGTCGCGGATGAGGCCCCAACCGCCGCCGCCGCCGTGGATCCGGCCCTCGCCGGGGGGCTGGACGAGCAGCTTGGCGACGGCGAGGACGACGCGGGCGAAGACGTAGATGACGATCTGCTGGCTGATGCTCGAGTCGCTCCGGCCGAAGACGGTGTAGCCGCCGAGCAGGCCGGCGAAGAAGCTGTCCCAGTGCCGCTCCTTGCCCGTCGGGGAGGCGTGCCGGAGGGCGAGCATGCTGCCCTTGTAGACGAGGGCGAAGAGGGCGAGGTTGCGGGCGTGGGCCCGGGTTGCTTTGAGGACGAGCGAGAGCTTTTGTCGGAAGCTGTGGAGCGCGCGGAGCGTGGGCGCATTTGTTGTCAATTCACCCGGACATTCTCTCTTTCATGTTTGGGGCGGGGCAGAGGAGAGGATGGGAAGAAGCAGAGGGAAAATTCACGTACGTTCCGCTGCGAAAGAGGAATATCATCCTGCACAGGGACGTCCCCCCCAGGTTAGCGGATATCTCAAGATGCCGTGAAGGGGCGGCCCGCGAACGGGGGGAGTAGTTGGTAGCGAACTCACACCAGGGCATGCGGAAATCGCACCTTCGAGCCGTAGACCGCGCCGTTCCGGATGCCTTTCACCAATGTGAGGAGCTCATGGTATTTCGGGTCCAAGATGATCTTCTCTATCTTTTCCACAGAGGCCTGTGAGCAGTCGAGTCAGCTGCTCGCGGTTCCTCCGTTTGACGGCCTGACAGCAGGGCGGATGGTAACCTCTATCTCCTTCATAGGGAGCTTCTCCAGGATCCTCTGTATCGGCAACCAATCCATGCCTGCGGCGTCGCGCGGTTATCTTTGCGGCGGAGGCGCAACTGACGTCTCCCCAGCAGCCCTCGGCTTACGTTCGGAGAGATCGGAGCAAGGGGAGGTCGACGGAACGGTCAGGCGGGAACAGGGAGGTAGGCGGTTAGGAGGATGGAGGAGGGGAGAGTAAAGAGAGGCCTAAGACGGTGAAGGAGAAGCTTCACATGGGTTGCTTGTTGTAAGTTTATTGTTGTCGCTGCTGCGCGCTCGAGGGAGGTCGTGAATGCATTTGCTGTAAAGGGCCTCGGCACATGCGCGGGAGGTTGCATCACCGACCCGCGAGCTGGAACGCTCGCTTTGGGCTTAGCGCGTCGTGGGGGAGAGCCGTGACATGTGATGAAAGCCTTGGCGACCGGACAAGAGAGACGTGCAACAAAGCTCCAGACATCGTGATAATTTCTGTCATATTGTGAGATAGGCTCAGACGGTATCGGATGCCTGAGAAACATCCATAAGCAGTGCTGGTGTTCTAGGCGTGTCTGCAAGAATGTAATGCTGCTCAATGCTCAAGATTCACAATGGTTGATGTGAGTTCAGGGTCCAGGGGCTAGCGAGGACAAGGCTGATATACAATCTATGCACACCTGCGGTGCTTTCGCCTAAAAAGCTGTGAAGGAAGAGACGCTGATGTGGTATAGCTGACTACTTCCGAAGTCTCAGGGCACAGGAGAAGGAGAAGTACTCTATAGTAAGCTCGTGGTATTCTCACGGTCGCCAACACTATTACAGTATCAGAGAGAAAGCCATGACAGCCTTGCTGGTACCCCCGATCTACCTTCGAATCAAAGGGTGCCATGTCTAATCGTTTTCTCCCGCAGGGGTGACTTGATAGAAAAGGAAGAAGGCACGCCAAACAATCCCCGACATTGCTCCGAATCAGTCTCAGTCAGCGTCACTCATCATCTCTCGGAGCATCAATGACCTTGAACATGGTAATGAGATGTCGCGGGATGAAAGTTGCGTGGGAAATCGTATGAGCTTTTGCTCTCCGTGATCTCCGGGTTGGGTACCTATGTAAATCACTGAAGTGGGTATCTACTGCGGAATGGCGGAGCAGGAGAATGTATATATAGCAAGAAGTCTAGAGGTCTCCTTGCGGACCTACTATAGTCTCAACTCGAGGATTGGTTGCAGTGTCATGGATAGACTATGATTGGGTCTGTGGATGGCACAGCTTGTCCTGAATTCTTCGGATCTTGAGTTTTACAAGATGATGCTTGTGATGAGGCCGCGCATCCTTCTTCGTGAAAGTAGTGGCTCTAGTTGCTGCCGGTCCCGCGTCCTGGGTAGGTGTACATCGCGAAGGTGACCAGGTGGAAGTGCAGACTCACAAAGTATATAAACATATCTGTGCATTGTCGATAGCGGTACGCGTGAGAGGATGAAGAACGACTCAGGGGCTTCGGCGAGCGAACATACAGAAAGGAGGTGGCATTTCGGCGCCATGGCTAACATGGCGTCGCGAGGACGCTGCGCTTTCGAATTTGAGTCCTCCTGTTCGAGGGCACGAGACCTCAAACCCCTTTCTTTTGTCTGCAGTGCTCAAAATAAAAATAGCAATTAGTGCCGAAGGCATCGTGAGCGCCATGGGAACAGGTAGATCGGTGCCATCGGCTAGGCGCGGCGATCGATGGTCGAAGCCGAAGGTTAATAATTAACCCACCGGTTGTTGTTTTTGTGCCTCGTTCCTGAATCAGGAGCACGCAACCCCTGATCCATCAAGTTTCGAGCTCTTCTCGCGGAAGGTTTGCTGTCCGCGTGAGTTATTCGCACAGTACTGGCTAACGACGCCTGGGCCGGCAGAATGCGGGAATATTGGGTTGGTGGTGGAAGGTGTGGTCGTGGATGTCGCTAGAAGATGCGCTGCGTCTGCGGGGAAGAGGTGGATGGATGCCCACCCGCATCGGAAGCAGTCGGCCGGTGGGATGAGCGAGGTACGGTAAGAACAGTACAGTAGGTATGAGTATGTACCTATAACACTGTTCAGGCATGTATATGGTAGACTTGAGTTGCGTCGAATGATAAAGAGTCTGCTCTCTGGAGAACAGCCTTGCCGGTTGCCCTTCCGATCCGGTTGCACCCTAGGGTAACTGGGGTGAATCAGAAACAGAGAAACACCGTTGGTATTTTGCATGTGGGGGAGGGCGCAGGAGTGAAGAGCCCAACGCGCGTGGCATCTGTGAGCTGCTGCAGTGGCAGTGGCTGTGCCGTCATTCCTGGGGGTCCCCGTCGCTTGCCGGGCAACATGGAATTTCCTCAATTGATGGTGCATTTTTCGGCATCAGGTGGACGTAAATACTTCGCACATCTGTCGGAGATGTACATTTGTATTGGTGAAATCCGTTTACAATTCAAGGGCTTGTTCTCAATGTTCGCACGCGTGAAATGGCACGGCTTGCGGGCGCGCGGGGATGGGAGACTTAAGGTCCTTTATAGTTACCACCTACCTCAGACAGTCAGTTAATTGGATCAGTTCCGTGTCGCTGGGTATGCGTTCGCTGGGGTGAAAGGGCTTTCGCTCTGTAGCACTCCCCGGGAGGATGGCCGCTCGATTACAGTGAGGTGGAAGAAAGTGTGAATTGGTGGTATCCATATTCATGTATGCCCGTCTGTAGACCGTTTGATGGCAGAAGCTGGAGTCGCAAGCGCTATGATCGCCCGGCCGTCTTTGTTCTGGACGCCCCCCTACCGGCTCCCCTCCCGCCCCCTGTGGTGCCTCCGCCTCTCTCTCCTCGTCGCCGCGTCGCTTGCTCGATCCATTCCCCCGCCATTTGCGACGGCGCACGGCAGAGAGCGGACGGCGGGAAGCACCAAGCAGCCCCGGGTAACCCCAAACCGCACCAGACGGTGTGAATCCGTGATCGGATTGGCCTCTCGACCGATTTTAAACTGGGCTGACCGACCCGATCCCACGTCCTGGACTGTGGCTTGCCCCTCTGGCCACCGCACTCTGCACGCTACGCACGCATCATTCCTCCTGCCCTTATCGTCCTCCGCTGTTCAGTACTACCATTGTATTCTTCTGCTTCTTCGATCCTGTCACTCTCCTTCCCTCTCTAACCCGACCCTCCCTGCTCTCTGCTTCTCCTCTCCCTCTTCCCTCTCCCCTATCCCTCCGCCGAACTATCCCATCCCTCCACTGTTTCGCTCCGTCGGTATCTCCTGAAGTGTGGAGATACAAACCCGCCCTTCCCGCTGATCCGCTTCGTCTCCGCGGTGATTCCAGTCGCTGGATTTACGTCAGCGTCCCAGCCAGGCCCGGCACGCTCCTTGAACCTTTCGACGGTTATATCTATCGTCCTTCTCTCCCGTCACCTCACCTCGGCTAGGTAGCCCATCTCCCTTCTGTTGCTCAGGTGTGTTTGAATTCCCCCAATTGCGGTGCACCTTTGCAAAGGTCTCCACGCCGTCTGTAAACTGCAATGGCATTAGATCAACCAAGGATAACCTCTAACTGGACGCCCAGTGATATATCCACAGCAGAACCCAACCGTCCTGCATAGGCACAGCTCAACTGTATTCCATTCGACCGAATATTACCTGTCACATTGGCAAATATATCGCATAAAGAAAGTGGGTGGTTTAAAAGGTGCAGGGTGTCGAGACCACGGCTGCGACGTTCCGAAAACTCCCGGGTCTGCAGTATACTTTCCATCCCAGAACATATACAAGGGAGCGTGTGTACCAAGGCCACAAGGGGCGGAGACATCTACCGCGGAACACACGCATCCGTACACTCTCACCGAGGGTGATACAGTGGAATCTCCCTCGGAAAGTCATACTGTGAATGCGGTGTGCTTCGCTGTAAACCCCAACAATAAGCCGCGAATATGTCTGAGCCAACGCCGGCAAAGAGATTCAAGCCGGAGCCAATCGAGACAAGTACAAGGTCGAGTAAAAGACTCGCACCAGAGCCAGTTGAGACTTCCACACGAAGCTCCCGAAAATTCGCCCCCGAACCCATAGAAACGACCAAGAGTTCCCGTAGATTTGCACCCGAGCCTGTGGAGACGTCAACGAGAAGCACGCGAAAGTTTGCCCCTCAACCCATAGAGATAACAGTTAGCAGCAGTCGAGAACAGCAGCCAACAGACGGCAGCGGGAAGGTGCGTAGGAGGTTCAAGCCTGAGCCAATAGAAACGACGAAGAGAAGTAGGCGAAAAGACAGCATAAACGAGGATGATCCGTCGGCGTTAGAAGGGGAGCAGTCAGGCTCGAGCAGCGCACGCCCGCGCAGGAAGTTTGCTCCCCAGTTGCTTGAGACGGCCCAGCGATCAAGAAGAGCAGGAGACAGCGAGCCCGTCCTCCGGCCGCATGATGCCACGGACGCGCTACCAGCTAACCCAAAGTCGATACGGCCGGGGTTGCAACCCATCCAAGATGGATCTATGTTGAGCTCTAGGAATATTCCGATGGTCAATGACCTGAGACGGTCTGAATCCCCCGGAATGCAGCGCTCGAATTCCCGTGGCAGTAACCGTTCCCATTCATTCAGGGTCCCTGATCTGGATCCTATCGAGTCGTCACAGTCGGAAGAATCCAATCCTGCTTCACCAACCACCTCGCTATCTTCGGCTGATCGCGCCTATCCGTACAAGCACGCCACCAGAATGCGGGAGAGTGTCGACGAGAGAGTCAAAGGCTACCTCCTGGAGCTTGCTGCGAAAGCAGCCGAAAAACAGCTGCGTGAGACAGCCATGGCAGCTTTCCCCAACAATGAGTTCCACGAACCTGTGGATCATTTTATAGACGCTGAAGAGGAAAGTTCAGAGCCATCCAACCCTGACTCTCCCTTCTCGCAAATCTTATTGCCACATGAGCGTCCAAGCCGGTTTTCGCGGGACGATCAGTCGTTCACAACCATCGACTGGGATCTCAAGTCCATGCAGCAACATGGCGAAAAGCTACAATTACAGAAAGAGATGGAGAAGAAAGCAGAGGCAGAGAAGATGAAGTCGGCAGCTTTTGGTCCTTGGGGCGATCCGTCCGCTGCACTTTTCGCCGGTCAGCAAGCTAAGCTACAGAAGGATGCGGAGCTCGAACGAATGCGCAACGATGCCAGGCCGCCAATGCTAGGAGGAGATATTGAATTTCCACGATGCGAATCCCCGGCGCCTGAAAGATTCGATGTCACTCAAGCGACCTCGGCCCAGAAGAAGTCCATGTGCTATCTCACCGAGCAAATCAAATCACAGGGGGTGAACGGACTTTGGCACGCTCAGCCGGCGGAAGTGAAAGCTCCCCGCGCTTCTCTATGGCGCAGCCCGCAGAAAAAGCCTAGCAACGAGGGTGGCTTATGGGGAGGCTATTGCAAGAAAACCGGCACCACACCTCCCAAAGGACACTCCGGGTTGCTGACCCCAAATGAGGAGACAGGCAATCCTTTCGAGAGTCCGCCACCCACTCCGGCACAGCCGACCAGACCGGTATGCACGCCGCAAATATCGTCTTCACATGATTTCAGGACCATCGATGAAAAGCTGGCCACCGAAGCGGCGATCGAGGAGGAGTTCAACGACGCGTTTGTTACGCAGGTCTACAATTACTTGTCCTTGGGTTACCCGTCCATCGCTCGGAACTTCGACGAAGAGCTCAGCAAGATCTCCAAAGCGCCGATCTCGGAGCTTCGCAAGGACGACCATCTGGCGGAGAGTCGAGGGTACATTCGGCTTGGCGAGGACGACTCCGTCAGCAATGGGGTTACGGAAGAGTCCTGCAACCGATGGAAGGCCCTGCGAACGTACATCCACGAGTGGGCGAGACAGCAACCGCATCTGAAGAATGAAGGACAGTCGCCGGGTCCTGGCATGGCGGTCCGACGAGGCAGTTGGGCATGGTAGTCACGTCGCATCCTGGGTGTATGGTGGCGATATATCCGTGTTTAAGTATGGCGCAACGCGAAAGCGGTTCCACCGCTCCTAGATTTGGGTGTCCATTAGCTGTTTCTTTTCCTCTCTTCCTTTTCTGTCTTTTCTTCTTCAGCGACAGGGATCGGTGTTCCAGGGAAAGGTGTACATAGATAGAACCTGTCATTATAGATTCGCCGCCATGCATGGGTGACGTCACGTCCAAGGAGCATCGCAGTGATTTTGCAATGATCAGACTTGCGACCGCATAATAATACAGATACATGTACTAGTATTTCATTGCCTGTAACTTTCTCCGAGGGCCCTTTACAATCATAATCATCGACATCGTCCACCAGCATTTGGTCTATTCTCTGACGGACTTGAAAGCACCGTTCTCCAAAAGAAAAAAAAAAGGAAAGCACATGGGACGAATATTGCCTGCACCTTTCCGACATCTGATGACTCGCAAGACATCGGTACATACCTTACCATACGGACATATCAATCCCCTTGAGGGAAATACATTCGGGGGCGAGCCGTTGCTGAAGGGGATCTCTTAAGCGTCCTTCGCATGCGTCTTGCCCTTGAAGGTCCAGTTGTTGAGGTAGCCGCAGCCGGCCTGGGAGGTGATTCGGTCGAATGTCAGCGCGGAGCCCTTGATTGATTTTTTTTCTGCTGTTGGTGGGATAGATGGAAAAACACTCACACTCAGGTAGGTCGCGTAGCCGAGCCAGCCGAGGTAGGGCAGGAGGAGGTAGCCGGCGAGGGGGTCGACCTGGCCCCAGATGGAGGCGAGGTAGCCGGTGAGGCCGGTGAGGGCGACGAGGTCGGCGGTGGCCTCGATCGGCCGGCCGAGGCCGAAGAAGAGCGGCATCCAGAGGAGGTTTAGACCTAGCTGGATGGTGTAGAGGGTGGCGCCTTGCTGTTTCGTTGTGGGATGCTTGTCAGCTTTGGGGAAGGAGGACGGGGGGTTCCCGTGAATTATTTAGGGATGGTGAGAGGTGGATGGGTAAGGTAGGTACTGACCCTGGCCAACAGCAGCTTGGAGACGTCGAAGGAGTCGTGGCCGGCGCGCCAGGCGCGGAAGGCGGCGTAGCCCATGGTCGCGTACAGGACCGTCCAGACGGGCCCGAAGGCCTGCGGGGGCGGGTTTCCGGGCGGTTGCTTGAGCGCGAGGTAGGTCTTCTTGGTCTGGTCGGCTGGGAGGGATGTCAGTTGCCGGTGGCCTTGCGCGGGGAAGTGTGTTTCTTCTTGTTGTTGTGACCGGGGACTTACGCCTGGTTGAGTAGCCGATGGCGGTCCCGAGCAGCACGGGGAAGACGATGGATGCGGCCGGCTTCTCGAAGAGGACGCTGGGGAGGGTCAGGGAGGGGATGTAGGTTGTCATGATGGGTGGAAGAAGTGTTGTTTTTTCCCTGCTGTGCCTTTGGGTTTCTGTTTGAGGTGGCTGTCAGTCCGATTTTACTGGGAAGGTGATGTTCGCAATTGGCGAGCCAAACACTTTGTGAGAAGCGGCTGCGACCGGATCGGACGGAAGAAAGGGGTGTCGATCGGAGGTATGTGTAGATTCGAGTTGTGTTCGCAGGACTTGAAAGCAGATGCATTGATTGTGATATAGTGACACACTCACCTCTTTAAAGAATGACGTGTTGTTTGGTATTAGATCTATTTATTGCGGTGGAGCTCGGTCAGATGTTGTGTCTATAAATACAGTATCCAGATAGCTCCGTACGATAGTAAGATACCTGCTCGATGGTGTTTGAGGTTGAGGTTGTATGAGCTATGAAACACTAAGATTCTGTACAAGTGATGATGACACTGACGAACTTGGAGGTGAGCTCGATTAGCACTCAGGTACCCACGTACCTGAGTGCCTGATTCCCCCGGCACTACCCCAGACATTCCGCCGGCGTATCGGCCGGCATGGATCACCTCACAGGCTCCACTTGAGGCGCGCCCGAGCGCGAGTCCGCTAAGCCCGATTTGGTCCATCTCCGTGAGGTTGTTCCAGCTCCGTTCCCCCAGCTTCGGCCCTCCCCAAGTACCTGAGGTGTCGCGTCTGGCCCCAACCTCCACCACAGCACCCGCCCATCTTCTGCGACACCTGGTGTTCTTCACCAGTCATAGCAGCAGCACAGTGTGAGTGCACGCCTCAGCTACACCTCCCTCATCCCCGATTGTTCGTATCCTCCCTCATTCCTTCATCCACTTGCCCTTCCCTTGTCCGCAGCCGGCTGCTGCTCCCGGTCTGCCCTACTTTCTCTTTCTCTTAGCCGCCAGCTCCAGGGCCGCTTGACAGCCCCGATGCGTGCGATGAACCTTCATCCCCAGCCATCGGCTGGCATCCTTTTGTTGTCTCTTTTCACTCCTTCGGCCTCCTTGTCCTTCTCACCTTCCTCTCTCGCCCGTCTTCTCTCTCTTTCTCTCTGCCAAGCTTACTCTGACTCTCGAGCCATGCGGGCAAACAGCTTCCCTCCAACGACGTTCCCACAGCAATCGTGCTCTGCCACGGTTACCGAACGGAGCTCACTCTTCTTAGCGGCTTCACAATTGTGTGACGTCTGAAGGGACCGTCTGAGCCGTATTCTCCTATAACGTCTACAGACTGTCCAACGTTCAGGAAGTTTGCCATTTCTCAAACATGGACTCCTACACGTAAGCAGGACTTTGGTGGTCCCTCCTGGAAAACTTACTGACAGCATTGGTTAGCAGTCGCGATGACTCGCGGCCCGCCGGTGACTCTTATCGGCGCCGCTCACCTGGTATGTTGTCGGAACACCAACCTGCCTCCGTTTTCCCGTATTATGTCTCCAGGCATCTGCAGGGTTCAATTGATTTCTGGAATATCGTATAATTGAATCATTCGAGCTAACACCTCTCCCAACAGAATCCAGCCGCCGCCCACGGCCTACTCGTGGCAGGTCACGATCGCCGGTCGCCATCGACCGCTACCAACCCTCGGACAGACAACGAGATGACTATTACCGGGCCCGCGATGACCCCTTCCCGCGTCGTCGATCCTCCCCACCTCCTGTTCAGCCAGGAATCGACAGGTACGTGCCTGGCGCCGAGCCTGCCGGGCCTGCCATCACACATAACCCATTGCCAAACCCGATGTCGCTGGACTATCAGGTTGGCTTTAACTTCTTCGCGGAATGGTGGCGTGTAGAGCAGGTGATCAAGGAAGAAAAAGAGCGCCAGAAGAGCGGTGGACGTGCACCGCCTCCACGTCTGAAGGGCGAACGCGAGTCACGCGAGGAGCGCAATAAGGAGAGAGAGCAGATTCAAGCCGCTTACGATGCATACAAAGAGAAACTGCAAGTCAAAATGGCCCGAGATTTCGTCCAACAGCATAAGAATGAGGAATGGTTCAAGGAAAAATACGATCCCGAGGTGCGGGCAAGATTCCGGAGTCGTCTGAGCGAATACAGGCGCGAGATATACAAGAGTTGGGAGCGGGATGTCGAGAACGGTATCTTCGACGAATTTACGCTGGAAGGAATCTACAAAAACGAGAGCAACGGCGCTGGCGGGATCGTCGAGAAAGAGGAAGGCGAAGCGACTGCGGCAAACGAAGTGTTAGGGGTAGGAGATTTGGTTCCCACTCGAGGAGGCGATATCCGTGACGACGCTTCCATGCAGCCTACACTCTTGATCAAGACTATTGCTCCCACAGTAAGTCGTGAGAAAATGGAGAACTTCTGCAAAGAGCACCTTCGTGAAGGACCTGGAGGCTTCAAGTGGCTGAGCTTAAGCGATCCTAACCCTCTCAAGAAATGTCATCGGATTGGCTGGGTCATACTAAACAATGCAGATGAAGAACAGTCGATGGGAGCAGAACGCGGCGACGGTCGGGCGGGCGATGAAGATGATGGGGACGCTGGGGAAGCGAACGGTGGCCCGCAGGACGTGGCTAAGAAAGCTCTTGAGGAAATCAACGGGAAGACGATCGAGGATGAGGAGCGCGGCAATTTTACCTGCCATGTAGGCGTACACGAGCCTCCCGTAGCGCCCAGGAAGAAAGCGCTTTGGGATCTGTTCTCTGCACCAGAACGTATTGAGCGTGATCTCGACCTTGCCATTCGCCTGGTGAATAAGCTCGACCAAGAGCTTGGATCCGATTACGATGGCGTCGCGAAAATTGAACAGCGTGTCGAAGAACTGCGTAGCAAGGGCTTGTTGCAGCCGCCCGTCAATGCCCCTTCTGGCTCCAAGAAGGAAAAGGCTTCCGATGACTTGGAAGAGGGCGAAGATGAAGGCATGGAAGAAGGGGCTTACGAAGACGAGGTCGATGACGATGAGCTGCTTGCCAAAAAGAAGCGTCTCGATTTGCTCGTCGAATACCTCCGTCGCGTCTATAACTTCTGTTTCTTCTGCGTTTTTGAGAGCGACTCGGTGCATGAACTCACCCGTAAATGCACCGGTGGCCATCTTCGTCGACCGCGCTCGAGTCTTACTACTGCAGCAAAGACTGCTGCGCAAGCTAGCGCTGCCGGCCAGCCCTTTCCCTTCAAGAAGCAGGAGACGTCTGCGGAGGCAGAAGCCCCAGACTCTCCGGAACAGGATAGGAAGTTCTCCAAACTTGGTACTAAAAACCAAGCGCAGCTGCAGCGCGCTTTCAACTGGGTCAAAACATTCGAAGACAAACTGCTTCAAATCCTTGAGCCGGAGAATGCTGATCTGAAAAAGCTCGGCGGCAAACCACTCGAGGAAGCCGTTGAGGAGGAACTGTCAAAGTTCGTGAAGCAGGAGGATCAAAACAAGTATCGTTGCAAGGTGCCAGATTGTACGAAGCTGTTTAAGGGCGAAAACTTTTGGAGGAAACACGTTGAGAAGAGACACACGGAATGGTTTACGAACCTCAAAAAAGACGTAAGGCCCACGAACCCCCAATTTGCAATATGTGATTGACCATTCTCTTTAGCTTGACCTTGTGAACCAATATGTCCTGGATCCCGCTCACATTGCGCCTTCGAGGAGCGATTCGAACAGCAATGGGCATTTCCCGCTCAACAACCATCTCCCTACCGGGACACCGCGGGGTTTCCAACTGGCGAATATGCCAGCGTTGTTCCCAGGGGCGATGAGCAATGGCGTCCCACCTTTCCAGGCCTTCTTCAACCAACCAGGCCTTGCTGCCGGTGCCTGGGCCATGGCGGGAGAGGACGGCCATGGTGCGGGTCCTATCCGTCGGAGTGGTAATCGTTATAACAGTCGACCGGCTGGGCCGTACGATCGCCAGCAAAACGGCGGTCGCAACGCGCGCTGGAACAGTTCCGGCAGATTGACTCCGCCTCGCGCCAGTGGTCGCGGTGGACCACCTATGCGATCTGAGGGCGGTGCCGGCCCGAGGGAAGCTGTCCAAGGTCGGAGTCTGAAGAGCTACGAAGACTTGGATGCAGCTGGCGGAGGTGGCACTGGTGAACTTGACTACTAACAGGCTCGTATCTGAGCACTAGGATGTTTTCAGTCTCAAGGCTGTGTTGCAGATCCAAGCTCTCTGTTTCCTTGGTGTAATTATTCGTTCAGGGGCTATTGGAGTTCGGGAAAGAAATGGGATTTTCGGGCATCATTCCTGGTTGAACTGGCAGATGGATGCCACAGCTGGGGCTGGCTGGCAACTTCGTCGCAGTATTTACACAATACAACAAGATGGCTGTTCCTGACTCCTGGTGAATGTGAACGCGTCTGTGCAGTGAAACTTACGTAGTACCCTTAGTTTTAGCATATAGTCTGTGGGCGTGATGCCTAGGCAGTACGTGGCTCGACCGTGTGCCTCAGCCTCGTCTGGTCGACAACCAAATTCGTCCAGTTCCTGCAGATATACAACTGTAATTCTGAAGTGCATGCGTGACGACGCCGTTCCTCATAATCTGCGAAAGGCCATCGCCTCAAAGACATGATACATGATCACAACCATGGTTGTACTGTGTAAGGTCTGAGAGCTGGGTGAATTGATTGCATCATTCTTCGGGGTGGCAGATGGAGGCCACCCAGGACGAATGGCTCGGCGCTTGCGGGCCGTGTTCGTCATCCCTCCCTCGTACGCCGCCGGGTGCGGGTGCTGCACTGCGAAACTGCTGGCAGATCACACATCCACCCCTCACCTCCATCTTACCTCACACCTTACATATCGCACAGCCCCCAGCCGTGTCTCTTTCTTTTCACAGTCCACTGTGCCGGAGCCTGTTTTGCTTAGCCACCCGGTCTGTTGACCGTTGCCGCCTTCCTTTCGGCGCCAAAGGGTATACAGCAACTGCCCCGCCAACGGCCTCGTCGTTACCTTACCTACTACCTTACGCCACCCTCTCTGCTCTTCACGAACCTGCTCCCTAAGCGCTTGCCCTCTCCTTCGTATACCTTCGTCTACTACGTTGCGCCTCCCCATACTTGCTTGCTCCCCTCTCCTGCGACCTGCCGCCTCGATAATCCGACCCCATAACTTCCTCGCACAGCACGATGACCGAGGGGCACCATGCTCCTCCTCAAGCCCCTGCTCTGGCCTTGAACGACGCACCTACGGAGGCGCCCGAAACGCCCGTTGCGGACAGCACGCCTTCCGTGCCCGAGCTTGGAGGGCCCGTCGAGCGGTTTTCGTCGCGGCCTTCGTTGCGCAGCACCCCGTCCAAGATCTCCGTTTACTCGGTCCCCCCTCCAGGCTCCATATTGACCGGCAAGCAGGAACACTGTAGGTCGGCATCAATCTTTCCTGCGACGCACGAAGTAGTCATAGCCTAACATCGTTTGGAACCCCAGATCTAAAACGCGAACTCATCTCCCAACAAGTCAAATATGAGATCTCGGAGCTCTCCTCGCCAACGGCCTTACAACGCTTTGGCGCCCCGTTCCGCTCCAGTGCGGGAGAGGTCAAACCGGCCGACTCGGAGCTGCCCATCCTACGATATATCTTTGTGCACCATGTGCGCAACTTTCCCTTCCTAGACCAGGCAAGGGAAAAGGAATTCTGGCAAGATAAGCTGCAAGTGGTAAGTCGATGATGTGGCTCCTGTCCATATATGGGAGCCAACAAGCTGATGGTGCTTCCAGTTCCTGGAATCTTTCGCAAACAAACACATCTCCTCCTCCGAGGACCGGGCCGAGGAGACGAAACGAAGAAAGTTAGCTAGCAAAGCCGAGAAGTTGGTCGAACTGATGATGGTTTCCGGAATCCCTACCGCTTCCGGCTATGAAGAGCGGATACGATTCTCTGAGATGGAGGTTGTGGATAGGTCCGCGAACGAGAATGGACTCGTGATCAACGTGCCGCAGGGACATCAGATCAATGGGTGGGATATCAATGTGGCAGGTGTGCGCACCACATCAGTAAAGAGGCATGTGCGATATCACACCCATGCGGAATTCATCATCCGCGTGAAACGCGAGGGACAGCCCGACTTCTATGTCGGCCGTCGCTATCATGATTTCGTGCAATTGCACAAGAGGATACGCCTTGAACTTCCCGGAAAAGTTCTGCCTCCGTTGCCGCGGAAGAACAAGAATAACTCTCTGCTCTCTGTACCCGGAGGCGAGGATGACACGGACTCGATTTCCTCAGGGTCTACGGACACGATCAATGCTTCTGGCCCTTACGACGATAGCAGCAATGGTAGTAGCGGGGGATTGCGTGGTTACATCTTTGGTGGAAGCAGTGGCCACAAGCGCAATTCGTCGCGCAATTCCATGGGCGGGCTATCTGGCACAAAGTCACCGCGTGCTTCAGGGGACAATTTGTCCTATCGAGAGCCCGTGATGCTGTATCGAGAGGAACAACGCGTGTCCTTGAGGGCTTTTCTCCGGACGTTCTTGCAGAATGAACAGATCGCCAACTCTGCTGCAATGACGGAGTTCCTCACTCGCGACCCCATCACCCTGAACGAGGAAGAAGTCGAGGACATTGAACGCCGAAAAGAGATGGATGAAAAACGAATTGAGGAGCAAAGACAGTTCTATGAAGTGGCGCGCAGGCGTGCCCAGGAGCTGGACGTTCACATGGAAAAGTTTCGGAGAGAGATCGTCGAGAGCAATGGTCTCTCCAAGCTTTTTCAAGAGATTCGGGTGAAGAATACCATTGCGGAGTTGAGGCCGGAGTATCAAAAGTTCGCGGAGTGGCTGCGGATAGAGTAAGTGCGCACATATCCCTTGAAAAGGCACAGGTTTGCTAAGTATCTTCGACAGAGTCGCGGCAACCATCTACCATCTTTTTCTCGCCGAAGACAACTCGCCGGAACTATTTGCTCAAGCCAAGCGTATACACTCGGCTATCCCTTATGGCGTCTTGAAGAATGTCATTCGCATCGCAAATCCTGCCGCCGTCATGAGTGGCGTCCTCGACCTGTTCCTTGCGCAGCCATTTGGAGCAAAGTCCCTCATGCAAAGAATTTTTGCCATGGCGTTGAACGATGGAATCAGATCAGTCCAGAAAAGCATTGATCTTCTGTCCGCGCAGAAGATCCAGGACCCGGTCTTCTCGGAGAAGATTCGAGCTTTTACGGAGGCGGACGAAGAGGTGAAAGATGCCATTCGACAGCAAGCTGCCGAGGAGCAGGTGGACATTGTCGTGGCTGTTCTGCGATCCAACCTCATCCCACCTGAACTTACCGAGGAGCAGGTCGGCAAGGTCTTCAATGCATACGTTGCATGGAACAACCTGGATACTGTGGTGGATGACTCGATGAAGAGTGGAGCGGAGCTCTTTGCTCATCTCAAGCGACTGTTCAAGCTGCATGTCCGGAGAAGGGACAAAGCGATGATGCTCAGGATTATTGAGGAGGTATGTACTTGCGAAGCTCTTTCCAGGGGTAGCACCAGGGAAAGACCATGCTGACCCAAATCCAGCCAACGACCCTCCAACTTTTCCGCGACCTCTTCACCATCTTCTACGAGCCTCTTGTGCGCGTTTACAAGTCGGCTAATGTCTATAATTCCATCACGGATTTTGCTGTCTTTGTTGACGATGTCATCCGTACCGTTGAATCTGCCCAACGCCAGGACGTGTCGGCCGACCCGAACCAGACCGTTCAAGCGTTCATCGACTTATGCGCTCGCCACGAGGAGAACTTTTACAAGTTCGTACACGAGGTGCATCGCCACGACAATGGTCTCTTCGATCAGCTCATGGGATGGCTAGAAGGCATCCTTGAATTCCTGCGCAAGGGACCGCCCGGTGGAGGCAAGCTGGACATGAACGCGTTGTTCCAGGGATCTGTCGAGGTCGGGCTCATCGACAAGAACGCCGCGATCAAGGAGATCAACGCACTGGTCAAATGGCAAGCGGCGCGCAAACGGTGGCACCAGGACAAGACACGACAGAAGATGGCGCAGGGAGACGACACTGCTGGCATGGGGGTCGGCATCGCCGGGCTGAGCAACACGTTCAAGACAACCGATTTTGGCTTGCATGAGGTAGGTGCATCCCTGTCGGCATCGCATACTTATGTATCCTTGTTTCTGTTAAAGGGCACTGCTTTTCTAACCATTCATGTAGACGGATCTCGAAGACCTCGAATACGACAGCGACGGCAACGGCTACGAGGACTCGGAGTCGGACGTCGAGTCGGACGACGGGACGGACCCGCTCGCGGCCGAGCGTCGACGCCGCGCCCGTCGCGCCGACTACCTCCGCCGCACCGCCGGCGAGCCCAGAAAACCTGACGTCCTCGAACTGCGGAAGCTCCAGCCGCCGTTCGTCTCCATGCTGCGGGACGTCCTGGCCGAGTGAGCCCGACTGACGATTCCACCAAAAAGGTGCACCGGGAGAGAGGAAAAGAGCAAGGCGAAGAAAGATGCGCTTCAATGATACCCTCTCCGCCCTTCCCATTCCGCTTCTTTCGTTTCTCTCTTCTTCCCTCTCTCTCCCTCTGTCCGTTTCTGATGCGGCACCCATTCTTACTTCTCTCCTTTCTTCGTTTATTTTTCATCTTATTCATCTAGCTATTTTCGGATATCGATGCATCATCTGCCTGCCTTCGTCTCGAGTTTCGGACCGGCGCACGGGTGGAATCGTCGTCTTAGGTTGGTACTGTTCATGTACCACCAGATGACGTGCGGGCACAGGTAAATAAAAAAAGGAATGGGATACTGGAGGTACATGATTGTACTGTTACTGTATCGGACATGGTGTTAAGGCGTGACAGGGATGGATTGGTACGATCCGGGCCTCTGAAGAGGAGGCATAATCATCTTTCTTCTTGGTTGTTGTTAATGCAAGCCCTCTGATGCATCGTTTCGCGATCCTTTTTCCATGCAATGCGCAGGTTCGACGTCCCCGTGCGGATAATCATCAATCAGGTCACGTTCAGATATCGGATGTATCTTTTTGAAGTTATATATGATCGATATCGCATTGTTGCTTTGTCTGGCGTGTCATTACTGCAGCAGGGGAATAATACAATAACATATAGAAAGATCAGTCGCTTCGATCCCGGAAACAGAAAGGTGTATCACTGCGCTGCGTTCCAACCGGAATTGAGCACGCGGAAAAGGTGTTGCCGGGGGCAGTCATTCGTAAAGGTTCCTGTGATCAGACAGGAGTTGAAGAACGTGGTGCTTGGTGCTGACGGTGAGGATCCTTCCATGCCATCCTTCCAGGTTTGTCCCCGCCTCAATAGCCCGCCATCCTTTCACCCTTGAGCGCGAAGACGCTGCTGAGAGCGTCCCGGACTTCGAACTCTTCGAGCACAGCGCCAAACCTGCGAGTCACGATGTCAGCAAAAGAGGAACGGTGAAGCAGTGCACCCAGTAATCGCACGTACCCATAGCATCTGACCTTAGCCAACAGATCGGTCTTCATGGACTCGAAGTCAGCGGCGGTGATCTCCTTGAACCGCTCGTGCTGGAGGATGATAGCCCAGGCCATTACCGGCGTGATCTCACCGTCCAGTGGCAGGCGGTTGCTGAGGTCAAGCAGCTTCATCAGGTCGGGCATGCCGATATCTGGCATCTTGTGCGGGTATTTTTCCTCGGGATGGTTGTGTATGTGTGACTCGGGCGGGCACGTCGCCATCAGCGCGTGTCCGCTGACGTCCGCGTCACTGTCGTTGGCCCGCACCAGCAGCATCTGCATGTGATCCATGCAAGGCCGTTCGAGACTGTTGGCAGGAGAGAGCTGGTCAGAATGGGATTCATTAAAATAGGAGAGATGAAGTGGACCACGGTCCACGTCCTCAACGTAAGTGAAGATGGTGAAAGAATGGCGAGCGATGAGAAGTGAGCGGGATTCAGGCAAATGCTTATGACTGAGGCGGTGGAGATAGATAGGGCGTGCGGTCGTACGTTAATACAAAGTCGATCCCGATCTGATCGTAGTCCAGCCCGGCATTTTGAGGTTGCTGTGGCTGGTGTTGCTGCTGCTGTACGCCTGGAGGGGTTGGTTGTGGAGCACTGCCACTCGGAAAACGTGGTGGCGAAGTGATTCCGGTTGAGGCTGTCCCGGCGTTGTAGCTGCCTGAGACACTGCCTGTAGAGCTGCCACCGTAGGTTGAACCGTCCATGCGGCCAAAGGACGGAACTCCGCCCGGAGACATGTCAAAAGCGATACCGTGGGCTGCGAGAAGCTCCTTCAAGCGGCGGTTCTCTTCACAGTACATATCTCGCTCCTTCGCCGTGTTCGTGAAGACTTCTTTCAGCCGAAGCACCTCCTGTTCCAAGGCCTTGATGTACATTTCCTTACGTTCTCGGTGAGTCCTACAAGCATATTAGGAACTGTCGGCATCATTACGTGGCAAGACAATGGCTACCTCTGCGCTTGGCGGTTGAGTTCCTGCCGTCTTGTCAATGCCGGCTTACTGTCCGGCTTCGGACCTCTACGCTTTGGAGGTTGGCCATCTACGCTGACGTTAGCCTATGTTGTTCCACTGTAACGCTGCTATTAAGTTTGACCTGCCTCGCGTGGTTTTCTTGTCCGCGAAGCCTCGCAGAAAACTAAAATTCGCTAATGGGCTCTTCGAGTGACCAGAATCGCTGCCTGTTGTGGACCAGCGCTAGTACTCCCATAAGCCGGGACAGTGTCAAAGCTGCCTCCTTGCAGGACTACGAGCCATGTTGCCAAAGCTCTAGAAGAGTATACCTGAAGCAGCAATTTTGACAGCCGTCCGACATGGGAGTAGATGCGCATTGTTGTCAGCTTCTGAGGCTATGATATGATTGTGGAAATGAGCTTGAATGTGCCGATAGATTCATTTCTGAGCAGTAGAATGAGAGGAAAATGTGGGGTAAAGGGCATGAACATTCTCAATATGCGGAACAGAAATCGGACAGAGCATTGATGAGAGCAAAGGAAGCAAACGTGCGCCTACCATCGTGACTTGATCGGACATCTCCGGCGCCAGGCAATGTCATCGCCACCTGGCTGGTCGGTGATATCGAGGACATGCTATAAGTTATGCATTGATCCACGAGGGGTTCTTTGAGGTCCTGAAAAGTCTGATACGCCATGAGTATCGATGTTCGATTATAAAACCATTGTGTTTAATGAACTGCCGAAAAAGAGAAGAAGAGCAGGCCATAAGTACACCGGCCGTCACGGAGGCTGTGAAGCGTGCTTCTTTGCCATCAGGATGGACCTAGACCCTTTTCCACGATAGGCAGACGACTCCACAGACCGACAGGCGGATACAGATGGCTCGTCGCTGGTGATAGCGCACGAGTTTGCAAGCAGAATTGCCCATGGACTAGGTAGTAGAGAGGACGAAGGTGCGAAACGAGACGTGGTATCAGGGCAGGCACTCACCTGCGAGAGCAGTCGAAGGACGGTACGCGGCGCGGTCTGGCCTCGAGATACGCGGCTCTCAAGATCTGAGGGTGAATGGAAAGCCTGAGGCTCAGATAGGACGGGTGAGCGACGTTGAAGCGTTTATTATCTCGGGTTCTGGAACGCAGACAGGAACGCCCGGGGGGATGGGGCGTCGTTGGTGACCGGGTTGAGGTGACGCCGGCAACGGGAGTTTGGAGGGTAGAGTGGGAGCGGGCTGGCGTCTAGAACGGGCGAACGGGTAGAGACGAAGAGCGATGACGGGAAGTGGAAGCCACGAGGATGATAAAGAGCAATCGGAGAGGCGTTGGAGGAGTGGACGGTACAGGTCGGTGACGGGAGTTGAAGAGGTAGGAGGTATGGCGAAAGGTAATCCTAGGTGGAAGGTACCTAATAGCACCCGCTTTGCCCAGGAGGTCGTCGATGATGTGCGGGTCGGACCGGACGAGGGAAGGACGGGAGGAGACGGCGGGAACGGTGGGGAAGCCGGGGTGCCCGGGCAGCCAAGGGACAAGCGCACCTTGGGTCAGGCACGAGCGAAGAATTCGGGATGACGGGGAGGGAATTAGGCGGATCGTGGAAGATCAAGGAGAACCTGGCTCACGGTCGGGAGATGAAGACGAGGGGGGATGATAAGGAGAGGAATGAGGACGAGAGGGGGAAGAGGGAGGAGGGAGGAGAGACGCCGTCGGTGGTGATAGAGGAGAAATCGAGGCGAGGGGAGGCGAGGCGAGGGCGAGGCGAGACGAGACGAGGCGAAGAGACAAGAGGAGGAGGAGCAGGAAGAAAGGAATGCCAACCAGAATGTCGCTAAAACTGTATATACTCCCAATCGCTGCGTGGAATAGGCCATCCGCTGCTGTACGATCATTAATACCTGCTCGTACTAAACGAACTACTCCAGATGATGGTACTCGATAGTGGGTAATGTACGGAGGAGTTACCTCGCGACTTCGTACTCGAGGGCTTGCAGAGACGGACAAGCCCAGGAACTCTGCGTGTCTGCGTACCCAACGGCGGGGGACGATGGGAGCTGACCTCCCTCTCGCCAGCATACGCGATCGACGAACCTGGTCGCTTGCCGGCCCTCCCACCCTCTCCACCACCCACCACCTCCACCTCAAATCCGTGCCCTGGCTTGCCTTAGTTAGCCTCCACCTGCCCTCCCCTCCCTCCCTCGCTTTCCCTCCCAGATCGTAACCATCTGCTCCCATCCATCCCCCTCCACTCCTGCCCACGCCCGCATAAGCCGCAACCCTACGCGAAGCGAGCCGGGCGAAAGAAAGGCGAGCATCAAGACATTCCCGTTGGTTGGCAAGGGTACTATCCGTACGGAGTATATGTAGTTCCTCTGGAAAGCGAACGAACGAACGAACGAACGAAAAAAACAAAAGACCGACGATCCGAACCCTGGTCCCGGGGCAGATCCCCGCCCAATCACGATGGCCCCGGGATTTTCTCCCCTCCCGGGATACCCTCCATCCGTCCCCTTTCGCCCTGACCGCGCTGCGGTCCGACACCCTACACGCCCCTCCCCTCCCCTCCACCTTTCCCTCCACCTTCCGGTGTCCCGCGTAGGAAGTAGAGGGGACTGTGTTTGTGAGTACGGAGTACGGAGTACGGATACCTGGTTGCCTATCAAATGTACCTGCCATTAACCCACCAACTCACCACCTGCATCCTCTAACGTGAACAAGAAGAGGGCCTGATGTCGTTCCTACAAGAAAAGAGAAGAGAAGAGAAGAGAAGAAAAGAAAAGCAAAGAAAGCAAAAAGAGCGAGGCCCCCCATCAAACGTGAACGTTGACAAATTCCCCCCCTCTCCACTGCATCTGCAATCTGCGTCTTGTCGATCCCCTAATATTTCTCTGGTCCTGATTATTAGGGGTGGTTATATGATTTCATGATTCGATCTCAACATCTCTCTGTTCTTGTTGCCTCTCCGCCGGCTTATGTAATCCAATCGATCGCTCACGAATGGAGGAGATACGTTCATCCCCCCCATACTCTGTACAGGATGGGGGG